>PISX010001152.1:0-211743 GCA_004024625.1 Mellivora capensis | reverse complement strand
AAAAAAAAAAAAAAAGGCAGTTGACCAGGAATGAAAAATTGTTCAAATTGCTCATAATATACATTAGCACACATGTGTTTTAAAATGTGACAGGTTAATTAATTTTCCATAATGTAGGACTCTGGAAAGCTAGTTTACAATGAGTGATGTATCTGGAAGAGCATGGCCATTAGGCTGAACCTCGGGGGTTTTGCAGTTTCAAAGGAGAAAATATATTCCGTATATAATTGCATGGCATTTTCCATGGCTGCAGAAATACCAGTAACTAAGTAACTTTGACTATAATATTAACAAAAATTTGGCAGCATACTTAGCAATTTTTAGTAAATGCAATACATTCATAACTGCCAGGATATGAAAAGTAGTCTTAAAATGGTCTTTAAACATTAAAATGGACTTCTAATCCGTATTTGATTCTAATCTAGAAGTAGAAATTCAAATTTTGCTGCTGGGAAGAGAAGATTCCCACACCAGTGTCGAGGGTTAGCATCATGCCAAGTGCATGAAGGAGTCTGTGAGGACGTTTAAGACAGCTCTTCTCTCTGTCATGTCACCAAAATGGAATGTTTCCTGAGGCACCAAACTACGATAAATTATCTGTTCCAGAATGGCTACCAAAAAAAAAATAATAATAATGCACTGATTTTAGTTAATAAATGTACTCCATTGTTCTCCCTCAGTTCTCTGGGGAGTATCTCATAACCCACAGAAAGAAACAGGCAGGAAGCAATTAATTACAATAGAGTCAGATACTTTCAGTAATAGAAGAAACAAAGTAGAAACCAATCCTGATTTTCCTTACTCTGCTTTCAGTCCTTTGACTGATGTCGAGGAGGTCACTGTAGCCAAGACAGGGTCTCCAGAAACACAGTGGGACATGAAGTAAATTTAAGGCCATGGAAATGAATGGGTGTAAGTCGCCATGCGGGGCATGGCCTACTGTAGATATTTTTAACTGGATAGTGTGCATACATACAGGTTATGTGGGGCTTCATGGAGTTACTCCCCCCCATTTGTAGGCACTGGCTTCAGGCTTATAAACGAGCAATTCTGTATTTACAAAGTGGCCATTCAGCCGCATTTAGAGATAGGATTCTGAGGGCTGTATACAGACAGCTCTTACTTGACAACCCAGATTTTTTAACTTCTGCCCATTGGGTCACCTGCAGGTAGGGCAGATAGCCCCACAATGGCTGGAGAGTCTGTCACGGCTGCAACTGGAGGTCTAGCCTCAGCCCGGCCCCTCTAGATGTTTTCTAACCTTTCAGAGTCCAGAGGCCCTCCCTTCCCTGACCGCCTGGGAACTGAGCTATATAAAGGTTAAACATACAGTTCTTCCTGTGTGTAAATCCTCTCACTGATTACTTTTTCTTTCTCTGCTGACAGCGTTCTATATACCAACCAGCTAGAACTAGGGAGAGAAAGGGATCAGCTAAATGTGGCAAAAATCCCCAGACTTCACATAACTCATCTTCTTATCTGAAGTCTTGCTCTTCTCATTGATTATCTAAAGAAGGGCCGGGTGGGAGTCTTACTGTTTGACCCGGACCTTGAACCCTTTAAGACTAGACTGAAAAGAGTCATTGTCTTGTTTTTTTTTTTAATAGTTCAAAAATAAGGCTTAAGGAAAAACTGGCTTGCCCAAGAACACAGATGGTTGAAAACAGTCATTTATCCATGTATTCAAAAAGTGTTTATTTATTGAATACACACACCCTATTTCTGAGACTTAAAGATGTATACTTTTTCACACTGTGACATTTCTGAAGTCAGGGTTAGCCTTAGAGTTGCTGCCTGCCAGCATGACTTCCAGGAGCACCGAAACTCACAGAGTGAAGGTCACCATCTGGAAAGAAAATTTCAAAGACAATAACGAAGGGATCTTTTAAGAAATACTGCTTCACCAACACTCTTGATGGCACAGACAGTGATACTGTGTAGGAAAAGGTGTATATTGGCAACTTGTCACCGAAAATTGATAATGAAGACTTGGACTCCAAGTGAGTTGTTTCAGAAATAGGTTAACCAATTTATTTTGCTTATATCCTCATTTTTAGAGTATACAGTAAGACATATGATCAATCTGTGGTCTAAGTAAAATTAAGAGAGCTCTTCAGTGAATTAAAACAAAAACTCTAAAGTGACAAGACAGCACTGTCCCCATAACTTACAAGGTGGCATTTTTATTTCAGACATACATGAAATGGTGGTGTATCTTTCAATTGATGTCATCATAGATTCAGTGATATATGGTATATTCCTGGCTCTCTTCTAGATGCTGGGTACTCAGCCATAAAAAAAGACAGTAACATTTTTAAAGCTTAAATTCTAAGAGGATAATCAAAGAAACAAACAAGGAAAATCTCTAGTGAGTGGTAGGTGCCAGGTAGAGAATTAGGATTGGGCTTCTTTAGATGATTAAATTTCTCACCTTGTGGAGGTGACTTTAAGTTGAAGAAGTATTAATACTAGATGGGTGGAAGAGCCAGGACCAGAAGAGTTTCTGGAATACCAGCATTCTTGCCAATATACCTGGGCTGGATGATGGTTTAATGACTGTGTCAAAGCCTATTTTTAAAATTTCACTCTAGTGGCATTATTCTGATTTCAAAGTAAATGTGGCCTTCAGAGCAAACGACTTCATCTGGTCATTTTAAATGGAAATATAACTATCTTAGATAGGTGGTATTTTATGCAATGAAACACATCCAAATTTCAATGCAGTAAGTCATGTTTTGAGAATGAATCTTGAACATCTCTGCGAAATGCAGGGAAGGAAGGAAGGGAAAGAGAGAGGGAAGGAGGGAGGGAGGGAGAGAAGGAAAGAAAGAAAAGAAAGAAGAAAGGAAGGCAGGCAGGCAGGCTTAACATCAACTTTCATATCTATCACTACTTTTGCCAAAGCTTTAAATAATTAGACAAAATGAATATCATAATTGAAGATTATCAATTTGGAGTTTGGGCAAAGGAATAATTGACCTCATTGGCTTTTAATTTTCTCCCACATTGGCTGCTGTTTAGATAGCAGGGGATGTTTGTGAAAAATCAAGTAAAAGGTTCTTGACTAGTGACCTTTGAAAATATCACATTGAGTTCCAGAAACAAGCCTACAAAAGAAGTGATACAATTTTCAGACTTTGAAACACTGATATCAAAGAATAAAATGTTAACTAAAAAGACACACAAGGTAACTCCTCGATAGATTAAAACTCAGACAGCCTGACACCAATATGGTAACGAACTACTTAAGATTATACATAAACACTTAGGGAATTAACTGGTTTTTATCTTAAACTCCTTTTTACTTAAACATTTATCTTGGACAGTAAAAACAGCATTTCAAGCTTTTTTTAAAAAAGAAGAAATAAAAGCTTTCGATCATTTTACATGTAATAAATATTTACTTTCCCTTATTATGTACCAATCACCGTGCTCGTGGTGGTAGAACTCTTAACATCCCAAGATTAGCTGAAGCAATATAAAAGCAACTGTAAAGAGGTTATTAGGGGTAAAGTTTACCTCTGTCCATCCTGTTGAGTATGAAAGAAAATCGGTCTATGATGGGGACCATTAAGTGGCAGTCCTTTAGGTTCATGCCTGGGCAACATAATGAGAATAAATCTGAAAGGCCTCTCTGGAAAACGCCCAAGGAGACAAAAAGCAATCAACCCATGAACCCAGCTGCTACCCACCTCCTTCTACCCATTATGAAGTGATGATTTAGCGGTGATTCCACCATTACAACCCCTGTGGTAAATGAGGTCTTTGTGCCATGTGCAGAAGCCTTACAGACCAATAAGCATTTCTAATATCTACATTGGGAACCAATAACAGCCGAGTACTTTCTTTCAAAGTGGAGGATTAGGAAATGCCTCAATTTAAATTCGGAGGAGGCCCATCAAACATAATGGAGTGTGCCCAGGCAAAAACAGAAATAATTTCTCCTCAATTTTAGGGAGTGACAAAGAGATAGGGATGACGTCTGCAGATAAACCAGTTTCTCTAAACAAGCTTAGCAAATACCCCCAAGGCAGACAAGAATAATTTAACTAGATGACTCTGCTATTAAAACATATGTGCACGTTTGTGTCTTGTAGGGTGTGGATATCCTTATGCCAGAAAGAATCCATCTTGTTCCCTCGACCTGATCTCTAGTGGTTGCTTGGAAAGTCTTACCTGTGAGAAAAACGCTTGTGTGACTAGAGGTTGTTACAGTAAGCCAAATAAGTCAATCAGAGAAAGAAAATTATCATATTCTCTTGCTGATATGTGGAATTTAAGAAAAAAAAAAGAGGATCACAGGGGAAGAGAGGAAAAAATAAAACAAGATGAAATCAGAGAGAAAGACAAACCATGAAAGAGTCAAGCATAGGAAACAAACTGAGGTTTACTGGGGGAGAGAGGGGTGGGGGGATGGGGTCACTGGGTGATGGACATTAAGGAGGGCAGGTGATGCGATGAGCACTGGGTGTTATATATGAGACTGATGACTCACTGATCTCTATCTCTGAAACCAGGAAAATATTATAAATTAATTGAATTTAAATAAAAGTCATTACTTTAAAAATAAATAAAATTTTTTAAAAATGCCTGCATGACTGACAGCAATGCAAAAGGAGAAAAACTCTTCTAACCATCATAGATTCTGGGTCATTATTCATTCTAAACTTCATCTGTCATGTTTTCTACAGATGTAATTCACTTAAGCAAGCTCAAATAAATAATTTCCTGTCAAAAAAACATTACTGCTAGGAATATCAAGTTTTCCAAGTAACCATTTATACTTAAAATTATTTTTAAAACCACAGTGAAAGTACTGTATGGCTGCTATAGTAGAAGGGATTCTTTAAATATGCAATATCCATTTTTGCCGTGGCAGTATACTTTGTACTAATTGACATAATTAAATTCTACAGGTAAGAGTTATGTCTGTGAAGCATAATAAAATAATTCTACTGTTTAGCAGTGAAAAATAAAACAACCTTATCAAAAATTCTAAACCATCTGCAAGGCACATTATCAAATGCAGTAAGTGGACGAGGATTTAAATCAGTATCCTGAAAACATCTGTCAATTGATATTAATTACCTTGCAATAATGAATCGATTACTAAGAAGTTATACAACTGGATGGTTAACAATAATTTTCAAATTCATTATTTTCTTTTTATTTCAAAACTCACAAAGATGTTGTGAATTAGGGTCCCTTTTTCAAGTGAGACCATTATGCTTAATGGCTTTGTCAAAGCCTAAGTGTAATAAGTAGAAGATCTGGCATTTAAAGCCAGTTTATCTGATTCCTAATCCAGGATTATTTTCACTATTCTGTCCTCCTAATATCTGTAAAATGCATTCACTCATCTGGAGGTTCTGCTACTCTGCCAGGAAGTGTTGTACAGTTCTGAGGAACAAACATTTTAAACCTAGAATTCTTTTTTCAGGAGGGGGAAGGGGCAAAGGGAGGGGGAGAGAGAGAATCTGAAGCAGTCTCCACATCCAGCAAGGAGCCTGATATGGGGCTCGATCTCAAGACCCTGAGATTGTGATGTGAGGTGAAATCAAAAGTCAGACGCTGAACCGACTGAGCCACCTGGGCGCCCCAGAACCTAGGATTCTATAATCACCTAAATTAGACTGAAGTGAAGTGAAGGTGGAACAAAAACAATTTTAGGTACAAATTTTTATCGAAAGATAAAAATTTGAATAAACTAAGATCTAAAACATATACTTGAGATTCAAGAAGGAAAATGAACCCAGAAGAAACTAATATGTAGACATCAAAAAAGCACATTGGTAATCTCAGTAAATATTTAGAATATAAAAAGAACTATCATTTGTATGTGTTTCAAAATGTTAGAATTAAAAATCATAGACAACAACATTAAGTCCTGACTTATCTGAGAGAAGGATAGAAAGGCTCTAAGTTTAGACTTGTTCGAGAACTAAAATATTACGTATATATGTGTGCTAGGCTGAACACTGGCCCCCAGAGATAGCCATGTCCTAATCTCCAGAACCTGTGAAAGTGTTTTATGTGACAAAGGGACACTGCAGATGGGATTAAGGATCTTGAATTGGGACAACACTGGACTGTCCAAGTGGGTCTTAAATGTAATCAAAGGTGTCCACATAAGAGAGTTGATGAGCATAATGATTGAACAAAGATGCCGAAGGTCTGGTTTTGAAGATGGAGGACATGAAGGTAGAAAAGAAAGGAAGGAGATTCACATCCTAGAGCACCTGGAAGGAACAGAGCCCTGCTGTCACCTGGGTCTCTGCCCAGGGATACTGCTTTCAGACTTCTGGCCTCCAGAACTGTAAAAGAATATTGTGTGGGGGAGCGCCTGGGTGGCTCAGTTGGTTAAGTGTCTGCCTTCAGCTCAGGTCATGATCTCAGCGTCCTGGGATCGAGCCCCAAATTGGGCTCCCTGGTCAGCAGGGAGCCTGCTTCTCTCTCTCCCTCTGCCTGCCACTTCCCTTGCTTGTGCACTCACGCTCGCTCGCTTGCACTCTCTCTCTCTCTCTCTAATAAATAAATAAAATCTTTAAAAAAAAGAATAAATGTGTGTGGGTTTGAAACCACCAAATTTGTGGCAATTGTTACAGCAGCCATAGAAAACTAATATATTAAAAATGTGGGCATAGTGACTAAAAGAACATCTGTGGAATATATTATTTATTTTCTAAGAATACGTATGCTTCCACTTGTGTTTCTAAGGGTGATTTTTATTAAAATAATATTCTTGGGCACTCAGGCCACTCCTCCTCACTCTTGTTTGGTAGACAAATTACTTCTCAGAATGACAGTTCAGGAAAGGCAATTTTCTGGTTTGCAAACTGGCCACTGTACACAGAGGGCAAGGAGAGACTGAAGAAAGAGGCAGCCCACTCCAGATTGGCAGGTGACAGTTTTAAAAAGCAAGGAAACTTGCATAGGAGTCTTGCGGCAAGACAAGAAAATCCCTGCCCCTCCCTGCCAGACTCCTAGAGATTTATATGGAGGACTTAGGTGGGTTCAGGCATGTATACTGTCTAGATGGTCTCAACAACCTCTCACTCTCTCAAGGCTCTGTCTCTGAACAGCTCCTACTGGGGGATCGGTGGGTGGAACATACATTCCTAGGACGCAGGAGGGGGTGAAGAGCCTCTGACTTCCCTGGGTCCAGCTCATGAGTCCAACCAGTGGTCACATCCTCTCGGTGACTTCCTGCAACAAAACTGAATGCTTAGCTCAGCCCCTTCTAATCTCTTTCCTCTCTTGTGATCTGTTTACCAGAAGAGAACATAAACACTCTCTATTCTGCTCAACTGTGCTTGTCCCTGAGGAAGGAGTTCTGTGGTTATGCAGCACTACTAGGGACCAGATAGTTCTGCCTAATTCAGAGACAACAGACTTAGAGTCACGTGGTCCAAAACCTTCATTATAATAAAAGTGGCATTTGACCTCCGTCTGCCTCACTCTCTTGCCTATCTCTTGGTTGCTTCAAAACACACATAGGGAAAAATAAAATATCACCCATTAGTTTTTTCGAATCTGAATTTTCATACTGGAATGAAAGAAAAATTGGGAGGACTTGAATCCAACTGAAAACACAGAAAGAGAAAAAAAAAAAAGAAGCAAAGGAATGGTGGGCCATACATAAGAAGACACAATGAGAACAAAAATCCACAGAGAATTTAAAAATAATGGGTTGGGAAAAAAGCAGACCAGGCAAAAATTAACCCAAAGAAAACTGGCACACCAATGTTCATATTGCTCAAAATATATGATTTTAAGAAATGCATTTGTGGGAATATATTTCACATTAATAAAAAACACATTTACATTGGTAAAAGATGTAAACAACAAAGGTGATACGAAATCACAAAATTACATAAACCTAAATTCATAGCCTCAAAAAAGTAAAAGTACCAAAATTATAAAGACGAATCGACAACCACGTAAAATGTTAATGCTGTATGTTGGTTAGTTATTGCTCCATAAAAATTACCCCAAAATTCTCTGGCTTAAGATAACTGTCATTATTACTCATGAATCTGCTCATTAGCTAATTAATTCTACTGCAAGATGAACAGTTAAGATGACTGATCTTTGCTCCATGAAGTTTCTCCTCTTCTAGCAGGTTAGTCAAGGCTTGTTTGCATGGCATGGTAGAGGTTCCAGAGAGAAAGCAGATGGACACAATACACCTGTGATCTAGGCTCACGGTAGGCACATCAATACTTCTGC
Organism: Mellivora capensis; assembly: GCA_004024625.1. Lineage (NCBI taxonomy): Eukaryota > Metazoa > Chordata > Mammalia > Carnivora > Mustelidae > Mellivora > Mellivora capensis. The sequence goes on along the minus strand of PISX010001152.1, from coordinate 203,514 downwards.
TGTATCCTCCTGGCCAGCGCAAGGCAGAAGTCCAGCCCAGACTCAAGACAGGGAGAAAAAGATTCCCCCTCTTGATGGGAGGAGCTGCAAAGTCACAGTTTCACAGAGGTCATCAATGTAATCAATATACCACATTTACCTCTCTCTGAAATTGATAAATCAAGGGGACAAAAATATTGTTAAGGATGTAGAAGAGTTAATAAATAATTAACAAGCTCGATTTTATAGATACTTGATGATAGATGATGGTTGATAGAGAGATATATATAACCTTGTATGCAACAATTAACATATTTTCTTTCCAAATACATATGAAACAGTTATATAAATTGAGAGAAAATTGAAAGAAAAGCAACGAAAATTTTTCAAGAATTTCCAAAGAATTTGTCAATCAGATCACAATATTTTATCGCAATGCAACTTTATTAGAAAACAACAAAGTGAAAGAAACCCATACACTGGGAGACTAGAAATGCAGTCCTAAATAACTTATAGACTCATGAAGAAATTACAATAGTTATTAGAAAATTCAGATTTAAAAGAAATAAAAACACTGCATAAAACTTGTGGAATGATAAAAAGCAGGGAAATTTGTAACTTTAGGTACATTTATGATGAATTAAGAAAGGCTGACAGTAAACAAGTTTAAGCACTCACCCCAAGAAAGCTGATGAAGCCTAAAGAAAGAGGAATAAAAAAAATAATAAACTTGATTAGTCATTCAGAGACTATACTCCAACCACAAAGTAGTTATGCTAGTTTATTGGAAGAAATATTATAACTTATACCTAAGTACTTCATGTATTTCCAGTATACAAATCTGTACTTTTGTGTGTATCTGTGGGGAGGAAGGGTTTCATACCTAACTACTTTGAAGACAGACTATGATAAATTAAAAGTATAGACTGAAAAGTATAGAAAAACCACTAAAATGTTTTAAAAAAGAAACATAACTTACATGCCAATAGTGAAGATACAATGAAGATACAAGTAAGAACTTGAGGGCATTATGCTAAATGAAATTAAGTCAGACAGAGAAAGACAAATACTGTATAACATTACTTACGTGGGAAGTACTTAAAAATCAAACTTGCTTCTTAAATTCCACATATGAGTGAAATCATATGGTATTCGTCTTTCTCTGACTTGACTTTCTCTGACTGACTTAGCATTATACTTTCAAGCTCCATCTCTGTGATTGCAAATGGCAAGATTTCATTCTTTTTTATGGCTGAAAAGTATTCCATTGTGTGCACAGATATAGATCTAGATCTATACCACATCTTCTTTATCGATTCATCCATCGATGGACACTTGGGTTGCTTCCATAATTTGGCTTTTGTAAGTAATGCTGCAGTAAACACTGAGATGCATGTGTCTTTTCAAGTTAGTGTTTTCATATTCTTTGGGTAAATACTGAGTAGTGTGATTACTGGATCATAGGGAAGTTCCATTTTTAATTTTTTGAGGACCCTCCATAGTGTTTCCCCCAGTGACTGGACTAATTTTCATTCCACCAACAGTTCACAAGGGTCCCTTTTTCTCTACATCCTCGCCAACGCGTGTTCTTTCTTGTTTTTAAGAAACAAAACAAATGAACAAAGGAAAAAAAGAGAGAGAGAGAGAGAAAGAGGCAAACCAAAAAACAGACTCTTATAGAGAACAAACAGGTGGTTACCAGTGGAGAGGTGGCGGGGGTGGGGGTTGGATGAAATAGCTGAAGGGGATTAACAGTACACTTACCTTGAGGAGCAATGAGTAATGTACAGAATTGTTGACACTGTATGTTAACTATACTGGAATTTTTAAATAAAATTCTGACTTTCAAAAAATTAAACTTTTAGTATATAGTGATTATAGGCAATACTGTATTATGAACATTAAACTTGCTAAGGGACTAGATCTTAATTATTCCTACCACAAAAATGAAATTATAATAATGTGAGGTGAGAGGTATTAGGTAACAACACAGTTGTAATCAAATTGCAATATATAGAGGCATCTGGGTGGCTCAGTAGGTTAAGCGCCTGCCTTCGGCTCTGGTCATGATCCCAGGGTGATGGGATTGAGACCTGTGTCTAGTTTCTTGCTCAGTGAGGAGTCTGCTTCTCCCTCTGGCTCTGAACCCCCCAGGCTCTCTCTCTCAAATAAGTAAGTAAAATCTTCCTTAAAACTTGTAATATATAAATATGTCAACATGTTGAACACCTTAAACTTACACAATGTCACATGTCAATTATATTAGTAAAATTAATAATGAAAATTTCAAAATAAAAACGCTGAACTCATAAAAACAGAATAGAATGGTGGTTACCAGGGAATTGGGGGAGATGTTACTTCAGGGCACAAACTTGCAAACAGTAGATAAATAAGTCCTGGAGCTCTAACACACAGCACGGTGATTACAGTCAACAATCCTGTACTGGAAACTTCAAAGTGGCTTAAAGACAAGATCTTAATTGTTCTCACCACAAATAATACATCTGGAAAGTCCAAAACACTTGGAAATTAAACATTCTTTTAAATAAACCATTAGTCAAAGAGGAAGCTAAAATGAAATGATAAAATATTTTTAATTTAAGGTAAATTTTTAAAATGCATCAAAATTTGAAGATACTATTAAAGTACTGTATAAAGGAAAATGCATCAGTTTAAATGCTTATATTAGAAAAGAAGGCCTCAAATCAATGATCTGTTTCCACCTTAAGAAACTAGAAAAATAAGGGCAAATTAAATCAAAAGCACGCATAAAGGAAATATAAAGATAAAAGCAGAATCAAATAAAATGAAACAGGAAAAACCAACACAAGAAATCAATGAAGCTGAAAGCTGGTTCTTTGAAAAGATCGATAAATGAGATGAACTTTTAGCTAAACTGATCAAGAAATAAAGTGAGAAGCCACAACACTATAGAACCACAGGTATTAAAAAGATAACTAGGAAACAGTACCAATAATTTTTTTTACCAATAAATTTGACAATTTAGAAGAAATGGAACAGTTCCTTAGACACAAACTACCAAAGGTTACACAAGAAGAAAAAGATAACCTGAATAGCCCCCTATCTATTAACAAAATCAACTTATAGTTACAGACTTTCCAACAAAGAAAACTCAAATTTGCCAGCTTTATGGCAAATCCTATCACACATTTATGGAATAAATAGCATCAATTATAGACAAACTCTTCAGGAAAATAGAAAAGAAGGTAACATTTAGTTTAACATTTGAAAATCAGTAAGTGTAATCCACCATATCAACAAACCAAAGAAGATTAATAGGATCATCTCAGTAGGAGAATAGGCATTTGACAAAATTCAAAGAAGGTCTTGGGAAAACCCAGGGACAACATCACACTTAACACTGAAAGACTGAATGGCTCCCCCTGAGATCTGGAAAAAGGTCAGGATGCCCATTTTTGCCATCGTACGTCATACCTAATACTTCAATCGCTCTACATTTTACTTAATATCTTAATAAGGTGATCACTAATTAGGCCAATTTAGTAAGGAACAAGAAAAATAAAATTCATTCGGAGTCCTGATGCACGAACATGACAATGTCTGTCTACATAAAAAATCCTTATTATAACCCAAAAAACTACTAGAAGCAATACCCAACTGCAGGACATGAGATCATTTCTACTTGTATACACTAAAAATAAATAACCGCTGAAAACTAAGGCCATGCTTACCCCGCGCGGTCCCCCGAATCTGTCTCTTGCTTCAACACCACCCAGCAACATTGGTTCCCAGGGGCAGCCTCCGGAAGCATCTCCTTGGCCACCCTCTGCCTCTGGGACCAGCCAGCAGCCTATTCTGAGCTTAGCTCCCTGTGACCCATCAACCCAGGAGCTCCCAGAGTCCTCAAAACTATTCCACCGAGCTGGAGACCACCGCCGACCGCCTGGTCAACATGCACCTGCGGGTCTCCAACACCTACCCCTGCCTGGGCTTGTCTTTCCACTGCAGCGACGACGTGGCTCTGGAGAGGGTTAGCGCGAGCTGGCTGAGAAGCACGAGGGCCCTGAACTTCTCTAGAAGATGCCAAACCGGTGCGGAAGCCGGCTGTCTTCTAGGACTTGCACAAACCGTGCCAAGATGAGTAACAAAGACACGGACGTGAGGGCTAGGTTCTGGCGAAGCCCCCGAGGCCGGCCCTCCTGCTCCGCGTGCCTGGTTCTGTCCGCGCAGACGCGCATCTCCCACTTCCCCGGGGGAGGAGGGGAAACTCATAAACGAGGCGGCAACCACCTGCCTCTCCTCGGCAGGCTACCCCCGGACCGGGCTGGGCAGGTATTGCCTCCTCGTGGAAAACCTCCGGAGCCAAACGGCCTCTGAGGGGCCCCGCGGGCATCCCTCTGGTGCCAGTGCTTGCGCCTGGCCCCCTCCCTACATGCAGCCATTGGGCAGCATTCTAAGGGCCCTGGAGCCCCCTCCCAAGCTGTGGAACAAATGGAAACAATAAAGCTTTTTGCAGTAGCAAAGAGAAATTAAAACAGTACCACTTATAATAGGACCAAAAAACATGGAGTACTTAGATATAACTCTCCCCTCAAGAAATACGCAAGATTTGTGCAAGACTTGTATATTGAAAACAAAATATTAACGAAAAAAAGTAAGAAAAATAGCATGTTCATGGATTAAATTGTCAATTCTCCCTAACCTGATCTATAGATTCAATTCAAATTCAAATCCCAATCTTAAAAAGCAGGAATTTTCTTCAATATAAAGCTACCCTAAAATTTATATGGAAAAACTAGAGGAACTAAAATTATCAGAAATATCTTTTAAGAATGTGAACAAAGTTTTAAGATTCACATTCCTTGATTTCCAGACCTATAAAATTAGAAGAATCAAGATCATGTAACATCAGAAAAAGGATAGATATGTGGAACACATGACAGATCCAGAAATAAACCAATAAAATGGCTCACCTGTATATGGGCAATCAATCAATTTTCAACAAAAATGTCAAGTCAGTCAAATGTATTAAAGTTTGTCTTTTCAACAAATTGTGTTGGAGCAATTTGCACATGGACATCCATGCGCAGAAAAGAGGGGGAGGAGGGGGAAAAGATTTGACCCATACCTCACATCATATACAAAATGTAACTTGAAATGATCATGTACCTAAAAGTAAAGCCAAAATCTCAAATTTCTAGAAAATCTTCACAATGTTGGGTTAGGCATAAATTTCTTAGAACACAGAAAGCGCAAACCACAAAAGAAAAAAAAGTAGACTTTTTCAAAATTAAAAAATTTATGGGGCTCCCGGGTGGCTCAGTTGGTTAAGCGTCAGCCTTCCACTCAGGTCATGATCTTGGGGTCCTGGAATCTGGCCCTGTATTGCCTAGGCCTTCCTTCTCAGAGGGGAGCCTGCCTCTCTCTTTCCCACTCCCCCTGCTTGTGCTCTCTGTCAAATAAATAAATAAAATCTTTTTTAAAAAATTAGATATTTCTGGGACACCTGAGTGGCTCAGTTGGTTAAGCGGCTGCCTTCAGCTCAGGTCATGATCCCAGCGTCCTGGGATCGAGTGCCGCATCGGGCTCCTTGCTCGGCAGGGAGCCTGCTTCTCCTTCTGCCTCTGTCTGCCTGTGCGCTCGCTCTCTCTCTCTCTCTCTCTCTCTCTCTGACAAATAAATAAAATCTTTTAAAAAATATTAGATATTTCTGTTCCCCCAAAAGAAAATGGTTGAAGAATGCAAAATAAGTCACAGACTGAGAGAAAATGTCTGCAAAATACATATTAAAAAACAAACCAATCTCTGATATCTAGAATTTATAGGAAACTCTCACGACTCCGTTGACAGCTGGCTTGAGCACTAGGAACTGAAACATGGCAGGTTTCCTTAGGTGGTGTACGTAGGCATGGAGGAAATAGGACAACCTGCCAAAGAATCAAGCAAACCTTTGCAGGAGTCTTGGCTAAATTGGCATCATCACTGCGGGGGACCCGCACCCTCTGTTTGTGACGAGTCCATTCCAACAGCGACATCATGTGGCAGTGAGAAGCAAAGGTAAGAGTGTTCCGCAGAGCTTCCTGAAGAGCTTGGGTGGGGAAGCCGCCTCAAAGGCCTGGGGACTGCATTGAGCCCCTACAGTTCTTGGACAGTATTAGAAGTGGAGACGACCTCAAAGGTGGGACATTCTGAATTTATCCTAATTAGTTGGGTATTCAAAAAAAACTCATTAGAAAAATAAAAGGACTGTACTTATATCCTGGGTTTGTGAAGCATTTCATATTACCATAAATATTGTAACTTTATACTTTATATATGGCCATAGTTTAAATTTATAAGAACTTTGTATTCATTTTCTATTGCTTCCATAACAAACTATCACCAGCTTAGTGGCTTAAGCAAGTTTATTATCTTACGGTTGCATAGGTCAGAAACCTGATATGGGTCTCGCAAGGCTAAAATCAAGCCACTAGTAGGGCTCTCTTCCTTTCTGGAGGCTCTAAGGGAGAATCCATCTCCTTGCCCATTTGAGTTGTTAAAATTCAGTTATAGAACTGAGAACCCTGTTTTCTTGCTGGCTGTCAGCTGAGGGCAGTTCCTGGAGTATAAGGCTACCCACGTTTCTCAACTGGCTTCTCCCTTCTTCCTTCTTCAAAGCCAGCAAAAGCAGGTTGAGTCCATCTCTCATAGAATCTCTCTAACCTACTCTTCGAAACCTTTCTCTTCCACTTTTGAGGAAAATTAGATTCTAGGACCCTTGAAGATAACCATAGATAATTTCCTCATCTCCAGGTCTTTAACTTTGATCACATCTGCAAAGTCCCTTTTGTCCTGTAAGGTGATATAGTCACAGGTTCTAAAAATTAGGCTGCTGACGTCTTCAAGGGGGTGGGATTATTCTGCCTACCATAGATACATTGGTGGGGTTTTTGTTTGAAAGATTTTTAAGATTTTATTTATTTGCCAGAGATAGAGAGAGTACACACAAGCAGGCAGAGAGGCAGGCAGAGGCAACGAGAGAAGCAGGCTTCCTGCGGAGCAAGGAGCCCAATGCGGGACTCGATCCCAGGACTCTGGGATCATGACCTGAGCCGAAGGCAGCGGCTTAACCAACTGAGCCACCCAGGCACCCCAAAAGATTTTTTAAGTAATCTCCACACTCAACGTGGGGCCCAAACCCACAACTCCAAGATCAAGACTCATATGCTCCACCAACTGAACCAGCCAGACACCCCTGGGTTTTTTAATATTTAAAAATCTAATCTTAAAAACTTGACTTTCCTACTGCGGAAAAGACAAATTTTTAGGATAGCATTTACCTGATCATTCCTAACCTCTACTTCAGCCTGGTTCCTTATTCTCCTCTATTGATTCTATACTAGATTTAAGTTCAGGGTCAGTGAAGGGATTTCAATGTTTCAATAAACCTTCTGAATTAGTATGCAGAATTTCAAGTGTTTCCTTATTTCTCTGGGGAAAAGTTCCAGAGTTTAGATCAGATTCTCAAAGTACTCTGTGAAAGATCCTCCCCTGGGGAAAAAGAAACTATAAAACTGTTTGTAAATAAGTGTGTTACTTTCATATCACATACATTTTCATGCCTCCTCACTTTTATGCATCTTGTTCCATGAAATTGGGTGGTATAGTGGAAAGGTTTAGGCTTTAGATCTCCCTCAGGTATCTGACTCAAGCTCAGACTGGCATTTATCTGGTAAGAAATAAGTCTGGTGAGGAGCCATTGAGATGAGAGCAATTCAGGACATGTTTGGTGAACCTTCAAGGTAACCAAAAAATCAAGGGGAGATCATCTTAATTAAGGGAATCTAAGAAAGAGAAGATAGTCATATTGTTCATAATAAAATTAAATGTTTGGATATGATAAAAAGGTAAAATAAACTATGTTGGTGGACAACAAAATAAAGGGAAATTTTGTCAACACATGGCAAATTATCAACAAGAAAAGGTAAACCCCAAAGAGTAGAAATTCAGTTTTCACAGAAAAGTGCTGATTTTAAAAGATCATTCTAGTCATAATAGCCAAAAGTGTTGTCCACGTGTAGTTGCACCGAAATCACTACACTAAGTTAAAGTGGTCAAGCACAAGATCCTGGAGCACCCGGGTGGCTTGGTCAGTTAAGTGGCTGCCTTTGGCTCAGGTCATGGTCCCAGGATCCTGGAAGCAAGTTCCACTCAGGGACCCTCCTTCTCCCACTCCCCCCACCGTGCTCACGTTCTCTCTTTTGCTCTCTCTCTCTCAAATAAATAAAATCTTAAGAGAGCATACACAGGGGGAATGGCAGAGGGAGAAGCAGACTCCCCACTGAGCCAGGAGTCTGACATGGGACTCGATCCCAGGATCCCGAGATCATGATCTGAGCCAAAGGCAGGCCCTCAACCAACTGAGCCACCTGGGTGTCCCTCAAATAAATAAAATCTTAAGAAAAAGAAAAAAAAAGCACAAGATCCCATTTATAGGACAAAAGGGAAACCTCCTGGGGTGATGGAAATGTGTTTTTTTTTAAATGTATGTCCATGTGTGTATGTGTGTGAGAGAGATGTAAATGTTCTCTTGTGTGATGGGAATGTTCTTTACCTTGGTTACACAACTGAACCTACTTGTCATAGCCCCTTGAGCTGTACATTGAGATTAATTTTATTGAATGTAAATTATAACTCTTTAGAAGATTATTAATGGTGATGTGATGGAAAAGAGCAGAAAGCCAGGCCAAAAGATAAAAAAAAATAAAGCCACTCTTTTTAAAATTGTGTATATGATCCCATCTATACATTAATCAAAATTGCAATGTAATACTGCAATCCAGTATTTGTGTCATTGGCATACAAAGGGCAGAGGAGTTGGAAACCAGATGGCAATTGATTCAGAAAGAGAAGGAGGTAGAAGAAGTGGGATGGTGCAGTTAGCAAATCTAACATTGGTTAAGTTTTGTAGCTGACCCTTGGAGCAGCAATAACGAATGAGAGATACATATGAGGCATGCTATAAATACTAAAACTGGCCTCATTGTTTCCAAAAGAGGAAGTAGTAAGTCCCAGCACATCTGTAAAAATGATCATTTTTTGAGGGAATCCACACAAAGGAAAGAACAGTAGCTCTTGGGGTATAGGGCAACATTAGCTTTTCTGGAAGGAGCCCATCTTGGCCTGGGCTAATTACGCTTCAAAGGTAGAACACATGAGCAAATGGCTCATGTGAGCAGACAGAGCAAGCCTGAGTAGTTAAGGAAACTCCAGCTTTTTTAGAAATCAGCACAGTCCTCTGTTAAGTATACGATTGTTCATACCAAAATGGAGCTAATGCCACCCAGCTACTTTTATGTTCAAGAATTAGTAATAATGTTTGGGGTGCCTGGGTGACTCAGTCTGCTAAGCATCTGACTTTGGCTCAGGTCATCATTTCAGGATCCTGCGATCCAGTCCTGGATCAGGCTCCTTGCCCTCTGCCTGCTACTGCCCCTGCTTGTGCTCTCTGACAAAAAAATAAATAAAATCACTAAAATATATATATATATATATATATATATATATATATATATACACACTTATTTATTATACTGCCTGTTATATAGTAAGCATTCAGTAAACATTAGCAATTGTTATATAGTGTGTGTGTATATACATATATATGTACTATATCTGTATACACACACATATGTATATATGTATATATACACACAATACATAAACATATATATATACACCACATATATATGTATAGTATGTATAGTGTGTGTATATATATACACACACACACAGCACAGTTTACAACTTACTTGTGTAGCCACTGAAAACGAGCTCCATGATCATAGGAACTTGTGTGTTTTGTTCACTGCCGAAAACTGTGCCCTGGGATCTAGTATCTAGTAGTCATTCAGTAGTTGTTGAATGTGAATACATTCAATATTAATTCACAATGTGAATACCTACCTACCAAAGCCAATGAAAGTGCCACAAGGATTAGGAGCTGCCCAACAGACGTTTGCTGACTGCAGGAATGAATGGAGGTGATCAGATGGCAGTACTACACTACACAAAGTAGGCAAAGAAGAGATTCAGGAATATTCCAGTTTATAAACTTTTTATTTAAAAAATAAAATTATAAACAAAATACAGAAAAATATTGACACCTGTGATAACAAGGAAATGACTCCTAATCTTTACGGTGGTTTGTTATCCTGAAAGAGCAAAATCATAAGTTTTATAAAGAAATTTTATTGTGCAAAGGAGGAATGTACTTTTTAAGGTTCATTTATAATAGGTATTTGGCATTGACAGAAAAAGTATTTCTATGTATACATTCAACACTTTGCAGCATATTTACATTCAAGTTACATTTCCAAATTCTATGCCAAATACAATCTAACCAACCATCAAAAATCCCTAAGATATAATTCTGTTTATTTGGTAGGAGTGCAGTATGATTCTATTAGAAATAATTTTATGCTCCTACTAGATCAATCATACTTTCACTATGTCAACAAAATTTCTTTCCAGTTGAAGCCAAGCCTCTTCTAGATAAATTAAACACTAATGAAATTTGGCCAGTTACAAGATTACATAGATTTTTCCTCCTTCCTTACAGACATTATTAAAACTTCCAATGGAAGGTCACTGGCTCTAATAAATTACTTTTTTTTTTTTTATAACAGGACAGAGTATGGATACAAGCTGCAGAATTTTAACTTGTTTTTAAAAGATGGCTGAAGCACTCTTCCTTTCAGTTGTTACCAAATTCCAAATTCAGTTGTTCTCAAAATAAAACACATTAGGAAACCCACATAGTGTTTTTAAAACTTTTCTCCATTTTCTCACACATTTCTCAAATCAGATTTTTAATTCATTGACAATTTGTAAATTTCTTGCTTAGTTTCTCTCAATTACATTAGGATAGCTATTATAATTTCTTGATAATCTTACCATTTTGTTTCAAAGTATGATTTTATTAAAGTCAACATAAATTACAAGCAACTTCCATCTCTGCTACAGTTTTCTGAGAAATCTATTCAAACTTAATGAGGAGTCAAGATCCCATGGGGTCTGACAAGGACTGGCAAACAAAACATCAAGATTTTAAAATTCTCATGCCTCCAAGAAATTCCAGACAAATCAAATCTACTCATAATGTACCATTTCTTTCTTAATTATCTCAAATTAAGTTCACTTTTAAAAATCCAGTAAGATAATTAAGGACAAAACAATGGAGACAGATGAATTTCATTTAGTTGAGCTCTTCCTTTATGATTTACTTCAGGTTGTAACTTCTCCTCCAGGACATGATGGCTGGCAGTTGGCAGTAGGCTGCTGAGTTGACAGCACTTCTAATTCAGATTCACGAACAAAAACCACTGCATCACCACTTACGTTTATAAGACACTGTGCCTATACAAACAACAGGAAATGTCCAATCACCAACTCGAAGATCTGCTCATGGTTTTCTGCTATTTTAGGAGCAGTGCTACATAGTTACAGGCTTTTAACGTCACTTGGAAAAGGTTGGGACGCCTGGGTGGCTCAGTTGGTTGGACGACTGCCTTCGGCTCAGGTCATGATCCTGGAGACCCGGGATCGAGTCCCGCATCAGGCTCCCAGCTCCACGGGGAGTCTGCTTCTCCCTCTGACCTTCTCCTCGCTCATGCTCTCTCACTGCCTCTCTCTCAAATAAATAAATAAAATCTTTAAAAAAAAATAAGTTTAAAAAAAAAAAGTCACTTGGAAAAGGTAGACAATAGAAAAATGGACAAAGGGGAAAAAAAGAAGGCAATTCATAAGAAAGGAAACTCAAAGGGCGCCTGGGTGGCTCAGTGGGTTAAAGCCTCTGCCTTTGGCTCAGGTCATGATCCCAGGGTCCTGGGATCGAGCCCCACATCAGGCTCTCTGCTCAGCGGGGAGCCTGCTTCCTCCTCTCTCTCTGCCTGCCTCTCTGCCTACTTGTGATCTCTGTCTGTCAAATAAGTAAATAAAAGTCTTAAAAAAAAAAAAAGATTTTCAAAAAAAAAAAAAAAAGAAAAGAAAAGAAAAAGAAAGGAAACTCAAAAATACCCCATTGATAATTTTAAATTTTTTAAAGGAAACTTTAACAATTCAAAGTGAGCTATTATATGAAAAATACTGATAAAAGAAACTTATTCTAAAATTAACCCTAAGCAACAATTCTTTGCCCCCACTAACAGAATTATTTTTGAGGAATAATAATTGGGACATACTCTTCACCACTATGTTAGTTAGAACTGGACAGATCATAGTCCAAACTAAAGGGTGTCTTCCACAGTAAATTAGGAGCAAAACTTCCAGAGGTATTTAAGAATACCCAGGATATGAAAACAGCATCTGATCTATATATGACCGTAGTTATCAATACATTTGTTAAAACATGTTTTAAGCATCTAGAATCAAAAAGTTCTGAAGACCAGTTCTCTTTGGTGGCGGGTGGGGAGATAATGGGAGATGGGAAAGCCACGGGGGAAGTCCCCAGGTTCCCCCAAAAGAAGGTTGTAACTGCATCTTACCTGGTTTTTATTTGGATTCTCCATGAAGACACACTGCTTCATTATGTAGGAGACAACAGCATTCCCTCCTAACGCAGCAACATGAGCTCTCACCATTGCAAACACTTCAGCAATAAAAGCATGGAGAAAACCACTGACTCCTCCTTCCTAGAAAGTAATACACAAGAAAATCTAACTGTATGCATGAATTTATACAAAATGCCAAATAATATATACTAAAACATCTTAAATGATCTTAATATAATACGTGATCATTTTAATTTCCCTTGAAACAGGATTTGTTGCATGAATGAACAAACAAACCTTCACTGAACATGTCTGTGATGGGGATTATCCCCTTACTTTACAGATGATGAAAGTGATGTCAGAAAATGTGTCACATGCCCATAACTATGACCACATAGCTAATAAAAAATGGCAGAGCAAGAATTCAAACTTTCTCCAATTCCAGTATCTCCATCAAATCATTCCTATCACTCATAGAAACTGATGGTAAATATAACCAATAAACTTCTCTGCTCTCTGTATCTCCCATTCTCGAAGCAAGTTCCAACTACATTTGCCTTTTTACCAGTTTCTCAAACCTATCAAGCACTTTTCCTGCCTCAGATTCTTTGCGCAGGAAAAGTCCCTGAAGGATCCTCACCCAATTTTCCAGGATGATTCTTACTCAATTCCTCAGATCCCTGTTTATATGTAACTTCCTCAGAGAAACGTTCCCTAACTATCAGATCTAAAGTAAGTTCCCCTGTTATATTCTCTGATAGCCTCTGTTGTATTTCTTTACATTACTTACTATCACTAGTAATTATACATTTGTTAATGATTACTTGTTGAACGTTCACCAGGTTCCACTCCACTAGACTGTAAATTGCATCAGGTCAGAGACCGCCATCTGTTTTGCTCATAACTCTTTGCTAATACCTAGTTCAACAGGTGCACATACTGAGCATTCCATACGTATTTGTTAGGGAATGAAATCCAGTAGGTTAGGGAATGTTTTCAGTGTTCAAAAATAAAACAGAAACCAAAGTCTAGCTGAGAGCCTAAAATACTTTAAAACCTAAGTTTTCCGTGAATTCTACTAGAGCTTTTATACAGTCTAGGAATAAATTTCAAACTTTAAATTGGAAGTTAAGGGCAAAATTTAATGCACTGTTAGAAAAAAACATTTGACCAGAACACACCTTATTAAAAAGCCAGAGAGAGGTAGCTAACTAAAGGTAGCTCTCTTTGTAGTTAAGGAATTGAGGTATTTCAGCCTACCTCCTACTCAGTCACAGCTCAGTACATTTTTTTTTCTTTTACTTGTATCTGGTTTACTCCTGTCTTTTAAACTTCAAAATTCTGATGGCAGAGTAACAGAAACTACAGAGGGGAAATTCTTAAAAGATTACATAATTGAAAGCAAGTAACTCAGCAAGCAATGAATAAATTTGGGATATTATGCCATCCAGTTAATATTACAAATCTCTGTTGAAGGGAAATCTACTATGAAGCAACATTTTGGGGTAGTAGAGAAGGCACTTAGGGGATAAAATTTTATGGACTAAAATAATGCAATATCCATGTACTGTTAAGAGCAACTGAAAAGTTAGTTCACCAATCTATACCAGCTTCTCACACTCAACTTTCCTTGTCAAACTTAAGTGGGCTTAAAAGTGCCACCTAATTTAATTCTATATTAAAAAGGATTTTGAGACTATATAAAGATACTGTCTTCTCCATCTCAACACAATTAGAATATGATTTAAAACTAGTTTATTGTAAAGGAAACATCTACCTAATCATTCTGTCAGAAGTCATTCCCTCATTGACACAAAAATACCTATGTCTACTCTGCCAGGCACTGTGCCAGGCGGGTGAGCATGGTATTAAAAAAACAGTATGAGGGCTGGGGCGCCTGGGTGGCTTAGGGGGTTAAGAGTCTGATTTTTGATCCCAGCTCAGGTCTTGATCTCAGGGTCATGAGTTCAAGCCCCATGTTGGGCTCCAAACCCAGCATGGAGCCTACTTGAAAAAAAAAAAAGTATGATGGTTATTATTTCTAAGGAAGTGTAGAAACATTAATGGAGAGACAATGGGAAAAAAGCAGAGTTAAGTCATCTTTATAATGCACACACTTAAAAAAAATACAAACTTCTGAAGTTTATTGGGTTTCATACCTATTCAATAAAAAAATTTCCCTATTCACAGTATTTGCTCTAGTCTTATTTCATAACATAAGACACAATATAAATACATTTTTTCCTCGAGTTTAAATTCCTGTGTAATTGCAGATATAATAGGCTGACCGTGATTCTTAAATTTGACCACATCAAAACATTATAACTACTGTTACCCACTAAGAGGTAAAAATTTGAATAAATGGCATTCTCATGTACTTTTGGAAAGGTGGAATTAAAACAAGAAGCTGAATTCTTTTTCAGGGGGAGAAAATTATAAACGACCCCCATAGACATCTATCTATAATTCAGTCCCCTATGATTTCTAAATGTAAGTCCTTAAAAACTATTATTTAAATATCTCAAACAAATAACTACTTGAGAAAACTAAGCTGAACTTTCAGGCTGTTTTAAATCTCTAATCATATATTGATAAATTTACTTGTTTTGTTTATCATATAATGAGGATCTGGGATTTCTAATAATAAACGAAATTAAATCCAACATAACTCTTGTGATAATACGAGGTGCTATATGAAATTTGGCAAGTCTAATCTAGAATCAATCCATACAGGTTTTTGGAAAAAAAAAAAGTTGTGTGTATGTGCACGCGTGTTGTGATTACTTTGGCAAAAAATAATAAATCGAAATTGTAGTAACAATCTGAAATAACAATCTGAAGAGTTTTGTTACTACTGTCTTTAATCAGAAAATTCACAAAAACAATTACCTCACGAAATAATAAAATTACCTCACGAAGAGAAGTGGTTTCCCGAATAAAAAACATGTTAATTATCCCAAGATATTTAGTTATTTTCGCTCCAGGAATAAAAGAAAGAGGTGTCATCTTAACAACCCCAACTGTAGAATTTGCACAAGGTGGAGTTGAACGGTTCCGGAAATTTCCTTCACCCATAGGACTTGCTTTTTCAACTGTCACAGCTAAATTTGGAGAAAGAAGAAAAAACATTAAGATCGGGTGTTGGTAACTCAATTATTCCCTAAGGTTTCCAAGTAAGTGGTGACAACATTCAGCTGTCTGTGAGGCTAAGCAATGTCATGAAAGTAAAGAAATTATCATGCATTGCATGCAATTAAAAAGAGAGAGAAAGAAAAACTTAAGAGGAAATGCTGGAATGGAATTCTTTTGGAAGAAAAATGGCATTCCTGCAAAAGAAAATGTTGATGCGGTGTAGCTACACACACAATGATCGTTATAAAGTGAAGAAAAAGAAAAAGCGGTAGAGCATTAAAAATTATCTGCTGTAGGAACAAATTATTACAAAGAGAGTGTGAAAGTTGTTATATTTCCCAGTGCAGTTTTTTCCATCTTTTTCAGACGACTTCATCATTGTCAACTTGTAGATAAACCTTACATTAACTAGTTGTAATTGGTTTCTTCTTCAAACCATTTTGATCAAACTCACAATTTTAAAAACTTAACAATGACCTTGGCTGTCTAAAAATTGACTGTTTATAAAGTAACATAAATAATAGCTACCGCTTAATAAGTAACTACCATAAGCCAGACATACATATGTATATATGTATATATATCTAATCCTTACAACAATCCAGCAACATAGGTATTATTATCCCCATTTTACACATGAGGAAACTAAGTCTCAGAGAAGTTAAATAGTTTGTCCAAGGTCACACAGCTATTAAAACGATACTTCTAGGATCCCAAACCAGATCTGTCTGGCTCCATGTCCTGTGATCTTTCCTTCAAAACATCGTTTCCTCCTTTTTAATGTCAATTCCTTCACTCAAATACATTTGCCTCAGACTCAGCCAGAACACATGGAGTATAAAGAACATGTAGGTAATGATGCTGATTGTAGCAGTGAGATAAGAGTTAGCTATTTTCTATTCAGAAATACCTCATTCTTTTAGCCCTCTGGGTATCACTGTCAGTAAACTAGCAGATGCCATCACTACATGGTAGCTTGGGTCCTGGAAGACCATCTCTTCAATAAGAGAGCTCATAATTTCCTTCCATTCGAGGGACATAGTACCTATCTATACACTTTGAAGAATACCGTCACAAAAACTAAAATTTTAAAAACACAATTGTACAGTTAAAATGAACAAATCTAAAGGCCCTTTAATAACTTCGGCTAAGTGACCATTAGTATCTGCAGCTTTCACACTCCAGTACGTGACTGATTGGCAATGTTATTGCTGGGTCGTAAGGTCTAAGCCTTCACCACTGGGAAATCAAGGATATGCTTCTCAGATCATAATGTGGTAGAAACATCCGCCTACTTGTCTTAATTGATCCGCGCCTTATGGTCTGAGCTTTCAGTTTAATGAGCTCTATCCAGCTGCTGCATCTGTCTGCAAAGGAACTGTAATCAACTGACGTTGCTGAAAACACAGACAGAAAACAAAAGAAAAAACAAAGAAAAAATATGGGTGACGTCTCTTACTCGTCATAACACTCCTTCTGATGACGTAATTTAACTGTAACTTAGAAAAAGAATGGTCCTTTTCAAGTCAGATATGAGAGAGAGTAAAGAGTCAAGCTTTAGACACTGATTTGTCCAAAACCAAGTTCTCAGTTAGCTGGCTGAGCATTTTTGGTGATGTCATAGTTGTGTGGTTGCTTAGGGAAAACAGAAGCAAAGTCTAACAGAATTTATCAGTGAAAGGACCATATACTGCTTTAACTAACTTTATTTCCCATTCTTTTTACTTTACAATGTGTTAACTGTTTATATTTTATGACTTTAATTTACAATTGAAACTTGGTGAATAATTCGATTCCCTATTTTTACCCTGAAAATCAAAAAAATAATGAGAATCAAATGCTGGAGAATACATTTTTTAAAAATCGCTAGTTGACTTATCTTTTATTAAAACACATTCTTTTCTACCATCAGTAACAGGAAAGCCAAAAGGTCACTTTGGTCAATATTCTGTTTTCACATCTGATTTTGGCAACAAAGCTTCTGATGACACTGAGTGGGGAGGCAAGTAGGAGTCTAACAAGTTCTCCTTTTTCAAAATAATAGCTTTTACTATTACTGAGCTAAAAAAAAATGTTAAAGAGCTAAGATTTTATTTTTAGAAACAGGGAAACTATTAAAATGCTAAAAATGTAAATATTAGTTTAATTAATATTTTAAAAGATACATTCTAACTACAATAAAGTCACGTTTTGGTGTCTATTCCACTGCCCAGTGCATTTCTCCAATGTCTGTATGTTTATGCACCACCACACTAGAATTTCACACCTTTGGTGACTATTTGCTTAATTAGACAAACTCACCTCTCTGTGCAGCTGGTATACCTGAGTTAGAACTTGCACTCTCCAGGTGTTCTAATAAGACAATATGAACAACATTAGCTTGAATGCTAAGTACAAGCCAGTATCTCTTCTTTGCTGTTTGTCAAAACCTCTATGAGCCAGATGAATACAAGGGAATCTTTATGGCTTCGTTATAAAAAGCAAACCAAATAGAACTATTTAGGTTTTAAATGAAGTTTCTATTGATTTATGAAAACTAGCTCAGTTAATAAATATCATGCCAAGGAAGACTACTTGTTACTGTAACACAAGAAGAGTTTCAGAAACATTATAGACATGAGAAAATACAAACATAGTAACAAATGTTAGTAGAATGAAAACAGGGCAAGAAAACTGAGCAGAGAAAAGCATCAATGTATTAGGAAGAAAATCTGAAATGAAACATGGAGAGGGGAAATGTTTATGTGTGGGAGGTGGGGGTGGGGGGTCAGTAAGATTAAAAATTATAGACCAGGCAATGACCTATGTCTCAAAGATCAACACAAACTGCTTGCTTACTAGCAATAACCCTCCCCCTCGCCAACTCCCCTTCATTCAAGGACTTTGCTATCAACAGCTCCCTCTGGTGGCATCAAGACATCATAGAACTAAAAAGTGTTCCCCACAAACAGAACTAGATTCCAAACTGGAATCACTCACTCACTCCCTTTCCACTAACACTAACCTTATAAAAGGAGCATCCAGAATTTTCCCTAGTATTTTGTATTTTTATTATACCTATTTAAAGTATTGTACAAATTTGAACAGCACTATTAGAAAAAGCTTCATAATCTATATTTCTAAAGTTCAGACTCTACATTAGCATATTGAATTTTTGTTTCAAAGAATTTTATAACTGAAAGAATAGCGTTGCCGAGTTAGAAATAACTCATAAAAAACACCTAGAATAACTGCAATCATGCAGTTTTTAAAAAGAATTTATAAATTAAGTAAATACATAGTTTTATCCCTGCTTAGTATGTTAATCTTTTGGTAATATTCTTAAATTAACAAAAGATATACCTTTTAAAAATAAGATTTGTACAGGTTTCTGCTAATTGGGTGCAATGGAAGTATCTCTCCATATTCCCTCCTCTTCCCATTTGTATCAAGCAAGTGACCACTAACTAATACTGGAAAGTGTACAGTGACTGACATTCCTCTTATAATACAGAGCCACTGAATAAAAGGGATCACTGGGTAGGATCCACAAAATGACTGTGAGGGTACCATGCTACGGAAGTGCCCTGACCATCATGCCCTCACTGCAGATCTAGGCAAGGAAAAATCCTCCCTGATTCAGGATCCTGAAGAGTTTTGGAAGCCCAGAAGGAGACGGAACCAACAGGAAGGAGACCAGAACAAAACTGACATTCAGAAGCTTACCACATCTCTACGGGCAGCTAGTTCAGTACTGAAAAAGGCTGTAGTGTGGAAGCTGGGACAGTAAATGCCTACCCAAGCTTACATATGCCAGGAGAATCCCAGGGCTCTCCTATGTCCTATGCAGTACAGACTCGGGGAGTACAGACTTACAGAAAAATATAGCTGGCATCAGGAATTCTGTGCAAGTTTTTTAAATGAAGAAACAGAGGGCAAAAAGCTTTAAAAATATGAAAATTACTAAAATGAAATTATCTTCTATATCTCAGTATTATCTGGGTAATATGAAACTCCTCAGTAGCAACTGTATATAATTTAATGACAAATGTCCACAAAGAACTTAAACATGTAGAAAGTTATCTGTTCTCAACTCTAAATATCAAGTGAAAAAAAAAATTAAGGGACATAGTGATCTGTAAAATACTTGCTTTTTAAAAAAGGAAAAAATAAAGTATCTTTGCAAAGACAGACAATAAAGCTGGTTGAGGGTAGCTGCCTCTTGAAAAGGGAAATGAATGGAGAGGGGAGCTTGATTTTGGATTATAGGATTTTTTGGTAAGGTTTGAATTTTTTACCATGTACATTTATTACTTCTCCAAAAAAATGGAAACTTTTTTTCCCCAAAAAAAGTGGGGGGCAAGAAGGGAAAACGCCTTTTCCCTGCCTCCACATGTAAATGTATTTGAATTAAAATCTGGAGAAAAAAAAAGCTTTTAAATTACAGATATTCTTAAGGGAAAGGTTAAAATAGACCATTTTTTTAATCTCATTTAAGAAGAGCAGGTTCACCCAACATGTTTGCTAGGATCTTAATTTTTCTCTCAGAGAAAAGGCCTAAGATGAGATGGTCCTGGGAATAGACGAACATCGGCACTTCAGACATTTGAATACTGCAGGTGTCTAATAACCTCAGATTCTGTTACTCTGCTCTTCCCATTACAGTTTGGCTTCCAGGGTAACAGGCTTCTCAAAAGAGAGAGTACTGCAGGTATTAGCTGTCTGGCTCAGTGGTAAACTAGTATTTAAGGTGAAAAAGAAACCCATATGTAATCTCTAAGTCAATACTTTAAAAAAAAAAAAAAGCATATTTCATACTCAGGATTAGAAATCTTATTAAAATCTGTTGGGCTTTGTTGAAGAGCTAATGCCCACTGTCAGCCATACCTGTATAGAAGAGTTTGAGACAAACACTTCTTATGTTAGGTTCCCCCCATTCCTACTGCAGAAAGTCCATTCAAGCCACACAGCAGCCTACTTCTCTTATAATTTCCTTTCCCACTGGATACAAGAAAATTATTATTTTGCCTCATTAAAAAGTCACCCGTAAATGATAACCCTGTTATCCATAAATGAACAACCCTAGAAAGAAAGGCAAGCAGAACGTAAGGTTTTCTTATTCTCTTAGTACCTTCTAACAATATTTAACAAGCCCTATCAGTGTGGGGAGAGGGACTAGCCTAGGTTAAAAGCAGTTGAGTGGAAATGAGCATACTGATGACCAAAAGAAAACAATGTGGCAAGGATTCTTCTTCCTACAATTATATATGCTCCAGTGCTTCTGAAGTTTGAGGCCTTTCCATTCTTCTAAACAGTCATAACCAATGACAAAGGTATCAGCTGGCTATGATAAAGCTCTATGCCGATCACTAACTCCTCGGATAACTTGTTCACTTTATGTCATTAAGATTTACAGATCATCTTTGCTCTGAATAATTAAAAAGTGTCTGAGATAATCTTATCTGGTCATCTTAAGAATATTACTAAAACTAAAAAAAGTTCCTGAAACATCTGAAGATTCTGTGGCATATTAAAATATATGCAATGAGGGGCGCCTGGCTGGCTCAATGGCTAGAGTATACAACTCTTTTTTTTTTTTATTAATTTCATTTCTTTTCAGCGTAACAGAATTCATAGTTTTACAACACACCCAGTGTTCCATGCATAGAGTATACAACTCTTAATCTCGGGGTTGTGAGTTCAAGCCCCACATGCGCATGGAGCCTACTTAAAAGGAAATATATACAATCTAAAGTCGTAAAAAATGTATGTTTTATTTAGCTATTCAAACATTCTCGGGGCGGGGGGTGGGGGTGCTTGGGTGGCTCAGTGGTTAAGTGCCTGCCTTCTTCTCTGGTTGTGATCTCAGGGGTCCTGGGATCCAGCCCCAAGCTAGGCTCCCCACTCAGTAGGGAGTCCGCTTCTCTCTCCCTCTGTCCCCTGCTCATGCTCTCTCTTGCTCTTTCTTTCTCAAATAAATAAATATTTAAAAAAATAAAACAAAATAAAATGTTTTAAAAAAAAAATAGGGGCTCCTGGGCTAAGCATGGTCTCTCTCAAATAAACAAAATCTTTTAAAAATTTTAAAAAAAAATAAACATTCTTAGGTTTTTTATTTTAAACTTTTGAAAAAGATTTTATTTATTTTTGAGAGAGAGAGAGAGTGTGTGCTCATGCATGGGGGGAATGGGGCAGGAGAGGGAAAGAATCTCAAGCAGCCTCATTGAGCATGGAGCCCAACATGAAGAAGGATCCCAGGACCCTAAGATTATGACCTGGGTTGAAACCAAGAGTCAGACGCTTAACCGAATGAGCCACCAACGTGCCCCTAAACATTCTCAGTTTTAAGTTATTATGATCAAAATTTGTTTTATATCTCTTTCGGCATTTCCATCAATCTATGATGCACTGATTAGCTATGTCCTGTAACTATAAAATCTGGCTTAACAATGGAGTTATGTGTATATGTAGTTATGTGTATAAACACGCTGTATAAATCTTGTCCATGATGGTATTCAAACATTGGTGGATTGATAATGAAATTGCCATATGAGAGCTAAAAATTACTAAAGCACAGAAAAAAATGCAAATAGCTTCAAAGTAGATAGTCCACTAAGAGGAAAAACTCAACTACCATTACAATACATACATTAGATGACAAACACAAATAGTTTCTCTATTTACATCATTAAAGCTTCCAACTAAAGGTGTACAACAGCCTAAACCACTATTCTTCAAACCCCATCTTCTGTTTTCCTGCCTTTGTTTCCAGGCATCCACTTCTCCCCTCTCCCCCACCCTTTAGATCTCTTCCAAATAACACCTATTTTCATTAGTAACCCAAACCTGACTCCCCTTTCCTCAGACTCTGGATTTCACTGAACTTAAGCTGCCTCGAAGAAGCAAAGATCCTTATCCCTACACTTCTCCATCAGTTCTCTTTCCTTCCTTCCCATGTCTCAGATAAGTTTCTCATATGTTTTCCACTCTTTGCCTTCTATTTTCCCTTCAATCTCCTTCCCCTCAACATCTCTCTCCTTTCAGGACTTCCCACTAATTGTTGGGGCCATCAATAACATGGAGAACTTCAGCATTTTTTATTTTTGCTACCATTTGATCATAATGATATAATACATTTTAAAAAGAGAAAAAACAGACATGCAATGAATTGTTAATACATAAGGATATTTTTAGTTAGTGCAAAGAATTGTGTAATAGTTTTAAGAATTTAGAATCATTCATTGGCAGGATAAAATAAAAGCTAACTTTTGTAGTTTTTATAGGTTTATATTTCTAATCACTAGTTTTAAAAAATGTAAGGCAAGTCATTAAATTTAAAAAATTAAACTACCTTTTAGAATCAAATTTGGCTTAACCAAAATAACCCTTATAGCCTCAATAAAGATAAAAATTTTAAAAACTTCAAATGTGATATCTAATTATGGAATACAATATGTATTGAGGATTTTATTTTTATACTGAAATCCAGAATTTGACCTATGGTTGTCACATTAATGTGATGTCATTAATGCCGATGTCATCATCGGCAGCTGCTTAATGAAAAGAGTACTCCTGCCAGCCAATAGCTTATGCCATTGAACATGAGGCTATCACCTCAGCGTAAAGCAAAATGAAAGCAGGAACAAGGTAGGTATAAAAGACTTTTCTTCCATACAATTTCATCCAAAAGTAAATAAAAACTAAATTGACTTAATCCTTTTTAAAGGCTTAACCTCTCAGAATCTGAATGAAAACTATTACCCTATTATAAACTTATTAAGTACTTGAGATATATTTCTAGTGGCACATGATTCAGACACATTTCCCTAAGATCTTAAGCCTCACAGTATGGTATTTAAGATATTGAGATTTAGGTCTTTAGATATATATCAAAAATAATATGCTAACCTTCTATAAAAACTACATGTATAAAATTTTTGAGATCAACGACAATCTGTAAAACAAATCTTTATTTTTTTTAACTTTCTACCCCAATTACTGTCACTCAGATTATCCATTTTTACTGAATGTGTTCCATCCCTTTATAACATTTTTAAAGTCTCTTAAAGCCATTTCAGAGTAAAGTAGTAAATATTCAGAGAACTAAAGTATACATATAATTGATGAGGAAAAAACATCATGGGAGTGATATAAAAAAACTTGTTATACCATCCTTTTTCTCATAATACAGCTTCATATAAGTATTTACATTGATGCCAATCATCTATGTTCCTCATAGTATTCATCAAGAATTTTGATGACTTTCACATGATAATTTCCTGGAAGAAATTATTCAGGCTCAGCACCTTTTAATATTCAAATCAGAAAAATCAAATACTTAGAGCAAGGTAACCAAACCAACCATATATCAAACAAATATTTTGTTACCCTGAGAAACAAAACTAAATTTAACAAAAGATGAAAGGAAAAATCTGAACATGGGTGGACAATTCAGGCCCAGGCTTACTCTACTCAGTGAATTAGGATACACGTAATTGAAGCATCTTTTCTTCACATAATATTCACTCATTTTCAGTAACATAAAAAGATAATTATCAGAAAGGTTTATCTACAAGTTAAAAGATGGAAGTATTAATAAATTACTGTGCATACCTCTTGAAACTACTCTGTCAACATAAAATTAAAAATTTTAATAAATCATATTTGTAATAAGAATATGAAAAATAGGATTCAAAGTTTTCAAAATTTAAAAAAAAGAGAAAAGCTCCATCAGCTTAGCTAACTGACCTAACAAAACTATAAAAACTATACAATTATTTACTTATCAATATTAGTAGTTAACTTTTAAGCCTCTTGTGGTTGTATATAAGACAATAGAGAAATTTTCTCTATTTATTCCAAGCACTTATTCCTAGCATTTATTCCTAGCACTTTTACCTTCCTCTCTTGCCTGTTACTTCTAAATTGCTAAGCTTAACTTTTGCCACATACTTCTTTATATTATTTATATTTAAATATTCTTCTTTATATTAAATATTTAAAACATTCCATGTTACAATGCTCAATTACTACATTCAATGACATTTTTCAGAACCCATCCTATCTTCAAATCTTAAAATAGTGCAAAACCCATCCCATCCCCAAATCTTCCAAAACACTTTGTGATAACTTTTTCAAGTATATTTAGTATAGCCCATGTCCTCCTGAGAAGACTTGAGAAAGCAAAGATAGTAAACAGGCATGCAACATAAACTACAATTTATATAACTATTTATAAAAAGATACAGGTAAACTATTTAGTGTTTACTGATGATTTTAAAATGTAATATTCAAAAAAGCACATAGGTTTTGCTTAAAGTTAAGTACTTAGTATAAAAAGTTTTCTATATATTAGTATTAAATGTAATGCTATTGAACACTATGAAAATGATGATAATGACAGCATGATCTGATTCAGTGGTTTTCAGACTTTTTGAAACTCTGTCTTACAACAAAATCACATATAGAAAATAAATAAATAAAAGCATACTGAGTCAAAGCTGTTCTAGTTCAGAGTTAAGGATCTAACTCTGAGAGAGATCTGAGAGACAGAGATCTAATCTCTCACTACTTTACTCTCCCCTCAGCTCCTTTCCCACCCTGCCTTTTTAGAAGGCCATGAGGTACCTCTGAAGAAACTCCATGGTCTGGGGAAGCAGAGCTTAAAAATTACTGTTTTAACAGATTTGAAGCTATTTGGAAATTTTTAATGTAACTTAAATACTACCTTTTGATTTTGATTAATTAGCTTTTGATTTGTTTTTAATAATAGGAACATGTTAATTATAGAAGAACCATAAACTATAGAAACCCAAGGAATGAGAGAATTTTAAAGGGTAGAGAGAATCTTAACCTTTTCACATTTTACATATGAGGAACTGAGGCTTAATTGGCTTATTAGAAGTTAATTGGCCCAAATTCTCACACTATCAGTAGCAGAACTGAGAAGAGAATCGAGGTTTGCTACTTTATTACTCCACATTATGGTCCCTCTCCACACTATAAAGTAAGTTGCAATATTTTAAGTACTGTTCAGATGGGTCTTATTCTACACAAATTCTTCTTTCATTATTATTCAGTCCAGAGTACAATTTGTACAAAATAGACTAATGACCTCAACAAGCATTAACTCTAATTACCTTTGAAAACATTTTGAAAGCTAATGCAGAAACTGCAAGGTATCAATATAGATATGATAAATTTATAGAATTTAAATCCAATCTTCTGCAGAAATCAGTAATGACTAACAAGGTAAAGCTGAGCTAACAGGGGCCCAATATCCATAAATATATATACCTATATATTAGCAATTGATCAAATCTTTTTGCTGTTGTTGATTAAGATTTTTGGTTTTGATTCCCCCTCCATATCCCACCCCTTCCACTGCAGGATAAGGATAAATGAAATGATACTTAAAAGTGATCTGGAATTAACCCTGTGTTAAATATAAGTTTCTGAAAAAAAAATACAAGTTTCTATATAAAGTTTTTTTAAAAATATTCTGTGTAGTCAGTTCTAAGGAAGATTCTACACATTTTTTTTGTTCTGGAAGCTACATTTAATTTACAAATCTGAACTCAAATTATCTTTGGTTTTAATTTTCTCCTGTTTTTTCAAGGAGTTCAACTATGCTAAAATTCTCTATGGAGTTCTAAATTAGAATTTTAATTTAGATTAAAAAAGAAAGAAGGCCACAGTTACCATGTTAGAAAGTTCAGAATCTGAAAGTAGCTTATCTTTTCATCTTCAAAATATGAGACAAGATCTATTTACCTAGATAAACAGGGCTTGCACTCATTTACTAAAGACTCTACTGATATGCAATGTGAATATAAAACTATTCTGTATCATAACGAGTTTGGTATCAAACTAAGAAGTATAAATCATAAAAAAATTTTCCTTATATTATAAAATATAAACGCTAGAAAAGCCAATTTGGTTTGAAATAACAAATGCATCATTTCTCAGAATTAAAAAATTATGAAAAAACACAAACCCACATGTATTATATATGTAATGCTACAAAATAAGGTATAGTAATTCTGAATAATTCAATTATAATTCATAATTATAAGTAATTCTTATAATACAAATTGCCCTGAAATCAGAGAAGAAATAGAAAATATTACCTCCCATTTTTCACCTAAGACTGTACAGATCTAAGTAGATTTACTGCTATTAAATTGAGACTATCATTTTGCATTTGAAAATATGGCAGTATCTTTTAAGTACAGGACAATGTTCCTCAATAATAACCAAGACGCTCAAAAGACAGCTCATCCCTTTCTCACTTGTACTATCCCCAACCCAAACCTCTCTCCACATCTTTTTAAAAAGATTTTATTTATTTATTTGACAGAGAGAGAGAGATCACAAGTAGGCAGAGAGGGAGGTAGAGAGGGGGAAACAGGCTCCCGACTGAGCAGAGAGCCCGATGCGGGGTTCAATCCCAGAACCCTGAGACCCTGACCTGAGCAGAAGGCAGAGACTTAACCCACTGAGCCACCCAGGTGCCCCTCTCCACATCTCTTCTAAAGAAAATCAGTATTTTGTTGTCTAAAAAATCTAAAACTTTTTGTAAAATTTCAATTGTGGCTGGAAAAAACCTTACCAGATATAAATACCAATATATCACATGTGAATAGTTACTTTGGGAAATCCAGAGTTCTGAAAATAAAACTTTAATGCATTTGAAGTATAAGAGTGGAATATCACAAGAAGCATTACCTTAATAATTTATGATGAGATTACTTGAGAAATTAAAATAAGAGGAATATTACTCTCTCCCCTGCATGAACATGAAGAAACAGACAATGAGGGAATGAAGAGTAAATCTTCATCTCAAGATTAAGTAAGACTGCCTACAATGAAGAAGTAAAAGGAACTAGAAACTAGGATTTATTTGTGTTTGCATTTCCCTCACTTAACCAACCTTTAGCTGGTGGAAAAGGATGAGAAGGAAGTGAATCTGAACAGAGCTCCAGCGGAAACTGTAGAAGTTCTTCATTATCTGTAGAGGCTTAAGAGGCAAGAAAAACACCGGTTATTTAGTAATGATCTGGAATTAAATTTTTTAAATTAAGAATCTGGGATAAAATATATATTTCCCCCAATCCAATTTATTCTGGTTATTTTCCTCTTGGTTACTCCCATGGAGACCCTTCCTTCACCTGCACGATGTTGAGAGATGCTATCTTCCCTGCTAGGACTGTTGTGAATCCTCGGAAAAATACGAAGTATAAATCTCTTAGCACAATGCCTTCCAAACAGTAAGAATTCAATAACAACTATTATTATCCTATTCTTTGTACCATACTCGTTCTATGATACTTAAACCAGCTATTTTCTATCTTCCTTGATAAATACCAGAATGCAATTGTTTAATACATTTCTATTTGACATTAATTCAATGCTATACATATAGAATGTAATCAACTATAAAAATTTTAGACTAATCATGAATATTTAATTTAGCTGGTAAGTCCTTAAATATTAGAAAGCATACTATTTCACTCTCCTTTTTTTTCAGAACACATTAGCAGTTTTTAACAACTGGAGTTTCTTTGGGATATACTAAGAATGGTACTTCCTAGATTTTACCGGATAAAGGACAACTCCGAGGACGTTTCCTAAGAAAAACACATGGTGCTAACTACATCAGTAGGTTCTCAGATGCCTTGGGGACGACCTCCCCAGAGGTCCTAGGACAGAAACCTCTAAATTACTGCAGAATATGCTATAACCAAAATCTAAAAAAAGGCAGCACTCTCTATGTAAGTAAAATAAACACCAACCACCTATTCACATGTGAAAAATACCAAGTCAACCATAAAGTTACCTTAATAAACAGAAAAAGTGACAGTAACTCTTCTTCAAGAAACAAGTCATTTATTTAATCTACCTTTTTCACTGAACTATAACTGTAGACAAACATGAACTACGCTCCCATCCATCAAAGGTTTACCTCTTTGCAATGACTTTTCAACATGTGTTTTTGTGGTCTGTAAAGCCTGATTTTTGTCAAAAGTTATTGCAACTGCTGTGACTGTTACCTAGAATTATAGAAACAATATGGTTAGCAAAATAATCATTGACAAAATAAGTTTCTCGCAGATCTTCTTCAGTAATCTTCTTCAGTAATGGAACAATACTAACTGGCTAATTTGGTTTTCTGGTTAAGATTCTCAGCCAGAATTACAGATAACCTCAGATATTTAGACTACAACTGAGTCTGCCATATATACCTAAACCTAGATATTCCAGAAAGAGCTCAGTACCTTCTCTAAAACATAGGGAGTGAAGAAATCCCGGGTAAGTACACATCCTATTGCATATATGCTAGAAATGTGCTTCTACCTTTGATAATTCAGAATTCAGAAAAATAAAACATATGTGGTCTGATTCATTCTAGTATGTTTAAAAATATTTTGAAGTAAAATCCTTTATATTTATTCAATTATGGAAGATTTATAATATTAAAACAGATTAGATAAAAGCCAGAAATCTTCTTTAAGAATAAACTGAATCTTAATTACCTGTATTAATTCATCTTCAGGCAGAGATACTGTAAAATTTACATGGCAAAGGCAGCAGGGGATCATAGACCGCAGTTTAAAATACAGGCTCTACATAATAGAAAATATTAGTAATATCAATTCTTTTTATTTAAAAAATTTTTTAAACTGATTTCCCACTGCACATTATATCATGGCAAAAGAAAAGTTTAAAGGATTAAAACAAAGTTAGTCCATTTCTACTTTGTGTATTCTTACATTATTTTAAATAATAAAGATTTAATCATATTATCAATAAGTCATAAAAATATAAGACAAAAGATTTTTTTAAATTTACACATATGCAATACATTTCTATGAAGCTTAAAGTTATAAAATAACTTAAAATATATTTAATCGTGTGGCATATGAAGATGGAGAGCACAACTTTAGCATTTTACCAGATGAGAGAGTTAAGATTAATATAATATGTAAATAAAAATCATTCAGCCCACAACGTGTAAGATATTCCAGATAATATATACTTTTCTTTTTTAACTGCATAATTCTTAGGAGATTTAACTAAAATATAGTTAAAAGGTTCCTACCTTGAGCAAATTTTCACAGAGATCATTAAAGTTCTTATTAAGGGCTTGATTAGTCAGGTTAAGGCTGCTTAATCGGATTACTCTTACTGATGTGAACATCTAAATATGGGGAGATATAATAGCATGACATTTTATTATTTTTAACTAAATACTGTGACAGTTGAAAAAACTGCCAAATAATGAGTAATAACAAATAATGTGGTTTGAAAAAGGCTAATATTTTAGTTACAATAAGGTGGTCAAAGAGAAAACATATTAAGAAGGAACTTGCTAAAATCACAAACGTTGTATTTGCTTAAAATTATGAAAGGTTTACCTGTATTTCAGATGTCCAGTTATTTATACCAGGCATAATCTCTGTATTGCAACTATAAAAGCCTGTCAAAATAAATCATAAACTATATGATATTATTTTATCTAATTTTATGTTAAAGAATAACATTTTTCATTTATTATGTGGAATTCTAACTATAAGATCCATTTATTCTTTTTTCTAAAACACTACATTTTCAGTAAACTTTAAACCATCTTAATAAATTATGAGTTTGGTTTTTTTTTTAAGTGTATTAACATAAAAGGATTAAAAATCAGTCTACCTAGAAGTACCTGGGTGGCTCAAGTCAGTTAAGTATATGACTCTCACAGCCCTGAGATCAACCTCACAGGCTCTGTGCTCAGTGAGGAGTCTGCTTGATATCCTCCCCCTTTCTCTCTCTGCCCCTTCCCCTGCTCATACAGATGAGCTCTCTTCCTCTCAAATAAATGAATCTTTAAAATCTAGGGGTGCCTGGGTGGTTCAGCCGTTAAGCGTCTGCATTTGGCTCAGGTCATGATCCGAGGATCCTGGGTTTGAGCCCAGCATCGGGGCTCCCTGCTCAGCGGGAAGCCTGCTTCTCCCTCTCCCACGCCCCCTGCTTGTGTTCCCTCTCTTGCTGTGTCCCTGCCAAATAAATAAATAAAATCTTTGAAAAACAAATTAAATAAGTAAATAAAAAATAAAGATAAAAATCTAGTTCACCTGCATTTTTCTTTTAAGATTTTAATTTTTAGCAATCTCTAACATTGGGCTCGAAATTACAATCCCAAGATCAAGAGTCACATGCTCTACTGACTGAGCCAGCCAGGCACCCCCTCAGTTCACCTAAGTTCTAACATAAATAATTGTAAACTATGTTTTATTAGCCTTGGAGCAGCAAAGTACATGACAGGATGTGACACTGATAAAGCCTTTAAAATAAATTTAGTATCACTATAATAATTTATGAACTAAAATACTGATTTATAAAACGAGTCTCATCTCAAAAGTATGTTTTTTCTGTTCACCTGAAGGAGGAGGAACATCAGTAAGCAGAGAATGTACATCTTCCATAGCATCTGTGTCATCAATCTGAAAATAAAAGGGTTAGAACTATTGTGTAAGTACTAAATGTATAATAACTTCAAATTTTTAAAAATTCATTGTTTTTATTATTTACTAAATAGAAAACATAAGAGTCAAGAAAAAGCAGAGCCATTTCCCCCTAAATTAGAATACAAAACTTGAAAAAAAAAAGTGCTAGGTGCCTGGGTGGCTCAGTTGGTTAAGCAATTGCCTTCGGCTCAGGTCATGATCCTGGAGTACCAGGATCAAGTCCCACATCGGGCTCCCAGCTCCACAGGGAGTCTGAGTCTCCCTCTGACCTTCTCTCTCATGCTCTCTCTCTCGCTCAAATAAATAAATAAAATCTTAAAAAAGAAAAAAAGTTCTAATATCTGTAAATTTCTCCACAATACTTATTATAAATACTAAGTAATTATTTCACATTATAAAGTATATTCAGTTAAAAAAAAAAGAGAGCATTTTCTCAAGCCTTTATGAGTACACGTTTCAAAAGGCTTATAAAGATATCACAAACAATTATTATCTCTACTTGTATAAGTTAATAAAGGCAATTTAAAAAGATCTTTTGACTTATATACAAAGCTGCTTTAAAACTGAATTATAGGGACGCCTGGGTGGCTCAGTTGGTTAAGCGACTGCCTTCGGCTCAGGTCATGATCCTGGAGTCCCGGGATCGAGTCCCATATCAGGCTCCCTGCTCGGCAGGGAGTCTGCTTCTCCCTCTGACCCTCCCACTTCTCAAGCTCATTCTCTCTCTCACACTCTCTCTCTCTCAAATAAATAAATAAAATCTTAAAAAAAAAAAAAAACTGAATTACATAGGGACAATTTAAAGGCACAGCTAAGAAAAATAAATCCAAATCCTATTTTTCTTATTCACAATATTCCACTGTGAATAATAAATAGTAAAACCATCCAACTAGACATATGCTGACATTCATCTGTACAGCAGGAGTCTGAATGACTCTCACATACTTCAAGTGTCCCTTAACATTACCGCTGAGACTTGAAGAACCATTTTTGACTTTACCGTAGCTATCCACAGTCATGGCCATACCTCAACCCACTATTCTCAAAAACATTCCACACCCAATTCCAACCTCAATGTCCTGTATGTTCCCTCTCATACTGAATCTGCACCTTGCTCTCAGCCTTCTGCCCAGATCTGAAGCACTGTTTCACTCTCTACTTAGCCAGGATCTAGGACCATAAAGATCAACAATGCTCTAGAATGTTAAACAGATTCCTGGGGCCTACCTTGAAATTTTCATTTAGTTAATTTTCATTTACTAGGTCTGAAGTACGGGCTCTAGAATTTGCATTTCTTAAAAGATTCCAGATGGTGCTGATGCTATCTATAGAGGCAGTCACAGCACACTTTGAGTAGCACTACCCCAAATAGTACCCTAGCACCTTTTACCTCCTCAGTCTGACATTTTCTTTTACCAACGTCCATTTTTTTGTTCATTCTCAGACTGTAGAAAAATATGAGAAACAGGCAAACATCCATATAGTCTGAGTTTTCTACAAGTCAACACTCTCACCTCAGTTCAGTCTTGTGCATCTCCCATGGCTGACATCCTGATCACATTCATAGGCACTGTTCTAGATTCTTCAAATGTCTAATCCCATCCCCAAAAAATTCTACCATGAGCTTCCTGCTTTACTAAAATAAAGGCATCTGATGTTTTTCTCTCAACTGAAACCTTACCAGAACATTTCTGAGTATCCTCATTTGTTTTCCTTTCCTTAATACCAAAGGAAGATCATCTATCTCCATTAAAGCTAACTGATTATAGGGCAGGGCAGAGGGAGCAGACTTGCAAGGCAGGAGGCTCCATATATCTTCCATGCCACATTTATTCTCCAGGAAAGTTCTGAGTGTATTTTTAGAATGGAAGCTCAACCATGCCTTCTGAATTCAGTAAGAAAACACTATACTCGGAATTCGTAGTGCTATTATACACTTGTGAAAGGATACAATTATACTAACATGTTACAACACATGAAGCAAGTAGATATAGTAAGTCAAAAAACAGCACTTTAATTTAAATTCATTCAAGTTTACAAAAATAGCTCTAAGAATTTAGCATTATTTTTTTAGCTTAGGCATTATCTTAATTTTATTTCAACCCATACATTAATTTTTCCAAAACCACCTGCATTATTGTACCTGGGCTTGATCAAAAAATATATTACCAACTTCTAATATTTTCGAATTTGCTATAATTTCTATAATAAAATTTTTGTATATTTATAGCAGTTGTAATAATACAAAATCATATTACATCAATTTAGGATCTGATTGTAACAATATACATCTTATCTTCCAAAAACCTTGAGAAATTAGTCTAATGCAGTAATACCTCCAACACAAAAGCATCTTTTTTCCCATGTGAAAGGTCCAATTCTGTAACTTCATCAGAGCTTTCTGACTGAGATCTTAAAAGTCTTGAGCGCTGTCTAGGTTCTGGGATGGGTGATCCTATAATCTCTTCAGATATATCCTAAAAGAAATACAATTGCTTTATATCATATGAGACAGTCTTTTTCAGTTTTGGGGTTATTTTGTAAACTGTAGTCTTTTTTTCTTTTTACTCAAGTATAATGGACATATAACATTATATTAGTTTCAGATATATGACATGATTTCATACTTACATACCAGTTTGATTTTAAATTTTTATATTATAAATATCTGTAGAGAAAAAGTCTGTAAAACATATTCAAAGCCTATATTTAATTTTAACTTTCATAACTAATTAGCCTTTTATAGAGTACATGGATATTTCCTTTTATCAATAATAGCAACCTGGCTACACCAATTCATAAACACATAGGACAGCCAGCTAGCAAGGCAATACTGACATCTAGTGTACAGAGAGGACACCACAACCAGTAGGGAACTGGCAGTCCTTCCAGCTCAAAAGGTTATTTTCTACTCAGCATTTAAAAGACCGAAAAGCCCAGAAAAAATTAAAAATGTAGTCTCCGAAAAGGATTCTCACCTTTTATATCTTTTCTTATCCAGTGGTAATTTTTCAAAGCTCCACATAATAAAATGAGGACTATGATAAATGTGTGCATATATACATAATACATATATTATGCAGGTATATGCTGTGCAACTAAGTAAGCTAAATAAACTTTGGTAGCTACACAATGATCTTTTTGAGGTCAGTGTATGGTGTGACCCCGTATGGGTTTGCAAGCTTTTACCTACTACTACATGGTCAAAGATCAGAGCCAACCAGAGATTCTAAATATCTGTTGGCTACAAGGACTATCAGAATGTGAATACGTGAGCACAAATGCAAAAAGCATAGCCTACTGTTGGCATAACAAAGCTATGTTGTTAAAAACAAAGAGTATAAGAATTTCTTTTCAAAATGAAGCTTTAAGTGTTCATCACTAGTGCATACTTTACATAAGACTACCACAATTTGGGGACACCTGGGTGGCTCAGTGGGTTAAAGCCTCTGCCTTCCGCTCAGGTCACGATCCCAGGGTCCTGGGATCAAGCCCCACATTAGGCTCTCTGCTTAGCAGGGAGCCTGCTTCCTCCTCTCTCTCTCTGCCTGCCTCTCTGCCTACTTGTGATCTCTGTCAAATAAATAAAATATTTTTTTAAAAAGACTACCACAATTTCATAATAGCTATCTATAAAGTAATTCCACATTCATTTCTCTTAATTATACCCCAAATTAACTTGCCCTGTATAATTCTGACAGGGTGCCTATTATAATGACTATAAAATAAGAAAGAGCTTCACTTCAGAGGTAAAGCAGTTTGCCTGGGTTTGTGGGCTTGAAAACTACTTTAAGTGATAAACCTACCCAGGACAATGTTCTTCCCACTAGATAACACCTTTCTTTTTATAATTTTTTAGTAGTTTAAGATTTGGTTATGCTTCTGTCATTATGGACCCAATGAAAGCAACTATCCAGGATTTAATATATCTTAGATTCATAATGAAATTTCACCACTGGTCCTGTTTGTTATTCTGAAAGTTTTACACCTTTTGATACCTTTGTTTGCCTGAATTATCTCCAGTTAAGTGGTACTACAACTCTGCATTTGAAAGATTTTTCAGTGTTGAGAAAAAAAAAATCAAACAAGGACATTCACTTCAGCTGGAGCTACCTTCCTAAGACAAGAAACACACTGATCCACATTTTCAGGGTGGGCATATATTGTCTCAGAAGGAGAAAAGACAAAACTGTAATATGACTAGTGACCTACTATGCTGACTTTGTCAAACAAATTCTGAGAAGATACAGTGAAATAAGGAGAGACATATTAGAAAATTCATAAGCTAGTCTTTTTGTGGAAATACAGTCATATTCAACACATGAAATCTAGATATGCTGAAATTTTAAGAATCATGATAGATTTAGTCCCTCCTCTAAAATGTACTGCTAATATAGAAGCTCAATAAATATTTATTGACTCGATGAAATAATTTAATTCACGTTCTCTAAATATGTCTGAATTTCAAAGGCTCATAAAGCCAGACAGACATGTAAAAGCTAAGTGCAGTAATATGGAACAGGCCCTATGACAGAAGCACATACAGAAACACTAGGAATGTAATGGAGGTGGGAGTCAATTCTTCCTGTGGGAGGTCAGCATGGTAAGTACATAGTTGATGAACACTGGTAAGCAAGAGTTCAGCTTCTTCCATGGAGCCCTAACATAAAGCTTTGCAAATCATTCTACCCAAGAGGCATAAACACTATTTGTCAAATATCAAAACATAATTATAAAAGAAAAATAACGTACTGCCAACAAGCAGTCAGTAGTGTTATGTGGAAAACTTTTACAATGGCTATTTAAACATATATTAACACACCAACTTTCTCAGTGAATTTAAAGAAGCTCTGTATCAGCGCTATTCAACAGAAATACAAAGCACACCTCGTAGGTAATAAAATAAAAAAGAAAGTCAATTTTAATAAAATATTTAATTCACTATATCCAAAAGATTATACTTTCAACATGTAATTAATATAAGAAAATACTTGAGATAATTTACATTCTTTTTCTATTAAGTCTTCAAAATCCAGTGTGCATTTTATGCTGACAGCACCCCTCAGTTCAGACCAGACACATACCAAGTACTCTACAGTCACATGTGACCGCTGTCTACCACCCTTAACAGTGCAGCGCTGTCCTATCTTTAAAATTCCTCTCAGCTGAACTCTGTGAGAAAGCTGCAAGTCTGAAGCTAAAATGCAGATGCACTGTCTCAGATAACCAACCAAAATTCAATAGTGTGTATAAAATCAAATAATCACAACGTTATCCAAACACTTTCTTTTTACCGAAGTATTTCATGATTGGACACTCATAAAAAAACAAATAGAGTCCTTCTAACTCCAACCCTTCTTCCTTCAATTCAGACTCTGGCTATGAGGCGCCCTCAGAGTAAGAGACACTGTGACACCTCCTACAAACTTAGTATCAAAGACTGACTATGGAAGTGGCTGGTAGGAAAATCCTGAGAAAGAAGCTAAAACTGAAAAATGGTGTATTCTTTCCCATTTTAAGCATATAAATAAGTAATCTTTCTTTTAACTAAAAATGAACATTTAAACCATTTATTTAATCAAGAAGATACTACTAGGAAGAACTGTTCCAGGCCTCAGAAATACAGCCCCCCAAGGGAGTTTCATTCTATTAGGAGTATTAGGAGTAACAAGCAATGACAAATATAAAAAACATATTTCTTTGGGTTTACACACACACACACACACACACAGACAAGAGAAATAAAAAACAAACACAAAAGGGGGGTGGGGGTTATCAAAAATTGATGGAAGAATACAATTTTCAAATAAGACAGTCAGAGTCAGCTCCCTAAAAGGAGACATTTGAGCATGAATGTAAAGGGAGGTGAAAAGAATGAGTAATCAGGATAGCAAATCTCAACAGTGAAAAAAAATATTTTATGTCCAAAATAAAATAATGCCAAAATAAGCTAACCCCTAAACAATAACTTACATAGTCACAATGTGGATTTATTTCACTTACCGGGGGATTGATTTCATATAATTCTTTATTCTTGGCAATTGTGTCATTTATCTTCTTTTGCATATGTGATATATG
Organism: Mellivora capensis; assembly: GCA_004024625.1. Taxonomy (NCBI): domain Eukaryota; kingdom Metazoa; phylum Chordata; class Mammalia; order Carnivora; family Mustelidae; genus Mellivora; species Mellivora capensis. The sequence goes on along the minus strand of PISX010001152.1, from coordinate 166,322 downwards.
CTGTTCGTAGGAGCCATCATTAGGAGTCTTCCCAGCAATCTGAATGCCACCAGGCGTTGGTAAAGCTGCTAAATATACACCTGTGGCCGACTTGTAAAAATAATGGGGGAAAAATCAGAAAAAAATATCTAAAGAATAATAGTCCTTAAGTTTTCACATTTATGAAAGATGTCTTTGCCTTACAAGAAAAATATAATTAGCATCAGTGCATGTATTGGACGAACATTGGGAAGAGTGCAGAAACATGTAACTGGTAACAGGAATTGGTTGCTTCTGGCGAGAATCCTGGGTAGGTAGGTGGGACAGCAATGAAAGAAGGATTTACTTTTCACTGCATACACAACAGCACTTTTCAATTTTTACCTTATGATTGTAAAAAATAAATTGCATTGAAAAATGGTGTAGGAAAAAAAAGTTTAAAAGTTGTTGAAAAGTAAATGTTTCATGATTGATTAAATAATTTCCCTTTAAAGTGACAAAGTAAAAGGGAAACTTTTGCAAAGCAAGTGAAGAAACTGAACTTCAAAAAGGACAGGAAACTTACTCAAGATCATACTGTCAATAAACGTGGAGAAGAGATTTGAATATGTTTCTCATTCTAAAATCCAAGAACCTGGGACACCTGGGTGGCTCAGTTGGTTAAGCGTCTGCCTTCAGCCCAGGTCAAAATCCTGGGATTCTGGGAAGGAGCCCCACCTCAGGCTCACTACTCAGCAGGGAGCCTGCTTTTCTCTCTCCTTCTGCCCCTCCCTCTTGCTTGTGGGCTCTTTCTCTCTCAAGTTAAAAAAAAAAAAAAAAAAAAAAATCTAAAGCCCGAGAACTTTTCATGATACCACCCCACCTTCATAATTACCAAGAAAGGAAACTACTTAATATAGATTTATTTTAAATATTTAATTAAATCACTATTAATCTCTGACTCTGTAATGGTACCACATGCGAGCGGTATTAGAAAACTATTAAGGGAAATACGAAACACAATATTTTCTCTCTCTCTCTCTCTCACACACACACACACACACACACACCCTTATGCGCATTTACATTTAAACATGCTTATATAAGCAAAGCAAAATATATATATACAAGTATAAATACCAAATTGTTAACACTGAAGGAGTAGAATGTAGACAAGAAAAGATATTTAACTCTGGATACTTGTGTATTTTGAACTGTGTGAGTAGTTATTATTATTTTTTTAAAAGAGTGTATGTAAGTGAGTTGGGGGGGTAGGGGAGAGGAGCAGAGAAGGAGAGAGAGAATATTCAGCAGGCTCCATGCCCTGTTGAACCAATGCAGGGCTCAATCTGCTGACCCTGAAATCGTGATCTGAGCTGAAATCAAGAGTCAGACACTCCTGTGTGGGTTATTATTCTTTCTAATCAAATGCCAATTTTGTGAAAGTCCATCCTAAAAAGGGTATGATACTCTATGATGATGTCTGTGGAGTAGATGAAACTGATCCTCAGAAGCTCTCTCTCCTGGTTTGTTAGTTAGTGCCCATGACTGTGTCTATGACCCAGTCTCTAATACTCAACCTCAGAACCCTCCTGCCATATGAAACTTTAGCACACCACCTCTAACACGTTCTTACTGTGCTCACTAACAAGGCAATAGCCCAGAAAACTTGAGAAAAGAGACTCTGGAATAAAACAGGCCTAGGTTTGAAATTCAGTTCCAGTACATGTAATCCTACCACTTTGGACAAGTCTCAATCTATCACAGAATCCATTTTCCCCTCTAGTAAAGTGACCTTGCATTCCTTCTGGAGTAGCACAGAGCCAGACACGCAGTAGACATTCATCAGAGATCAATTATCATGGAAGCTACCCTGGGGCCTTGAGACTTAAGTGTACAAGCTAAACCACAGTACAAAGACCAAAATCTCAAACAATTATAATGAGTGTCACTAGTGGTCAAGAAGGAAAAGACTAGCAAGAATCATAAAAGGCAGTATTTTAGGCAGACACTGAAAAATTACACAAACTAGTTTCCTGGGGCTCAACCACCAAAAGTATTTGATACAGCTGGCACAATGTTTTTTAAATCTTTGGATCTGAATCAAGCTCTTAGTTCTCACAGACACCCACCAATAATGACAGTTTTGTATTCAGCCAAATTATACATGTATAATAATTGCTAAGCATGAGAGTTTTTAGATGAATGAATTATAATGAACACTTTCTTCACAAGTTAATCTAGGTATCAAATATTTTAATATAAATCAGATTACTTTCATTAATCATTGCAAATTTCTCATTATAGAAATCGTGATTGCCTGATTAGTTTATTATTATCACACAATTATCCCCTACACACAGAAATTTACATATTTGTAAATGCATGAACAGGAAATAGTTCAGCATTTAATCTACAAATGCACACTGAGAAAAAAAATTCAAGTTCTATAAATTTCTTTAAATTAAATTTCTATGCATCTCAGAAAGATGGCAGAGAATTCCAATTTGGAAAGTGCCAGTGTCACAAATAAAGATTCTAGCTAGCCAAGTGTCTAAAATAGGAGAGGATTTCCATAAATACTGTTAATCAGTTTCCACCTGGACAGGCACCTAGTTCTCTGGGTCTCAAACAACTTATAAAGACAACTCTCGCTTTCCCCTATGATGACTTTCTAGTCAGAACTTCTTTTCTAATAAGACAAGGTGAACATAAAGCTGCGATAAAGACCTTCCCACTCCCTCACAATGTTTCTTTTTCTATTTTTTTAAGTAGCCTCCATGCTGGGCATGGAGCCCAGTGCAGGCTCAGACTCATGACCCTGAGATCAGGACCTGAGCTGGGATGAAGAGTCAGATGCTTAACCCACTGAACCACCCAGCATTCCTCTACTGCCTCACAATGTATCAACACTTAAGAAAAACATACTTAAAAAAAAGAAAAAGAAACACATACTTCATTGCACATTCCACTGTTGACCACAGGAGCACATTTATGATGAAACTTAATTCTGTATCCAGCCGTAGGCTGTACTGTTTTATTTTCTTCATACAACTAAAGATTATTTTAGCATAGTGGTCCTCCCCCTCAGGAGTGACTGTGCCCCTGCAGGGACATCTGGTAATGTGTGGAAACATTTTTATTCATCACACTGAAGGGAAGCCATGAGCATCTAGTGGACGGAGGCCAGGGTGGCTGCTAAACATTCTACAGTGACCACGACAGCCTCCTACAATGAAGAGGGTTCCAGTCCCGAATGTCAACTGCGCTGAGGAGAAACCTCGTCTTAGCAGTGCATAAAAAATAATAACCCTGATTATGATTATATAATTATATTTATATAATTTTATATATGATTTATATATGATTATATAAAACCCTGAAAAAAAAGATGACCCACTTACTAAACAAGCTACATGTGATAATTTTTAGAAATCTGACTACTGAGTTTGTCAGAATATAAAAATATAATAATATAAATATAAACAAATTCTATATAATTTCATTAATTGAATTTTAATCCATAACTATAAAAATAAAATGTTTAAAAGCCTATCACCCTATTTTTTACTTCCTATAATGTCCCAACCCTTAAAGATCTTAGTGCCAGTTTCTTTAAATAAGTCCTTTTAAAAGAGTCTTTGAATCACATGAAACAGAATCTATTACAACTACAGGAATCACAAAACAAAACCAAAACATCTAAACTTACCGCTAAGCCCATCAACATATTTTCACCCACTGTGATCTGAATTCTCAGTCCAAATAAAGCATTCATTCCTTTGAGTTTTAGTTTATTCATTAGCTGAGTATGCACTTCATATTCCATAAATGGCAACAGATTACTGATAGCTGTGGCATTTGCTTCAGCCTGTGCTTTCTTTTTCAAGCGACATAACCTGTTAAGGAAAATAATTCAGTCACTAGACAGTATTCTTGGTACTATCTCAAGAAATGTCCAATTTTTAAAACTTTCTGTAAGTGTACTTAATTAAAACATTTACTTGTTTCAAATGGGGTTATTAAGTTATATCAATAACCTTTTCTGTCAGTTTTTTCATTGTGTATGCTTTTGCTAAAAGTCTTATTAATAAATGAAAAAGAAAAATCTCAAAAATCTCTAGAAATGAAAAAATTACCAGTCAAAATCACTAGAGAATATAATTTAAAATCTTGGGTTTCATAACTCCATGTGGTCATATGATGAATGGACAGCAAAGGAAAAAAGTTACTCACTCAAAGAATACAAAACTTTCCTGAGCATCTACCATGTACCAGGCACTGTTACAGACAGTGAGCACTAATCAACAAATAAAAAACAGAGTCCCCGTTCTCATGGTTATATTCCAGCGGAGGGGGATGGGAATAAACAAAGAAACAAAGTAAGATTGGATTATGTTGAAGACTCAGGTGTCTGAAGAAAATGAACCAGGTGACATGAATTGGAATAACTAGAGAGAAGGTCTCACAGGAGAGATGATACCGGACTTGAGATCTTAAAAACAAGATGGAACCAAGAAAGCTAGAGAAACACAATTACGGAATGGGGCTGACATATTAGCAGAACCAAAAGGAAACTACTGTGCTAAAGTGAAGTGAGCAAGGGTGAGAGTAGCAGGGATGGGGGTGCAGTTAAACGGTGACATGATCATGTAAGGGGCTTACAGGTCATGCTAAGCAATCTGATTTATTCTACCAGCAATGAGAAATTCCAGGTAGGTTTTTAAGTAGTAACATGATCCAATTTATGTTTTAAGATATCATTTATATTCCTACACAGAACATGGAATAAGGATGACAGAACTGATGAGGAAATGGTAACAAAAAGCAATTTAGGTGACAGACGATGACAGCTTGGACTAAAAAGGTAGCAGTAAAGATGAAGGAAAGATTCCCAAACAAAGGATATTAATGTTAGTAGTTATCAATCTTCAGCTTGAGAGTTTCATTAAAAAAACAATCACTAGGATCCCTCCCCAGAGTTTCTCATTCAACAGGTCTGGAGTAGAGCCTGAGAATCACCATTTCTATAAGTTCTCTCAAGGATAGTGATCCTACTACTCCAGGGATGACACTCTGAAAACTGCTGGTGGACATTAACTCCCTCCTACCTAAAACAAACAAAAAACTGAATAAATTATGTATTTCTAAGAATCTTCTTAAAAGCATCTTAGGATGAGGGCAAAGGAGAGTATAAACATAAGGAGACAGCACAAGGAGGTTCTTTTGTGGTAACGGAACACAGTTCTGTGTCTTCCTATGGTGGTGGTTACACAAATCTACTTGTGGGATAAAGTTGTAGAATTATACATATATACACAAATACACAAGTGAATGCAAATTTTAAAAAGTGTAAAAACTGAGTAAGGTCTGTAGTATGGTTAACAGTATTACACCAACGTTAATTTCCTAGTTGATATTCTACTATAGCTGTATAAAATGCCACCAATGAAGGAAGCTGGGTGAAGACTACATGGGATTCTTTGTACCACTTTTGCAACTTTCTGTGAGCCTATCACAGTCTAAGGAAACAAAACACAATGAATAATAATGAAAAGAAATAACAGAATAAAAAAAATTTTCAGATATTAAAACTATCCATTAAAGAGTCAGTCACAGGTTATAACATAATAAAAGATTTGAAAAAGAACAAAATGAAATTTATAGAAATAAAAAAAGATAATCAAAAATTTAAAACCCCAATTATTGGGCTTACTAGAATATTAGAGACAGCTGATGAGAGAATTAAATATAGATAAGAAAGTATCCAAAAGATGACATAGACAAAATGACAGAAAATACAGACAAGAGAATAACACAAAGGAGGTAGTAAGAAAGTCTAACATTTTTAATTTCAGTATCAAGAAGAGAGAAGAGATGAAACACAGGAGAACTAGTATCTAAAAATTATCTAAAGCACATGAAAGAATCTACAGATTCAAGAATCCCAATATACAGCAATTAAGATAAAAGAATTCCATACCTAACATTTCACAGGGAAATGGCAGAAAACCAAAGACAAAGAGAATAACTCACACATAGCCTGGCTGGGGCGGGGGGGGGGGGAGGACAAATAATAAAAGTTAATCTAAAGGGTTATTTCTCAATAGTAATAATGAAAACCAGAAGGCAATTGTAGGTTATCTTCAATGTGCTGCAAGAAAATAAATGACAGCCCAAAACCTTTTCAAGGTAAGTAAATATTTTCAGACAAGCAAAATAAACAGTTCACCAGCAGCAGACCCACCAAAATAAATACTAAAGGGTATTAGCAAAAGAAAAACAATCCCAAATAGAAGGTCCAAGATGTAAGAGGAAATGAAAACAAATGTAAATAGATTAGAAATACATTTGAAAATAAAACTTGGGGTGCCTGGGTGGCTCAGTGGGTTAAAGCCTCTGCCTTCAGCTCAGGTCATGATCCCAGGGTCCTGGGATCAAGCCTTGCATGGGCTCTCTGCTCAGCAGGGAGCCTGCTTCCCCCTCTCTCTGCCTGTCTCTCTGCCTACTTGTGATCTCTGTCTGTCAAATAAATAAATAAAATCTTAAAAAAGAAAAGAAAACTCAACATGACTTTGTAAAATAACTCTGATGCAGAGAGGTTAAGCAGGAGGACAGTGTCAAAGAATACCACATTTGGCATGAAGAATTAGACACAGCAAGGGCATCATTAGTTAAAATAAAGAAGACTGGGGCGCCTGAGTGGTTCAGTCAGGTAAGAGTCTGCCTTTGACTTGGGTCATGATCCCAGCGTCCTGGGATCGAGTCCCACATCATGCTCCTTGCTCAGAGGGGACCCTGCTTCTCCCTCTGCCTGCTGCTCCCCCAGCTTGTGTTCTCTCTCTCTGATAAATAAATAATAAATAAACAAGTAAATAAAATCTTTTAAAAATAAATTAAAAATAACAAAATAAAATAAAGAAGGCTAATATGAAAGAAGTGGAGAAAAATCAGTGGTTCAAAAAGTACATGACACCTACAAGACTTCAAAATTGGGTATGAAAGTATATGAGTCTGAAGCTCAGAAGAAAGTTCTGGACTAGAATTGTAAATGTGAGAGTCACAAACATACAAAAAGCACACAGACCTACAGGAGTTGATGAGTTCAACTGGGGAGAGAGCTTTGAGAAGAGGGTCCAGACCCCTGGTCTTTCTAGGATCAATAAAAGGAGGAGGAATCAACGAGGAGACTAAGGATTATACATAAAGGTAGGAAAAACCTGGGGCAGGGGGTGGCAGGGGGCACTTTGAAGTCAAGAAGTATGAAGGAGAAAACGATCAACTATATGATACTGCTGAGACGTCAAGTAAGAGGAAGACAGAACTGCTCAATGGATTTGGCAACCTGGCAGTAGTTAGTGACCTAGACAGTAACAGCTACTTCCTGCATGACAACCACAATTTATCACGTCCTACTCCAGGACATTTTAAAAGGAACTGTCAACAGCTAAATGAATTAATAAAAGAAACACTAGATGGCATTGTTCTTTAAAAGAAAAAAAAATTAAGTTCTAAAATGAATTACATATTTTATGTCCTTAAAACAGAGACACATTACTAGCTCACAATAGATTAATTAGTAATCTTCAGAATAATACAAGTCTGTACAGAATTTAAATGTTTAAAACTGCATTAGCATATGAACTTTTTTGAGTTTTATAAAGAGTGTATTCTTCCTCCCAATTTTGTATGTGATTAAACACAAGATTCAGATAGCATTGCCCAGCCTCCCCAGGATCACACAGGTAGGAAGGAGTACAGCTGACATTTGAAACATGTCTATTTGACTTCATATTCCATAACTCTTTCAAGGACCCTAAGTAGTGTTTGCGTAAATATACCTTGCTTGAATAAGACAACCTTTTCCAATAACGGCTGCATCTATTGGGAGGTCTATAGTTGTAAAGAGAACATCAGGAACTTTTTGTTTCCTGCAGTTATAGCAGTACGTGAGATGAGCTGGGAATGGCATATTCAGTTCATCATATGGTATGTGGCAAAATCCACAGCCAGCAGGCAAATTTTCTTCTAGCCTGTATGAATACACCAAGAAAACAAATGAAGACTTCTTTAAAATTCTATGCATTTTTCATATACAGTACTTACATACACACTACACTGCAACTTCTACCACTGTAGGTTGTGAGAGTACCACTGTGACTACTAGAATTAAAAATGACTATGAAATCAGAACCATACTCTTTCGTATGAGAGAAAAGACTTACACAAGTAGCCACTGATTTGCATCAATTCATATGTTTGAGGATGTCCCACCTGACAAAAACCACTATTATCCCAAAAGTTGTTCTTTGTGATACAACATAAAAACACATGGTTAGATACCAATATAACTCAAATATAATCACAAAAAAAAAAAAAAAAAATCCCAAGGAAGAAAAACCTCTTTAACCAATCTAACAATTTGAAAAAAAAAAAAAAAATTACGATCAAAAACAAACCTATGTAAAAATTTTAAAAGTCAAAAATAGGCACAATCTAACATTTCTAATTTCTATTGACTGCTTTAAGATTTCTGAGAAACCGCTTCACAAACAACATATATATCATATATAAACCACAAAGGACCACATACAACCTTCCCAATCACTGTAAAATGTTTGTTGTAATAATGTTTATGAATTCATTTTAGAATGATTAAGTATTTTCTCACTCATCAAATCTCAGGAAATTCGGGGAACAACAGAAATGAAAGCAAAAGGAAGTTCATGGAGAACTCCAGACTTTCACAGAGCCACACCTTCTAGGGCTCCAGAAAGACATGGGTTCTCAATTCACTCCAAACAAAAGCGACCTGTTAGAAGTTGAGACTTGGCAAGTGGACAAATTAAGAAGGAGAAAGGAAAGTTGTACTGTATCTGTTATGAGTCAGGCTTCTTGCAAATTCCTTGTACGTATTATTTCACTAAATATCCACAATAACCCTCTAAATCTAATCACTCCCAGATATTATTCTTTATTGTTGAGATGGCATTCTGGTATATTAGAAGTAATAGAGAAATCAAACAGATTCTAAGTGGAGTTGTGTGACCTCGCACAAGTCATTTAACCTCTCAGAGCCTCATCTATAAAACTAGAATAACAATACTTACCCAGAAAGGCTAATAAGCATAGCTAAATACACCCAATACAATGTGCAGCAAACAGTAACAAAAATTAGTCTTCCTGGCCTGAAACTAATCAGAAATACTAAGTAACTTGTTCAGTCACACTAAATACTAAGTAGCAGACCTTAGATTCTAATGTCAAGTTGTTTGAACCAAAGCCCATGTGTTACAAAAAGGCATAAAAGGATGAAAACTGGGGCAATTTTTAACTAAACACCTCACAGAAATTTGAACTTAAGTGATTCAATATTATAAGCATAAAAATAGAAGTATTTAAATTTAGGAAAGCATTTGAAATATGAAATCTAGAAAAGGGACTATCTCTGAATATTGAGATCATGGGGAATGTTTTCTTCCTTCTGCTTTCCTAGAACTTTCTCTAGTAAGCAGAAATAATTGTATAGCAAGAAAAAAGGGCATTTTCCTCTTTTGCAGATAGGTATGGTATCTGTTGCGCTAGAATGCCATAAAAGAGAATTCACTGTATCCACCCAAGCCAGAATATCAAAATAATCAAGCTGCATGGGAAAGGTCATTTGTTAAATCAGACTTTTAACCACTCAAGAATGAAAATCAACAGACATGTGTAGAACTATGGAGCATCACTGGGACAAGTTGTCCCAGCAGGCAGTTTTCTCAACAGAACACTCTGATTTTTAATATACTTCACAATGGGGGCATCTGGGTGGCTCAGTGGGTTAATTTAGCCTCTGCCTTCAGCTCAGGTCATGATCTCAGGGTCCTGGGATAGAGTCCCGCATCGGGCTCTCTGCTCAGCGGGGAGCCTGCTTCCCCCTCTCTCTCTGCCTGCCTCTCTGCCTACTTGTGATCTCTCTCTGTCAAATAAATAATTAAAATATATATATATTTTAATTATTTATTTATTATACTTCACAGTGATCCACATTTTCCTATTTATGATGACTTTCAATGCTCAGTAATATATTATGGTCAAAATCCATTTTTAATACAAGCTAAAGAAGAAACCGACCAAGGTCTTCTGTTTGCCTGTCTGAGCTAGAATATTTTTGTTATAGAGATTTGCAAATTTATACTAAAAATAAAGCAAGTATGCAAACAGTGGAGTAAGGGGTAATTAAAATTTATATTATCCAGGTATACTCTGGCACCAAACAAACAGTTTTCTGTATGTGTATTTGATAATCCCATCTGTTTATGGGAAGCATTTTTGACATTTATGGAAGCCTACAGATTAAGGGATGAATAAATAAACTAAAAAGTAATCTCATTTAATTTCACTTTCCCTTTCTCTTTCACAAACATTAAAGTTATACTTCACTTTCTAGGAACCTTTATATATAATTTTGGTAAAATACAGTGTTTTGTTTTATAAATTATAAATTTTCTTTATGCAAATTGTTTCATGACCTCTTTCTGTTTCAGAGGTAAGACAAAAGGAAAGGAAAAAATCAAAAATTACTTCTATACTGTAACAAACAAAAAAATATATACTTGAAATTCTTTGATAGTCACACATGTAATTTATCAAGATTCTAGGAAAATTATAATAAGGTGTGTCATGTAGTACAGAACTCAGTACTTCTTTAGGTAAAAAGCAGTAAAGTGCCCTAGTCCTGATCCCTACAGTGTACCACTGAAACCCACCCTCATACAGAACTATCCTGGCTCTAAAGTTAAAAGTCAACTTCTCCCTTCCTTGCCCTCATAGAAAAGAAGCTAGGCTGCCATGACAACCTCTGTTCCAAACAGCCCTCCACGGTGCCATCCTGCAGAAATCTAGGGTTGAGTACAGCTGCCGTGCCGGATGCAGATAAAATACAGACCTCTTCACTATAAGAGAAAAAAATATAAAATAGTTATTATCTTCAGGCAACCTAGCTCTGGAAAGTGTTCAATATCAAAGTGATTATAAGGGTGACAATTTAAATTCAAGTTAGACTCTACTAAATACTAATCATATCATAGGATTATCTCCTACCCTAGAATAAAAAATAGAATTGTTAAAATGAAAAAGGCAAGAGTTATTACTTTAGAAGTATAAAAGATAAAGTATAATATTAATGACAACAAATTCCTTTACAATATGGTAAAACTGACAAATACTGGAATGTTTCAAAATAAAAGTAGTAACAAACTATATTGCTGAATTCAGCAATAATCCATAAAACTATATTAAAGCACTCTTTAAATGACATTAAAGTTTATTAGAGTTACTTTAAAAGCTTAATATGTAATGATCAATATCATTATTGTTATACCTTACTTTAAACTTAATAACAAAAGGTATTTGAAACAAACAGTATCCAAAATACACTAAATGGAGCTTAAACTACATCATTATATGTACGATAAAAAGTGATTTTCGAAAGAATTCTTTATTACATATTACCTAATTTTAAATGATCAATAAAATTATTGAATGAGATCACCTAAAGCAAATGACAAAAGTAGCAGTCAAGGGACAAAATGATGAAAACAAAGTATAAATGGACCAGAACCCTGAAAGGACATGAAAGAAATGGACACTTGATCTGTAATTGAGTAGAGAGAGGCCAGGCTTAAAATGTTTAAGTGGGCACTGAAATGTCAAAGAATAATGTGGAGCCACAGAGAGTACTAAGGAGCTATGAGAGCAGAAGTACATTTCAGAGAGTTTATCCAGTAATAGTAAATCGGATGGATTAGAACAGAAAAAAAATTTGAAGATAGGATTTAACACAAAGACTTGTTTTGAGGTCCAGAGGGAAGAAAGAAGCTTGAATCAGGTGAATTCAAACGTCTAGGTAAATTGACTCCTTTCTCTAGATCCCTGGATCTATCTGTGACCTATCCCTGCCACACTGAATCTACACCTCTGGCCTTCTCTGTATGCTATTCTTCTGCCCTGGAACACTCCCTTCATGCTTCCTCTCTTCATTCATATAATTCACACTCATTCCCTGAGATTTAGTTTGAAGTTTCAGTTACTTCATTAACACTTTTTTTTTTCATTAACACTTTCTTCCGATCTTACTTCTAAACTCCAACCCTCAGGATCCCACAGCATCTCTATCATAAAATGTGTTATAATCCTCCAGGAGAAATGAATCTGATGGCAAGAACTATCTTTTAAGGGCTCCTGGGTGGCTCAGTTGGTTAAGCATCCCACTCTTGATTTCAGTTCACATCATGATCTCTGGGTCACGGGATTAAGCCCTGAGTCAGGCTCTGTGCTTAGGAATCTCTCTCTTCCTCTGCCCCTCCCCCTGCACTCTCTAATAAACAAAATCTTAAAAAAAAATAAAATAAAATAAAATAAAACAAACAAACAAAAAAACCCACCACTACGTCTTTTAAAATTATAACCCTAGAGGGCGCTTGGGTGGCTCAGTAGGTTAAGCCTCTGCCTTCAGCCCGGGTCATGATCCCAGGGTCCTGGGACAGAGCCCCGCATCCCGGCTCCCTGCTCGGTGGGGAGCCTGCTTCCCCCACCCCCACCCCCCGCCTGTCTCTCTGCCTGCTTGTGATCTCTCTCTGTCAAATAAATAAATAAAATCTTTAAAAAAAAAAAAAAAAAAAAAAAAAAAAAAAAAAAAAAAAAAAAAAAAAAAAAAAAAAAAAAAAAAAAAAAAAAAAAAAAAAAAAAAAAAAAAAAAAAAAAAAAAAAAAAAAAAAAAAAAAAAAAAAAAAAAAAAAAAAAAACTATAACCCTAGGAACTGAAAGCCTATGACACTAAAACTAAGAATGAGCCAAGACTATCTACTGGGAAGTAAGGCAGGATAAGCATAAAAAATTATTAGTTTAACACAAGTAGAACAGCTACACTGGGGACAAGAAGGTGCAAGAACATCATACATAGTCAGCAGAAAAAAAGAAAGGGCCCTCAGAAGATGAAACAGCATGTCTCTGTAATGTCCACATTTACTGGAGTCTAATCATTTTTCTCTTAACAATAAAGACTACCATAGGCACAAAAGAACTACCGATGTAACAGCTGACAGTAAGAATTATTCCAGAATACGTGGAAAAATAAGACAGCGGGTCAAACAATTTCTAGATGATATCTGTTATAAACTTTTTGTTTAAAGATTTTTTTATTTATTTGACAGAAAGAGAGTACAAGTATGCAGAGCAGCAGGCAGAGGGAGAGGGAGAAGCAGACTCCCCGCTGAGTAAGCAGCCCGATGTGGGGCTCGATCTCAGGATGCTGGGATCATAACCTGAGCCAAAGGCAGCCACTTAGCCAACTGAGCCACCCAGGAGCCCCTGTTACAAACTTTTTGAGGGGCTGAAAACAGGGTTCATCAATGGCAGTCAGAAAGTTAAATCAGAACCTGAGTAAGGAACTGGTCAAAGTCTTGGTCAAGGTAAGAGTCAAAATAAACCAGATGTAAATGGGGATGAGATGGATGGAAAATATCAAGCTGTGATCCAAGAGTGAAATTTTATAGTTTCAAATTTTTAAAGGTAAGCAGTTTTGAGCAATAATGAAGTCCAAAATGTGGTTGAAAGTTAAGTGGGGATAGAGGAGGACTTGAGAATGAGAAAGAACAAGGTCAAGCTGTTGGAAGGAGGGTAATCATGTTCAATTGGTGGAGATAGCAGAAAAAGGCGGAAGAATATTTTGGAGGCAGAAAAGTCTGAACTGTGGAATGGCAAGGACTTTAAAGTAAGAGAGGTTGTTGAAAGGAAAGGTAGGAGAAAAAGGAATTGAGAGTAAGGGTATGGAAGTCCCTTCCTAACTTGACAGAGGCAAGAAGGATGATGTGTTGGCAGGATTAGTGAAAGAAGGCAGAAAGAGGGGGCACCTGGGTGGCTCAGTGGGTTAAAGCCTCTGCTTTCGGCTCAGGTCATGATCCCAGGGTCCTGGGATCGAGCCCCACATCGGGCTCTCTGCTCCGTGGAGAGCCTGCTTCCTCCTCTCTCTCCCTGCCTGCCTCTCTTGCCTACTTGTAATCTCTGTCTGTCAAATAAATAAATAAAATATTTTTAAAAGAAGGCAGAAAGAGTTTACAGACAAACTTTAGAGACAAATGGCAGTTCATTTACAACAGATCAAGGGTCCTAATATTCCAGAGGAAGGAATTAGCAGGGCCACAAAATGGAGTAAAGTCGGCCTAGAATTAATACTTGCTATGTGCCAGTATCAATTCTCATTTAATTCTTCAATAACCTTAATTGATAGGTGTTCATTATCTCCATTTCAATCTATAAATTGAGGCTCAGAGGAGTAGTTACTTTCCCAAAGTTTTACAGCAATTTAGTGGCAAACATGGCACATGGACCTCGGTCTGATGTATTCCCAAGGCCCGTGCTCCTAGATCACACCACAATTCTTTTCTCTATACTTGCATAAAACTTTTACCCTTTCAGATGACAATCTGTAAATTATAGCATCTAGGAAATCAAGTTATCATTTACCAGATGCTAGTTGATTCACTGTAGCCCACTACAGCATGACAGCCTAATGCTTTAGCATGTGATTTTATTTCTTGTCTGATTTCTGCCCACCACGCATCTCGAGTTTCTGGTTCATCTGAAAAATAAATTTTAAATCAGTTCACTACTCAATAGCACATTGTCTATATGATAAAGAAATATTTAAAATGAACATACTCTGGAAGGCAAAGACATACTGGTCTATAACAGATTTTAAAACTAACTTCACATGTTTAAAATGTTATTTCTCAAAAGGCTTATTAAAATTTTAATTCAATGTTACTTCCAAAAAAGTTTAACATTTTAAACTTGATTGACAGAAAATAAACCAGCTAGTTCTATTTGCTTTATTACTTCAGGGGACATCTATAGAGAGGTATTTTATTACCTACAACTTAAAATGTAGACCCAGAGTTTCCAGATTCTAATCCTAAACTGAGAGGATATTCTGTGTCTCACTCACCTTGCTCAGTGAACATTTTGAGTCATATCCATAAATTTAATTTAAATTCTGATTTTATTTCCTGGTACCTAATTTTTTTTTATAACCCACTATATTCTAGGTTCTTTCCAAGGCAAAGGTTTGTCAATGTTAAAAAAGAGAAAGCCATGTAGCCATCCTTGTGGGTCCTAAAGCAAAGTAACAAGAAATGAAGGGACTAGCCAATTTAAAAATAAAGAAAGCAAATACATTTAGAGATTATTACAAATAATTTGGTTAATGTATATAAGGACACATTTCAGTTAGTACACTATAACTTCATATATGGTTCTGTAATTGAGAAAATGCCTCAGAATCACAGCACTGCATTTTATTACCATAGAGGAGTCCAATATTGCTTGTAATAGAGCATTATAAATGGAGCATCTGGCACACATCCTTCCTAATCACTTGCATTTGCTGCAAAGTACTGGTGAAGAGCAGCTGCAAATTATAGTAACATTTTATGTGCAAAGATGCTAAAAACAGAAACAGTCTATAATGAGCATATCCTAATGTGTTTCTTTTTGGGGCCCATTCCATTTGGGAACAATTCGGGATAGAAAAAACTTAATCTAACTCAAAATAGGATGCTAACCTCCTGCTGTAAATTTTCCATATAAAAGGCACTATTAAAACTGAAAATCAAACAATCCAAAAGCTTTCTTTTTTGAATTTCAGTACATACTCAGTTTTCAAAATGTTTTTTAAATAAGCAGTATAAAAAGAATTATACTCACTAGTAAAATACTGATGACAGCAAAATAAAGAAAGGTTAAAAGGCTTGTTATAGCTGACATTCCTAGGATGTAATTTTGTTTCCTCCACAGGGAGGAGGATCAGCAAAATAGAGAAATGAGATAAAAGCCAGAGCTACAAATGATGCCAGCCAGTTCTTGTATTAAAGTTTTGGATCCAAGACAGAGTTACACTAAAACTTTCTTTCAGAAACAAAACAAAGAAATCCAGACTCCAGGAAACTGAGGAAGAGATCCAAGGACAAGATAAAATAAAGAAAGCAGAAAAATGGAAAAGACTACAATATGGTATTAGCAATCAATATTATGAATTAAGAAAAGTGTAAGGCAATTAGGTAGCCATATTTTGTGTAAGAAATGTGTAAGGCAATTAGGTAGCACATACATTATTATGTTAAAGAATTTCTTCATATTCCCCCTAAAATACAGGCATTAACAGCACAAATACACTCTCAAATCCATTCTCTTTTTTAGGTATACATGTTCCCAGAGCAATTTGGGCATCTATTTAATGTCTTCCTTTCTTAATAAGGGAATTTTTATCATAAGACAAAATTTACTTTCTCTAAAATAAGTATCTAAAATAACTTTCTCTAAAAATAAGTATCATAGATAATAACAGAAATATATCTCAGTTTGGAAAACAACAATTTTCCCTGAAAAGCTGTGTAAAATAAAGTTTAACTTTTCTTTAAAAACACTAGTAGAATCTGCCATTTACTTTTTAAACCTTTCTGGGAATTTAAAATATTATTTGTTAAAGCAAATAACTATATACTATATTTCTATAAAAACAGATTTTCTCACATTAGATTTGCCTACATCTGTGCCACAAGTAATACATGATAGCCTTTCTGTTTTAAATTGAATTTTACAGAAAGTAATCCATAACATTATTTTTTAAATTATTTTTAAAAAATGGAGGAAGTTACTTATTTTAAGTTCAGGATATATTTATTTAGGAATGGCCAGCATGTCTAAATGGGAAAGTAGGTAATAATTACTATGAAATACATATAACCACATAGAATACAAAGTTTATTTACATCAAACTTACCTTGGTATAACACACAAAATAATCAGATAATTAAACCAAACACTATGAAAGAATAAGTGGCTGATTTTAAAAAAATAATAAACAAAACAAAAAGCTGAATGCAGCGGAAGTGGAGCATTCATATTCTTCTGGCAGGTTCACAAGCAGCCTTTATTCTGACACATGAGCCACACAACTGCACATGGGGATGCTATCGTTGTATTTAATACAATATTTACAAGTTTAATAAAAGCTAAAGAGTTACATAACAGGGGAGCTAAGGAAGCAAATGGCATATGTCCACACTCCAAAGAATTTGTTAAATTTTGGTTTTGGCTTAAGCAAAAGCTCAGAGAACAAAGGGTTTTGCAAAGCAGATTCAGCAGACAGGAGCCAGAAACAGTGGATATTTTGGCGCATGCTTGGATCAGGTGACAGTACAGACTGAAAACTATGGCAGCTCACTGAAATGGTTACAGAAAGTAATGGCCCTAGATTCTAGGTGAAAGCAAGGCAAGCATACAGTAGGGAGCACTTCATCACAAACTAGGAATTGAATTAACAATAATTATCTACAACTGTAAGCAAGAAGCCAAAGGATGAATTTGTTGGCTATTAAATTTAGGGGTTATTTAATTAAAATAAAATTAAGAATAATCAATTTAATTAATATTAAAAAATTAAATTTATCTTCAAAGTCTATATATTTATGGCAGAGATGAGCCAGAGAATATTCACATAGTAATGATTCAGCCTAACTTATATAACTGAAGATTCAGAAATATCACCATATTTAATCCTATAATAGAATTTTTAAAGCTTAAAAGCTATTAACTGTATTCTTATGAGAAACATACTAGTTGAATTTGAATTGTTTTATCACTCTCCAAAAGTCAAAACTGAGGATCTACTATACTCACATAAAGGCAAAAACAAAGAGTCTGGCTTAAAAATTTATGGCAACTATACATGCCACTCATGAAACTGGATACAATTTAGTCATTTGAAGGAAATACAGCTGAGATGTGAAGGTCGCAATTAATCAGTAATTCACAGATGTCAAGGAAAAATATTTTCATTTTAAATACCATGCTCCTCCTAATAATCCATAGAATTATTTATAATTTTAAAAAGACCTCATTTTAGGAGAAATTAAAATTTATTCATTAAATAAATTATATTTAAAACTATTACTTTTTTCTACTATGGGTCAAAACTCTTTATAGATAATATCACAAATCTTTTTTTTTATTAAGATTTTATTTTTAAATAATCTCGACAGCCAACATGGGGCTCAAACTCACAACCCCAAGAGTCGTATGCCCCACTGAGTGAGCCAGCCAGGTGCCCCACAAATCTTTTACTATATCCTTTTATTTGTAGTCATGAACTGGACTGTAGGTCAATACTTCACTGATGCTTCATTTAGAGGTAATATCTGCACACTTGGTTGGCATCACAATTAATTTATTTTACTACTGTCACTTTTCTAGAGCATGGCCATAGCTTGATATCTTGCCATCTTTTTAATATTTTATCTTATTTCTGAAATGCAAGTGAAACTGGTAAAGATTCCTATAATGAAAATAAATGCTTATATCTCAGAAAAGTAAAGAAGTGAACAACTCAACATAATAGGCCTTTATAAAACTGAATCCCTTTGAGATTTGAGGCAATCTCACACTTGCAACTAAGAAACATTGACTATCTAAAGTGTTCAATTTAATTCTGTTTTTACATAACTCTGGAAGAGAATAATTCTGCCACTGAGAATCTTTAAATCTGACTTAAAGAAAAAAAGGAAATGGACAATTATTCAATCCAATTTTTAAATAAACAAGAAGAGATGTTTAAACAAGATCAAATGTGAGGTGGGCCCAAATAAACATTTTTAATACAATGATAATCTATCTTGTCAATGGACAGCATAAGAAAGGCACATTCTTAAATACCTTAAAATATTATCCCAACACAAAACAACTTTTTGAAGAAGATAAATTTCCCCTAATGAAACAGAAATTACAGAGTTCAGATTTAAGTGTATATATAATCTCAAACCAGATGGGGATTCAGTACCAACCTAGGAAGAACAGTCCCATCATAAAGGAAATAATGTGCAAATTCAGAGCAGACACCAACTTGTAGTAATTTAGGATGTTAGGATGGTAGCTGGGATATTATCCATATTAGATCAAACTGGAGTCTTCACTATTTATAAAACAAGTCAGATATATAATTACTCCTTACCTGTGAGATTTCCCTTTTTATATATATAAAGTTATATATTAATTTACATGTCATGTTATAACAGTGTAATTAATATCCAGTTATATTAGATATATATAAAGAGTAAAATTTATAAATTAAGGAAATTATAAATCTGACTTTTTTTACAGATAAGGAATTGACAGTAGTCAATATGCAGTTATATTATACATAAATAGAAAATTATTTATTACATTTATATGTTGCATTACATATAAAGAGAAGCTCACACATCATACATGGCTATTATTTATGCCCTCCTGAACTCCATATACCTACTTCTTAAAACCTTATTAAAATTCTTAAAACCAAAAGCTGCTTAACTACTTTAAGCTTAGTTTTGCATATCTGCTCATGAGTACCTCTCAGATGTAGTAAAAATAACTGCTGGGATCATCAGTAGAATTCAAGTTCCAAGAAAGTCTCTCTCCATTTAACAACAACTATTACTACTACTACTACTACTACTACTTCTACTACTATTACACACACACAGCAAAACAGTATAAGAAATAGCCTAGACTGGGTGTATAATCATGTTGTCTGCCTGGCTGAACAATCATGTTCCCAATCCCCAACATCATGATCAAGACACAGCAGGCAAACCACAAACATCCACTGAATAAAAAGATTTTTACTTAAAACTGAAAAAAAAAAAATTTAGATTATCAGATTGATATGTGTATTCTATAAATAGTTCCTTACACATCTGTTGACTCATTTTGTTAAAATATGTTTAAAGTAATAATTATACCTATTTTTCTTGGTTTTGATGATTAATTTTCGACCGCAAAGTAAAACAACTATAATTCAGATGACAAAAAGAGTAACATTTTCTGAATTCAGACCACTAATATAAAGGTTCCCTTAGCGCTAGCAAGGGTTCATTTATTAGAAGACAGAAAATTTCAAACATATGTCCTAAAACCTACAATCTAAAATAATAACTTTTTTAAATATTCTCAAAAACAAAAGTTATCTAGCTATTTACTAACTCGGTACTTAAAACATTTGCTCTTAAAAATATTGTCTAAGTTTGGAAGCTATTTCAGACTAGCATTTTTTCAAACCACATTATATATCTACTTTATTGTTTCCTCTTGTGACTTCCTGAAAAAATATCTAAGCTCACAAGTACCCTACATGAAGAAAGAATAACAATTTTTTCTCAACTATACTGAGACTATTCCTAATGAAAAGTTATATCAGTTTGCTACCCAGAAATAACTTTCAGTGGTAAACTCAGAAGAAAGAAAAATAAATAGCATAGCCATTTAAGAAGCAATGAGCTATGCCTTCTAAAATCTACTCTTAAAATACTTTTATAACTCAATTTTCAAATAGAGCTGGGTTTCCAAAAGATAGGATTCAACCGCTCACTGGGATTTTAGACTTGTAGCCATGCGGGATAATTCTAATACATCTTTCTCTCTTTCTCTCAGCTCAAAGTTGCTAAGAGACTGTTTGATTTGCCACATTCTACTAATTACCAAGTCCTGGTGATTTTACATTTTAAATATTTTCTAAATTTATCTTAAGAGAGTAAGCCCTGAAGCCAGAGTAGTTAAGTTCACATTGTAGGTCAACAACTTTCTGTTTCACTTAGGGCAAATTGTTATGCTTCATTTCGCTCATCCACAAAAGAGGAAAAATGCCTATCTCGGAGCTGTGTTTTGAGAATTAAGTGCTCTATAAACTTCAGCTCTCCTATCACCACCAAATCCTAGGTCACTTACCAGGCCAGGACTACTGCAGTGTCTCTAGGCTTGTTGCCTTTAAATGCATTCTCCATTATACAGCCAATAATCTAACATACATGTGACCATGGTATACCCTGTGTTACTCCTATGCAGCCCATTCCGGGCATGTCACACACAAGATCTGCAAATGCTGCTTCCTCCTTTCGAGCAGCAAGATTCAGCTTGTCTTTCTCAAAGTCTGTTAACCAGGCCAGAAACATAAGAAGCAAGATAAGAAAAGGTAATACCGTGATTTTAAAATAAATTCTCAGATAATTGAGTTTCCTTCTTCCTGCTATATAAAAATATTTCCCATCACTGTAGTTAACACAACCTAAGACAGCAAAGCAGAAGAAAAAGGGAAACACAATAAAAAGCTGAAGCAACAAAGACATTCTGTATTCAATGGCAAGCAATAGGTATAAAATAACTGGGTAAACATCATCAAACAAGTAATAGCTAGGGGATTGTTCTGCAATGCACTACTAAAGTTTCAGAACTACATTCAAAGGAGGGAACAACATGCCTCCAAATACACTGTATGAAATATAAAATCCACGTTAAGGTCATATATATCCTTCAAACCGAACTCAAGAATTACCTCTCCAAGCTTCCCTGCCACATAGCTAAGCATGCCTTCCTCTTTAATTCTGTATCTTATATCACACCACACCACACCACACAGTAAACCATTAACATATTTTTCTAACTGCCCAGAATATGACTTTCATGAAAATGGGGTGACTGACATCTTTGCACACCTATCATCTAGCAAACTGTATGGTACAAAATAAGTTCTAATAAATGCTTGCATGATAGATCATATTTCATGAAATACTACTACTGTGTGATAAAAACGTTTCTTGTATCTTTTCACATTTTAATGTTTCTGAAATAAAAATGTCTGGTAATTAATCAATATACTTAATATAGTAATGTTTCTTTCTCTTTGAAAGGTATTATTAAAATGGTGATACCTCACATAATAAATGGTGTCAGAATCCAGGAAGTACAGTATTGATGAACAATTTCTAACATTAATAAAAATTATAACCACAATTATTTTTCTTAATGATGTGGCCAATTCTTGATTTTCTATGGTAATACAGGACAGCAATGGCTAATTTATTCCCCAATCACAGAAAAGAATACATAAATGCTTCAAATATATTTATCAAGTATTACATTTTTGTATTTCAGAATTATCACATTGTTTTTCTTAACCTAGTATTAAAATCAGCCTGATATATACTGTTAGGAGATTCTAATATCTCAGTCAAAAGCACAGAGCTATTAGAACATTAAACTGAAAGTGTCATCTTTGATATTCTTTTACTATTCTGTAACTTATATCCATTTTTTTTCATACACTCACTACCTGACTTTATTTTAAATGATGGCAAGATATACTGCTTCCTCAACCATGTTTCTCCTTGCCAAATTCTGTAGTTCTGCTTACGGGGGACAAAGTGTTATAAGATTTAACTACTTTTCTACTTTCCAAGACTGTTTGTTTATCTAACACTCATCTCATGCTAAACATCTTTGCCCTGACAACATTTAAGCTCCTTAAATTATTAACGATCAGTCTATTCCCAATGTCCTTTTCTTACATAATTAGGCTTTTTTACTTCTTATACACTAATATGCCTACATTTTAAAAATACACTATTTTTATTAAATGAATCCAGTAGGGTATTTTCCTCACTAAAAACCAAGTATAACACATAACATTTAAAAACAATTATTTTAATTTTAATCAATGTGGTAACATGCTGCCAAAAACCTGAGTAGGAGAGGTAATTTCCCTGAAGACTTACCAACTGATGTCAGTCTAAATCTGCAAAGGTTGGACCTGATCAGATTGTTTACTAGATTGAACTTAGGTAAACCTGCATGATGAACATGAGATACTTCATAGTCAAACATGCATTACTTACATCAGAACTTACATCCTGGACCCCTAAGAACAAAAAAAAGCTTACAATATTGAAAAGATTATGAAATATTATCTAAAATGTCAAGCCTTTTGGTGATTTTGTTTTTCTATAAATAGATATATACTTTCTGACACAAAGAACTGGTAAAATCCTTCAGGCAAAATACCAGCTTCTAATACCGAATCAAAATGGTTCTATTATTTAATTCCAAAAATAAAGAACATAAAAATTTACATATTTATATTAGAAGAACATGCTTTTATCAAAAAGAAAAATTGGCTTTGACTCTAAACCACATCATCAGCTGTAAAGTTAGTTTAGTTACTCTAAAAGCTACAAACTATATTTTACAAACTATATCCATATGTTAAATTACCTAAAAAGAAAAATTATATTCTCACATGAAAGGGGAAGGAAGGGAGCTTATGAAAGCTGTTAATCCCCCCAAAATCTGCTCTTACCAAATTTTGAAAAACTTCTGGAATTATAAATAAAAATGGTAATAGTCACACTTTTATAGTATTTATAGAATACTAAATATATTATACTCAAGTCTAAATTAATGTTTAAGCAGACTTTAAGCTTATCAAACTAGCCATTTAATACTTATATTTAACAATTAACATTTCTTTAATTGTAAAGCTAATGCCTATGTCACTTAACTGATATGAAAAAACTGTCCAAAATGTAATAAATATAATTTAAATTTGGGTTTCTCAAAGTTAATCACCTGACAAAAGCCATTTGTAATTTATGGTATTTCTATGGTTTTGGTTAATTCATTTTAGTTAACACATTTTTATATTTGCAATTCCATGGAAACTTTTAAGAGTTACAACATATGTACTGCAGAATGTATCTGTATAACTGAATTGCCATTAAACCTATTTAATCTAGAACATTTCTAAAAACTTCACTGAGCTGCCATAATTTTTGTCAGCATATGTAGTACTGAATGACCATCAAAATACCTGAATTGAAACTATTCCAGTCTAGCAGTTTGTAAGATCTTGTGTTACCCATAATTCCGACAAAGGCTGAGTTCAAAACAGCAAATTAGTAGATCAGTTTTAGGTGCAGAATAGTAGGGAAAAAAAAAACAAAAAAAAAAAACCACTACAAACAAGAACACAATTGACAATACCACTCGACAGCAACTGGAAAGACACAGACAGCAGAGTTAATAAGAAGTAGAAATAGAAAGAGAAGAAGGAGCATGCGATCATAATCTAACATTAACTAAAGTCTATTGTTTAAGATAATGACCTTGATTTTTAAAACCACCCCATTCTGTCCTTGTTGCTTAATATTTAACAAAGGAGGAAATTCTAAAAGAACTAACTCCAGAATAATAATCTATAGGTAGCAGGCGGTAGTGGTTTAAAAGTAAGATTTTATTCTTTCTACACTCAAGTGTAAAATGGAAAGTTCCCATATTCACTAGAAAAAAAAAAAAACTGCAAGATTCATTTGAGAGTGCAAATACAGCATTTTAACAGCACAGGCATCTCAATCCATCTTAAGTTTCTCTCAGCAGAGTAACTCAGTGTCATAAAATCAACATATCATTATCATGGTAGATGCTAATCTAGAGGGGTTTTTTGGTTTTAACATTCAGCTTTTTTCAAGAAATTAAATCTTTTTCATAAATATTTATGAAATATTAAGAACATCAATAAAATGTTAAGAAAATTTTCCTTTTTTAATGCATAATACATATATAAAACCACCCCCAAAAATGTGATTTTTATATCAAAATCATGTAATAGTGAAACCATTAGAATATATAGTTTATTTGTATTTAACTGAAAATAAAACAAAATTAAAATATAACTTATATATCATTAAAAGCATTTATATTTATATGCCCATAATCTTTTAGAAAATAAGTACATTAGTAACTAGGATTTCCTACATGTGAATTGAAAAAAAAAATATTCTGAAAGGGAGGAAAGGAAGAGAATGGATAAGTTGATAACTATAATACACAAAATGTATTCTGTATTAAAGATTCCTGTGTTCTTCCCTCGGCCTGAGTTCTTATATTTCTCACACCGCTAGAACAAACTGGCAAGCATGATAAACTCTAAAAAAGAGTTTTTTGTAAAAAGTAATAGGATTTTAAATACAGCTCTCTACTTAAACTTATTTAAGTAAGGCTTGTTTGTTCTCCCAGACTCTACAGCTTACTCAGAGTACATGGAAGCAACAATAAAATCAAAATGTTTTCAGTAAACAGAACAGTTAAATAGATTCCTGAAACCATTTTGGAGCTTATCAGTGGGCACCATCTAGCAAAATACTTGAGTCAATGGTCCAAAGAAACACAGGTAACAAGCCTTGGGTCACACCCAAGTTAATGTCGGGTATATTAACTCAGTATTTCCTTGCGCTTTCCAAATAATTTAAGTTCCTAAACACAAAGATACGGAACTTGCAAAGTCTCCAATGTCTCAATACATTAAACTGGCATCAGTCTAAATGTGCCTTTAATTACTACAGAATTCACAAATACTACATGAAGAAAAGATCTTAAATTGATTTGAAAAAATAAGGAAGAGCAGAAAAAAAATAAACCAGAGAAGAAAAAAAGAGAAGACTAAGGTTTAAAAGTTGTATTTGGTTCAGCTTTAAGAGTTAAATAATCCTAGCTACTATTCCTCTTCTGAAATCTCGTTCAAACTCTGGGGAAAATGCCATTCTGCTCCTCTGGAATTATTAACTGAAAAGACATCAAACAGCAAGGCACAGATTAAATTTTTTTTAACTTAAAAGAATGGTAATGCTCTGTATCCTCAAAATCACTATCTGCAGTGTTTTGCATAAAATAATTTCAAAGTGTTTTATTCTTTTTGTAGCTGTCAGTACAAGCCTCAGGAAGAGGTTATTGGAAGTGACAATTTAAGTAAATTTCAAAATATATTTCATAATATATTTATATATTCATAAATTTCAAAATAAATTTCAAAAATATGTATTATATATGCCAAATAAGAACACTAACATAACTTCGGCTTTTTGAGTATGTCATCAAAATAATAAGTGACTTGAGCAAATTACTGGAAATCCAGTCAATGAGAGATGCAAGAACACACTCCACACAGAAAGTTTCTACCACACTTATCATGCTCATTTTGGATTTAGAAAAACCACTGAAGCATTCCTAATCCAAGGGCCTGAAATTGAGATTGATTTGATGCCTTTCTTCTTTTATGATCATGGCCCCATGTTTTAAAGGAGTGAGCTACTATTCTTAATGTTTGCTTATGTAGAACAAATAGCTTTAGAAAAGAAACCAGGAATGCACAGACAGCACTATTTTTTTTAATTCTTAGATACTACACAATGAAAAAAAAAAAGATACTACACAATGTTTATAATTACATTTCAAAGGAATACTTCTTTTAGGAACAAGGAAATTACTAAAATAATCTATGAAGAGTTATTGCTAATGAAAAGAATTAACATCTTAAGATAATGGCCACAATAGTCAAATTACAAAATTTGTTATCTGCCTGAGTCAGAGAAAAGCGCTGACTTAAAAGTTACCTAGGAACTCCTTCAAAGTGATGCCTGGCCAGGAAAATGAATCAATATTTGTTTTATATAAAAAGCTAACTAAAATATACTTCTACTATTTGATTATTTTTAATCAGAATTATAGCAAATACTTAAAGTGACATGCCAGTTTATACTTTCTTTTTCATTTCTCTTTTCAGATAGACTTGATTTTTTTATTATAAAAATCAATTTTAATAATCCCAGTTTAAGTAAATGAAACACTGAAAACAAACTTTTAAAGAACATACCAGGATTGTGGATACGATCCAAAAGCTTCACAGAGCGTGCACTAACAACACCCCCAACATGCATGAGAAATCCCGGAGGAAACGCCGTCAAGGTAAAAAATGGAAATTCCTAGTAGAAAGAAAGGGGGAAAATATAACTGACCGTGTGTAAAGTACAAAAAACTTCCTTGTTAAGAAGCCTGAGCCCCATGGATTATATTCATACTATGATATGAATCCTATCCCTTAACAAAAGGCTACCAGTTACACATTACACATGCTTTGTAATTAAATGTCTTCTTAGATGTTTAGAGTTCCTAATCCATTTTCCCATATATATCATGTTATACAGAATCCAGACACTCTTTTTATCAATTCTCAATGAGAAAAAAAGGTTCTCGGAGTTTTGATTTAAAATATTTGAACACACTCTTCCTTCCTTTCAATCTCCTACTCTGAGGCAAATTCACAGTGAGATGTGGGGATTCCCCTGCCCTTGGACGCTGAGTCTACTTCTCAGTGGGGCAGAATCCTCCTCACATACACACACCCAATTCCAGGCTACTGGTAAAGACTCTGAAGGTCTGGTGCAAGAGATCTGCAAGAACGTGGAACTAAGGGAGGAATGAGAAAATGAGCAGTGTGGGTTAAGAGATTCAGGGAAAAGCGAAGGGCAAATACCAAGGTCAAGAGGGTACAGAATTGCTGTGTAAGATAATTTACTCTATCAACACCAGGGCAGCTGGAAAAAATTTTAAGTACATAGATGCATATTAAGGAAAAGGGAGAAGAAAGTAGATAACAGCAAGGGAGGAAATAAAATTCCCCAAGTTCTTCCAAGTTTCATTCTCCCCTTCTCTCTCAAGGACATCAATCTCATCAATTTAGAGGTAAGGCAGAAATGGGAAAACAGAGAAAGGGAATTCATTGAGATAGCACCCAGGAAGAAAGCAGAGCTCCTGTGGCTCTCCAAGTATAGAGGTCTCCCACAATACACAAAATTGGATGTAAGCAAGGGAAATTTAATATCTGCCTCATACGGCTTTAAGATTACCATAGCTCACTTAACCAGAAGTCACTTACCAGTAGCCTCAGCTATTCAGAACATAACTGAGAGCTGGAAAATAAGCAAAACAGAGCTCTCAACAGTCAAAAGAACTGTCATACTTCCAAGTACTAAAATTTATGTACTTGATTCATAAGAAATCCCTACAGATCATATCCATACTATGCCATTCAGCAATTATAAATACATAATTTTAGGAACATATTTTAAAGTCTAGCAATATCTTTTTTTCTGACCACAGCAATTTAAATGCAGCAAATGAAAGCTGAGAGATAAAGACATACAGAATACTACTAGAAGCAGGCACATTAAAAGCAGCAAGATTACTGACTGGCTACTAAGCATGGAGAATACAAACTCACCAAAGCATAATTCACAAAGCATAGCAACTTGGAGTCATTTAGCACAAAGGCAAACAGTCCTGCACACTTCAATAACCCATGAAGACATAGTATAAAATATAGAGAGAATTTAGAAATAAATTCAGTTAGAATTTAAAAGTAATATTTAAATTAACAAGGGTAAGAAAAACCTAGGCTACATTAAAAAAAGAAAAAAAAAAAAAGTAAAAACCTATCTATGGAAATGGATAGGTTTGGCCCAGCCAACAGGCAAAAAGAAAAAAGGGGGAGGATAGGAAGGGAATTTCCTTACATGTATTATAAAATATTTAGTCAAAAATGCCTCCTTATTTCTACCTGAGTTTTTTAAATATAAGTTTTAAGTGAGAAATATACAAATAAGTTTATGCTATTGGAGGTTGTTTGGAGGTTCTAGCAGGGGAGCGCAGCTACTCGTATACCCTTGACCGAAGAACGGTCCTCTCCTCTATCGGGGAAGGTCATCCTCTTTGACCCAGCACGCAGCTTCGGGAGGGACGCACATGGAGCGGTGAGGGAGGAAGGGGATACCGGCCTAGCCAGCCAAATCAGCCGAATCAACCCTGGTGATCAATGGGGTAACAGATGTCGCAGCCAGATCGCCCTCACATCCAAGTTTATGCTATCAGAAACTTAAATATCTTACCTAAGTTAGGCCTTCATGATTTTTTTCAATTTTAAGTAGACAGTTTTTAAATTTTCTCAAAATACTGAAGCATAGTAGAAAAAAGCACTTTACATTTAATCTTTATACTTAAACATTTTAAATATTCTGGACAAGAGACACTGAAAATAAAATAGCTAAATGGAAAGCTGTACTTTCTTCTGAAAGTGAGAAATAAGTTAGGTAAATTCACATATTGGAAAACATCTGAATATAAGAATTTAGGTAGGTATAAAAATTAACCTAAATGATTTCTCTACTTGAGATTCTGATTCTTTTTCCTAAATTCCAGAAGATGGGATAAAAAGAGACAAGAGGGAAAGCATCATAGTAGAGTTGGTGGTCATAAGCAGAAAAAGTAGGGGAATGGCTGCCCAAAGAGGCAGACGATCACTCTGCAAACTTAAACTCTGTCCTACATGTCCAATCAACACAACTAATTTAACACACAAAATTTAACCTGAAGTACATAAAAATGGCATGGTTATTCAACCGAAACTACATCTTCAGATAACTCTCTCAGAAAAACTATGGCAGATACCT
Organism: Mellivora capensis; assembly: GCA_004024625.1. Classification (NCBI taxonomy): domain Eukaryota; kingdom Metazoa; phylum Chordata; class Mammalia; order Carnivora; family Mustelidae; genus Mellivora; species Mellivora capensis. The sequence goes on along the minus strand of PISX010001152.1, from coordinate 137,178 downwards.
ACTGTTAAATCCCTATCACCTCCACCCCTCTCACCAGTAGCCAGTGACTACCAGTGACTGTTAAATAGCGCTCATCTCCACCCGCACTACATAGTGACTACTGTGAAGTAGTTACAGAGTGCCAGACCTCGGCAAAGTATCTTAAAACTATACTTTATAATCTTTCCCATACACTAACGTGAGAGTCAAGGAGGCCTCGGCTCTATGTGAGCAACAAACCTTATCATCTGGCTTCTTGAAATTTCTGATTAAAACAGTGAGACAAGGTGCTGGTTTTAATCTCTAGTTTGTCATTATACCGGATGAATTTGTAGGTTCTTTTCCATTGAAAAGAACAGCTTCCTTAAGATCAGCCAAGCCCAACCCATTTTCAATGCCTAGATGAGAATTTCAGGACCACAGAAGACATTTTCTCTGGAAAGTCCTAATATTTAAAGTGCCTTGCCTTCTCAGGTCATGATCTCAGGGTCCTGGAATGGAGGCCCACATAGGGCTCTCTGCTCAGCAGGGAGCCTGCTTCCCCCTCTTTCTCTGCCTGTCTCTCTGCCTACTTGTGACCTTTTTGTCAAATAAATAAATAAAATCTCAAAAAAGTTTAAAAAAATAATAAAGTGCCTTGCCTTGTGGTACAACTAGGTGGAAATTTGTATGTTGACATTTTGACAATAAGCCAAATGCATACAGCATGAATCGTGTTCAGGGGTACCTGGGTGGCTCAGTGGGTTAAAGCCTCTGCCTTCGGCTCAGGTCATGATCCCAGGGTCCTGGGATTGAGCCCAGCATCAGGCTCTCTTGCTCAGCGGGGAGCCTGCTTCCTCCTTTCTCTCTGCCTACTTGTGATCTCTGTCTGTCATATAAATAAAATCTTAAAAAAAAAAAATACCATGTGTTCAGAGATAGGCTAGTTGGAAAATCTGGGGACACAATGGAAGTAATTTTTTAACATTTAAATAGAATTTTTCTTAGAATATATTTAAATAGTTTATTTTTTCAACCAAGTATTCTTTTTATTTTCCCAAGAAACAAGAGTCAACTTTCTAGATTAAAAAAATTCCGTACCAGATTCCTACTATGATTTTATTATATAATTTTACCCCATTACTGAAAACATCACAATTATCAAAAGAGTTTGCTTTATATCAGTGTTTCCCAAAGTGTGGTCCTCACTAACAGGTATTTCACATGGCAGATTCCATTGTAAAATATGTTTGGGAAATACGAAGTTAAACCAAGTCAACTAGGTTTCTTTACTGAAGAAAAATATATCTCCCAGCATCTGAAAAGTAACTTCATTTTTCTTACAAGTGAAAGAGTCATATTGAAAAGTAAACCTATTTGCTTTACATCAAATCAAATCATTCATAGGTGGACCCTAAATCTAATCAAATTTGTATCTCTACATCTTATCTCCTAATCACTTGACACCTATTACCAAGATCCTGTCAACTTATTTTTCACTGATTTTGTAACACTTTTATTTTTGAGAACTGTTACTTGAACCCCTTAAATAAAACATGCTGGACAAAGGTTCTCTTTTCCTAAGGTGGGGGGGGAAGCCATACAATTTATGAAGGATGGCAAGGAATAGAAATTAATATTTTTAAATGAATATAAAAATGGTATTAAGTATATCATATGTTCACCTCGATCTAGTATTCAACTTGACAGAGTTAAGACATATCTGAACACATATGGGAAAAACTCTTCATACTTCTGTACAAATTTTTTCCCAAAACAAAGATATACTAATGGCCACCACAGGTGAATGGGAAAGCTAAAGACAAAGCTTGTTCTATTTATTGTGTACCCAGGATAGTGAGGTAGTCTCATAAACTCAGTAACTACTGCAGAGTTAGGTAACATAAACATATTGCCAACTTAGATTTTACAAGGTTGTAAATGAAAACTATAGTTCTCCCACATCTTTACTGTTAAGTCCATAAAGATTATCTAGAAATGTATACCCAATGTGATAATGTGTCCAAAACTTGAAGAATGTTTAAAAGCATATTTGTACAAACCATAAGTGACTCTTAATCTCACAAAACAAACTGAGGGTTGCTGGGGGGAGGGGGGTTGGGAAAGGGGGGTGGGTTAATGAACATTGGGGAGGGTATGTACTATGGTTAGTGCTGTGAAGTGTGTAAACCTGGCGATTCACAGACATGTACCCCTAGGGATAAAAATACTTTATATGTTTATAAAAAATAAAAAAATTTCTAAAAAAAAAGCATATTTGAAAACATAAATTTTATCCAAACTAAATTTAAAACAATTTTTATTGATTAGTATTTTTCTTCTCTTAAAGCTAGATGTTTACAAAAGCTCTTAATATCGAAAATAAAGTCACAGGCACAAGATACAGGCAAAATCTCATATCTCATACCAGTTTTTCTGTTCCTATGAATTCTAGAACGATAATTACAAGGAATACTCCTAGTGTAAGGAACTCTGTAGAGAATGTAAAACTGGGAGTGGGGAGGAGGTAAGAGCATTCTGGCCTAAGAAATAGTAAATGAACACACATACCTTCCCCCTGACCCTCTTCTCTGTGTTTCCAGTCTCTTTCTATATTTGGTTTCAATAAATGGTCCCAATGTTTAAGTGGGCTTTTGCACAACAGTAGCTGGTATGCCTGCAAGTTGTGAAAGCAGCTCAAGTGCAAGTGCAAGTGCTGAGGGGTAAAGCAAACTACCTTGTACCTCTAATGTCTCATCACGCTGATTGATTAGCTCAGCTCTGCTCTGCTCTCCCCGCCACCCAACCTTGTCTGCAAGGCAAAGGGTACATACAGATACTTCTGCACAGTAAAGAAAGTCTAAAAAAAGTAAACTGTTATATTGTTTGTAGTAACAGAACCTGAAAATCCTATTCTCAAAAAGCTAACCTCTAGAGAAGAAATACCTTTTTAAAAAAATGCATTCTTTTACAGGTATTTACTGTTTAATCTTTTTTTTAATGCTAGTGTAAAATGGGAACATGTAAAAGAAAATTCTGTAAATGCTTATAAACTTCCAAATCAGACACAATGAAAGCTATGGGACTGTGCCTTAAAATAACTGACATAACATATAAATAATCATGCGCTGTATTAGTTGAGTAGAAAAAAAATGAGCCTCACAGTGCTAACAAATTTTTTTAAAATGCATTACGAAAAGAAATAAAGCTGGCAACATTTGTTAAAGCTTAAATAAAACTTAAATGATCAAGATTAAAACTACAACAGCTACCAATACAAGAAAAAGGCTCTCACACATGTTCAGAAACATACCCGCCTTCTACAGAACCTATGAGGCGATCCTCCCTTAGCAATGAAGTTTATACAAAAAAAAAGAGAAAAATCATCCAAAAATTGTGATTCTTTATTTTCCCAATTAACAAAGTTAACTAAACATTAAACTTATAATAATTAAAAGAGATGTATTCACATACCAAATAACCACACTGTTTATGTTAATCTATAGAAATACTGAATCTGTACATTTCTTACCCTTGAGATTGGCCAGCCATAAAAATAATCTCAGCATATACTGAAGAATTATCTTTTTTTTTAATGTAGTCTCCATGCCCACCATGGAGCCCAACACGGGCTCGACCTCAGAACCCTAAGATTAAAACCTGAGCTGAAATCAAGAGTCTGATGCTTAACCAACTGTGCCACCCACGCACCCCAAGAAAGATATTTAATATAGTACAACTGAAATATTTTTTCTGAAAAATGTCTACTATTTCCTTTTATATATTATAATTTTAAGGTAAAATGAGAAATGATTTCATCACTCAATGGATATTTCCAAATAGAATATTTCTAATAAAAGATTAGAGGACAAAACAAAAAAGTTACAGAATTCCAAATTAAAATTAATTATTCATAAACAAATTTCTTTAATACCTTAAATAAATTTTGGGACTCTGAAATTATATTACATATACGTGATCAAACCATAGTTTATGGTTACTATGGATAAACCAAGTTTATGGAAATAAGTTATAAATACGTAGAAGCATGATAATAAAATCATATTAACAGTGTAAGAATAGAGAATATTGAGTGTCTCTTACCCTTTGTTCCAGTGCTGACTGAGTCTGTTGTCTTAAAAGAGCTTTAAACGGCCCCCCTTCTTTTCCAGCACTACCACTTCCCATTCCTACAGAACATCAGTACATAAATAACAACCAAAAAACAACTATAGAAACAGAAAGTTTAACTGCATTCATCTTCATAAATATCATGAGTCAAAATCTCTTAAAATGACATAAACATTTAAAGTATTGACATGCAATTAGGCACATATTTTACTATTTTATTCACAAAGTTTTTAGATGTTAAAACTGTGATCACAGTGAGTTTCAGATTCAATCTGTTCTAAAACTTATTTTTAAAATTTTGCTAATGTATGAATTTTTGTATGATATTCAATTTTTTAAGTGTTGAGTGAGTCTTCTAATACAAAATAATCAATTGCAATTGACCCTTGAACAACATGGGTTTCAACTGCACAGTCCACTTATACATTAATTTTTTTTCAATAAGTACAGGACAGTACTATAAATGCACTTTCTCTTCCTTATGATTTTCTTAGTAACATCTTCTTTCCTCAGCCTTACTTCATTGCAAGAATACAATATATAATACATGTAACATAACTGTTTCATAATTGTTTTAATTGACTATGTTATCAGTAAGGCTTGTGGTCAATAGCAGACTATTAATAGTCAAGCTTTTGGGGAATCAGAAGTTATATGCCCATTTTCAATTTGCACAGGGGTGTGTTGCTCAAGGGTCAACTGTACTTACTATGCTCACAATTTAAGAATACTTACTAAAAGAAATCTAGAAACATCAAATGTTTGCTTAAAAGTAACTACAGAGAGAAGCACATTTAATTGTGCTTACTTAAAATATTCCAAAATTCTCTAAAGAGCATGAGTTTTAGGCAATTTTGAAATATAGTCCAATCTATTTTCTGGTAACTTTCCATTCCTAAATATAACATTCATGATAAAACACTATTAACATTCATAGTTTTCAATACTCATTTGCAAAAATCAACATAAAATATTTTTAAAAACTAAAAATCACAGACATGTAACAGACAGATCACAAATGTACATAGTTATGGATGAGAAGAATTATATTCCCAAACTCTAAGATGTATTTTTTAAAGGCTTAAGTTTTAATTTCTTTCCCTACTTTATTTTATTCTTTTGATAGTATCAATAGACCAATTATGATCAAAGAATTATAGAAAGTAGGGGACAGGTGAGAAGCCAGTGCTCTAGAGGCTAGAGTTAACAGTTCAATCCCACCCTTTCAAAACTGAAGATACATACAAATTTACTGCAATGACTTAAAAAAGGAACTAATTTACTTTCACATTTTTAGCTGTTCTTGGATAAGGAAACAAAGGTTAGCATGTGTATAGTCCCATTCTCTTCTTTAAAAATAAAAAAGGAATATATTTTTCTTGTAAGAACCTAAATATGGGTTTTAGAGACTATACAATACTAAACATAGAAATGAAACTAATATCTTTGTATGAAGCATATTGAAAGCCATAAAATAAAATATAATTTTGTAGAAGTAAATAAAACATCAGAAAATACAGCAGAATAATTTGAAAATCAATGCAATGGACAGAAAAAAAAATGGATAAAGAAAGAATACCACCAAAATGAGACTTAAACCAATTCAAACAGAATAATTTACTAATGTAACCATATGGCTTAGCAACATGATGGTGCAGGTCTGAAGTGAATGGAGTTGGTGTGAAGGGAAAGAAAGTAAAGCATCTAAAACAGAAACTCTAGAAATAAAAACCCAATAATCCTTGGAAATATGCAGATCTACGTCCTCAGACATATAATTTTTTAATAAATAAAATTACTTCAGCAGAATATTCATAATTATCCAACCAGTAATCCTCAACCATCATTGTAATCATTTAATTCTGTCCACCAATAAGAAAAATAAGAAGTATGCCCTGTGCAAGACACCCAATACTTCTTTAATAGTATGAAATAATTACTTGTTTTCAAAGGTGAGTTAAAATAAAGGGATTAAAAAGCTGACATAATGTGATCCTACCAGAACCAGCCAGGAACAGCTCTTCACTGAAAGAAACACTTTTCCTCAGAACTGGGCTGACAGGGCTAGAATGATGAGGGGGAAGGCTAGATTCCGAGAGTAGGAGACAGGACTTTTTAAGATGAAGGGAACCACAAGAGAGAGAGGGGGAGCTGGGACACAGGTAAATCCTAGGCCCCTGTGAGTAAGGTGCTGTGGAGGAAAGTAGCAGAGAAAAGATGCAGATTCAGAAGATGACCAGAAAATGCAGAATAAGGAAAGCAATGATGAAGCAAAACATAACAGTAAAAATGGATTTTAAAATGCTACATAAATTACACTAAGCATATGAAGTCATTAGCAAAGACCATCTACCCAACACAATATAAATTAAAGGCATAGTCTAAAACGTAGTAAAACCTTCATAGAACTTTGCATTTGTTAAAATTTTTTAAATCACTAACATGGGATTTTGTGCCATTCTAATCACTTGGAGCAGATTTCTCAAAAACACTTAAATAACCTGCCTTTTTTGGGTTAAGAATGTATAAAGTTAAAAGGTATATTTTGTAAATTTTTAAAGCCAGAAACTTACTGGCTCAAATATAAACATTATCTAAAGTGGCAAAGTACAGCTCTTCAAATGTTACTAAAACATATCACTTATGAGTATTTTAATACCCATAAAAAATAAACAGCACCACATTAAATGGTTGCCATCACTAATTTGAAATAAATATTAACTTCTTTCTGTTCATCTTTGAGATATATATTACTCCTATTGTTTTTCCTCTAAAATTTTAAATATTTTAGTTTGATCATAACACTGTTTGCATTTACAAGGATTTGGGTATGTAAGGGGCAAACACTCTCAAATCACAAAAACTATACATGGTTAAAAGCTTGACTTTTTTTTAAAGCAAAAATTAGCTTGAGTCACGTGTCAAATCAATATCCTAACACTAGCATTCTAAAATTTCACTCCTATTAGTTGAGTACTTGAAAAAATATGAAAATAAAGTCTTGTAAAACGTCAAAAATTAGAATTTATAGAAATAAATCAATATGAATTTTTTTTTTAATGAGACCTATCTTTAAAAAAAGACAATAGCTTTAACTACAAGCAGAAAACCAACTTTCTCAGTCTAAAGCTTTGTTAACTTTATTTTTGGTTCCCCGGTTGCATATAATCAATCAATCATAATCAGCTTACCCCCACTATTCATCAAGAGACTGGTTTTGTATATAGGTAAATTTGAAGGCAAAAAATTATGAAACACACACTCAATTATAGTTTTACAAATTTTAAAACAGTCGTAATTTTGTCATTTCAAATCTCTTCTGGAATATTCAAAGATATTTAGGGATTCACGATAAGTGAAAATATTAAAAACTTAATGTTCTATAAGTATGCTATTAAAGATAATGAATAGCATATGATAGTAGAAATACAAAATTATTCGGAAGCATCTAATACAGAAATACATGAGAATCAGTAACTATCATAAATAAATCTTTAAAAACTAAAATTTTGGAACTAGAAAATAAAATGCAAAAAAGCTTTAATTGATAATACAATTGATTACCTACGAGAAAGATAAGGGAACACAAATCTGATTCAGTTAACTTATTACTTGACAATCTTTTTCAGACTTGACCATCTGGTGAATTAAAAAAAAAGGAAACAGAAAGACCAAGAAAATACTTCCAAAAATTTGTCTGTGATATGGCAAAGAATAAAATACAGATAAAGATATTGAAAAGCAGCCTAGAATACACAAATAACCAATGGTCTTTTTAAGGACTTTTTAAGATGAGAAATGGCCAAAGCCTGAAAAAAAATTTTTAAGAAAATTTATTCTTTAATACTATCCTAAGTCTTTCTTGTTTTGATAGGCATGAATTTGGAGGCCAGAATCTCATCCTTTATTTAAATAAATAAATAAACAACACATACACACACACTTCATTATAGTTGGAATGGTTCAGTTTTTATGGTGTAAATATGGTTAAGATGCCACATTAAATAGTATCAATTACTATCAAATATCTCATGATTTGGGGCACCTGGGTGGCTCAGTCGGTGAGTGTCCGACTCTTGATATCGGCTCAGGACATGATCTCGGGGTCATGGGATTGGCCCCACGTGGGGCTCCATGCTCAGCGGGGAGTCTGCTTGGAATTCTCTTTCTGATCTCCCTACAGTCCCATCCCATGAGCATGTGGGCACACTCGCTTGCTGGCTTGCACGCGCTCTCTCTCTAAAATAAATATATCTTTTAAAAAAATCTCATGATTTTTAGACGTTACACGTCTATTATGTATACATAAATAAAGAATAAAGCTATTGTCTTCAAAAAATTAGGTATCCATAATTATCTTCCTCTCTGTGACTACATTTACAAAAATAGATACTAAATCTACACGCTTTCTTTTTAATTCCCTTTATTTAGAATTTGCACTGGTTTTCAAAGTTGATTTCTTTTCATTGTTTTCATAAAATCTGGGATCATTTTATAAATTTCTTGTGTAACATACAAAAGGTTATTAAAGATGATAAAATGACACAGGAAGTATGCAAAATGTTTTCATCAATCTGGAGAGAAAACTGATAGACAAAAACAGTATTTATAAAAATTGTTAACTATGAACTTTTTAACTTTTTACATTTTACTCTTCTTAATGATTTGAATAACTTAATTCTACTTTAAGAAGTAATGAAATAATTTGATTTTTTTAAACAATTTTTATCATAAAACATTCATAAAAACTCACAGAAATTATTCATCAAAATACAAATAGGAGAGAGAAAAACTTTAAATTGCATACATTGAGAAATATGTAAGAATAAGTAAAGCAAAAATGCTACTTTCTAACCTAGAGAGCAAGACTAGCAAAACCAAACATTTGAAATAGCAAGAAGTTAATAAAGAGATATCTGTACTCCAATATAACCATTTCAATTGTTCTAAAAATTTTTTCATAATAAAATCTTAGAATTAAATTCAGAAATAGAAAGAAAAATGAATTTGAAAATGTTTCTACTACATGAGGAATTGGATTGCAAGCTACTAATGTTACCTTCTATTCAAAAGCTTTAAGATATTACTCCCTCATAATATGAGCATGAAATGAAAAAATGTCTACATGCAAAAATAAATTCTGGACTTCATATCTACACTATGATTAAATCAACAAATACAGATCTTTGAACAAAATAGTTTCTGAGCTATATGAAATTTTCATATTTTAATGGTAGTAACTGAAAACAATCAGTATTCATATTATCTTTTAACTTAAATGCCAAAAATAGGAGGAAAGCCTTGGATGGAAAGCTAATAAAGAACAGAAACAAATCTGGAAAAAAAAAAAAAAAAAAAAGAAAGAAAGAAAGAAAAAGAAAAAGGTGGGTGGAAGCGCCTTACCAGTTTTGGGTGTCAAACTCAAATCTGTGTCAGAAGAAGAGGACTGTCGACTGTAGGACTTGGAAGGTGAAAAGGAATAAGTTTGGTTTTTCAGAGGGGTTGAGGGTCCTGATGAGTGAGTATTGGGATTGGGATCTTCATTGAAGGGAATCCTGCCAGAAGAAGGTGGAGAAATATTAAGCAATCATGTGCCAAAGGGCCTGACAGAAGGCAGCATGATCCAAACACCAGGAAAGTATTGGGCAGGGCCAGCAGTCATTTCTTAAGTGTGGAGCTGGGTATGAGGCCAAAGACAACCAATTGCTGTTTAACCATTCATCATTCTCCAGATAAATAATTATCTGCACTGAAACAGTTAATAAGCCAAGTAAATAAGCAAAGAAGCATGAAATGACAGACTAAGGGGGTAAAAAATATTAAAAGGAAAAGTAAACAAAAAAAATAAATACATGACTGAAAATACTTTCAAATAAACAATGCTTTTTTAAGTTACAAAGAAAAATGATGCTGCAAATGGTGTGTGCAAATATTCAGAATAGTTTTTTATTTGCACACACAGATATCTTCAAAAGAAAAATGTTTCCTTATCCTATAGCATCAAGAGTGCCACAGCTAAAAACACAGCAAGAGAAAAATGAATATAGCTACACAGAACCACTGCATTTTTTGCAGAAGAGTTGCTTACCTGTTTTCCAAAAGCTCTCTTCCACAGAATAAAACAGACCCTACTATGTAACAGGTTTTGTACATAAATAAAATAAGCAAATCAGAAGCTTTGACAGCTATTTCATTTAGAATCCAATCATCAATTTTATTCCTAACCAAATGCAGAAATAATGGCAAAACACATACTGGAGGATACTCCTAAAATCGTACAGGATGCATACATAAGATAGGGTTTTTACAGGATCTATGGAAGAGACTTTGGAAGCTAGAAGAACACTTTCACTTCAGAGTAGTGAGAGCCTCTGTGATGGCTACATACTGGATTTCTTCACTGCAGCTGGACTTCAAGTAAGAAAAGGAGGAAGCAAAGACGTGTGGCACCTGCCTACCCTATGCTACCTGCCTGCCTGCCCTTTACAGCCACTCTGCCTGTGGCCTGCCTTCCCCAGCTCTGGAGTCTGAGCAGTCTCGTACCAGTATAGATGAGAGTGGGAACAGACACAGAGAAGTTCTGAGTAAGTCGTGAGCCAGTAGCAGTGTGAATTGGGCTGTTGTGAGTCGAGCGGCATCCATGGCTTGGAGGATGAACCAGCGGAGACCTGAGGGAATTTGTAGTCAAAGTGGAAGAAAAGAAAACAATACATACAACAGATAGCAAAGTTATGTTAAAATAATTTCAAAGGAGCTTTAGTTAGGGGAGAGGAATTTTTAACCCCCAACATGCAAAAAAACAGACTGAAATTTAAAAAGAATAGCTAAATACTAACTTGTTAAGATACAGTTATAGTTTTAAGGGATCAGATTAATAATTAGGACTGTGAATAAGAAAAACAGGAATAGTGGCATTAAATAAGAAAGACTAAGATTTGGATTATGAGTTGCTTTAAAATATTTTTGATCACCATAAAGTTTACTACACGGGGACAAAACACCCATAAAAATGAATAGTCAAATATAAAGCTCTTATGCTACTTCTGAAACTGAATTCATGTAATTATATTTTTCTATAAAGAAAGTTTAACAGAGCTGTTTCTGTCTATAATAGCAAGACAGTGGTACTAAAGAATATGAAAATGACAGCATAAATAAACTAAATGGATACAAGCAAATATAAACATTCCAGTATTTCAGCACTCCAAGTATATTGCTTTCCAGATTACACTGGAAAAAAAACAACAAAACAAAACAAGGGGACACTGCTTTTCAAAACACATTAATAAAAACAATGTAGATAATTTTTGTGTGGCTCTCAAACAGAATATATTATTTAAATTTAAAAAGAGTCTATTAAACTACATTCTGAGTTGAAATTTTTTTATCAACTGACATCCTGCAATAGATCATATCTATGTGGATGTAGAGATATATTTTCATCACATACACACAGATATATATTCACATATAATATTTAAATTTTCATGAAGAAATTCTGCTAAAAGGGCATAGTTACACTGGGTGGGGAAAAACAGCATATTAGACAACGAAGAATCCTGTACTTCATATTAGCAATTATTTCACTAAGCAGTGCCTTTGCTTATGCATAATGAGGGAAAAAGAATCATATGTGAATACACTCTGAAAAATTACCAAATCTCCATTTTTTTAAAGCAGATCAAGAGTTCAACTTTTCCTGGACTCTTCTTTTTTACTGGCCAGTGAACATTCCCGGCAATCACAATTTGTCAAGGTTCAAACATGAGCTATCATTAATGGGCAATAATGGTCCTTCACAGCATCTACAGACTATTTTCTGAAAATATCACTGGTTTTATGACAGGGCAATGTTTCTGTTTTTGCTGCTAGTTTAAAATAAAAATGTGTTTAATACAACTGATAAAAATCAAACATCTTATCGGTGACCTATTTGTATACAAACAACAGAGTGAGGTTTCGTTTTTGTTTTCTCTTTCTCTGTTGAAGTGACTAATGTAGTTAAAAATTCTAAGAATCAGTGCTGTACGGAGGAGAAATTACAGCTAACGTCTCTTCAACAGTACTTTTTTTTTCAAAGTAGAGAAGCAGTACGTCATATTTAAATGCACTTTCTACCATCGAGATAGTTCAGCAAGGAAATACCAAAGAGATTTATATCATTCATTACACTAAATATCTGAAATTTCAGGGGAAAAAAAAACAATGAAGTAGAACACAGTATTAATAAAGGTAAAATAAAATGAATAAAATAAAATGAACATTGTAAAAGGCTCAAGTTATGACATCTAGTTAAAATCCAAATATAATGGACCATCACCATATGTATTCTTGGAGTTCTCAAATTCTTATCAGTCTTCTTGCATGAAAGATTACCTTGCAGTAATACCCCAGTGACATTTCTAGTATTAAATTCATTCAGACAGGAACATAATCCAAACTACATTTTATCAAATTCCTGTCCAGAATCAATGTTGTAATTACATGTCAAAATAATCATAATCAGTTGAAATATAAAACAATTTAAACTAGCAACCAAAATTGATTCATTATCAAAAATACAAAGAAGCTGGCTGAGATAAAGCAGCCTAAGTACTGAGTTGTTTTTTTTTTTTAATAGCATGACTGAGGTAGTAAGATGTCTTTCAGGAAATCTTAATGAAGCAAATTAAATTCTCCATGATGTGAATATTTGACAACTTGGGGCAAACAGACTACAGCAAAATTAGAAAAGCAGAATATTTACACAATTCCAGAAGATTTACATTAAGGGAATTATTCTTAAATGTAGCCAAAACATATTCCATTACTATCACTATATCATTTTAAGACACCAACAGACAATATTCTCTTTCTACTAAATAATTTAGTGAAAAGAGGAAAACCTCAGACAACACAGCTGCAAAGGCAAGGCCCCTTCAGGCAACTTAGATAAAGCTGGAGGATGGCATGAGAAGGAGGTACTCAAGTCTTTACTTAAATTTGGTGTGGAAAAAGAAAATAAAAAGTGAATCCCTCAAGAAGTTACACCTGTAATCTGACTCTACCTGTGGCAGCAGGCAGTTCATATCTTTTTAAAACATATCTTAAATGGAACATAGAGCAAATTCACTCTTCGATTTATTTAAAACAAGTCATTTCACTTGCCAAGGTACTCTCCAATAAAATCAGGCAACATATATATAATACTGTGCTCTCTCGTGACTAAAATTTAATCTGCATGACTGAAAGGCCAACAGAAAGGAAACAGTTAAACAGAATAAGCTTAACAGGAAAATCTCATTTTTAAAAATATTGTTAAAAAAAAAAGTTGAATCACCATATTGTACATGTGAGACTAATAGAACACTGTATATTATGCTGGAATTAAACTTTTTTTAAAAAGATTGTGATTGTTTTCTAGTCAACCTTTTTTGACTATTGTTACTCTGGGAAGCATTTCAGGTTTTCTGATTACAGAATCCTGACTCCTTGATGATACAGGGCAGGGGTCAGCAAACTACACAGGTCAAATCCATCCTGCACGTGTTTTGTAAATAACCACTTTTTATTGGAACACAGCCACACTCATTTATTTGCATACTGTCAATGGCTGTTTTCATGTTACAATGGCAAAGCTGAACAGTTATGAGCAAAGACTAAATTATTATTTACCTGTATCTTCTGGTCATTTACAAAAAAAAAAATTGTTGATCCTTGATCTAGAAGATTCTCTAAATCAGTGGGTCTCAATTGAAGTACTACTGGCAGTTAGGATGGAACAAGTCTTCATTGTACACAGTTGTCCTTTGCTGTGTACAACAGTGAGCATTTCTAGTTCCCAATCAGGATCTACCCCCACACCCCAATCATTATGACAGAAAATTTTCATTTTAAACATTCCTTGTAGACAGCACCATCCCACCACACTGAGTATCTTCTGCCTTAGACAAAAATGATATCACATAAGCCAAATCCAGCCAACCAAAATGTTTTGTTGAATCACACTCAGTTTTTATAAAATGTATGAGCCTAAATTCCTTTAGCTCAGGAAAAGCAAACTCCTTTTTTTGGTAAACAAAGACAGGAACTATATGGCTAGTGCGTGAAATATTTACTATCCAGCCTTTTACAGAAAAAGTTTCCCAACATCTGCTTTACACAATCCTCAGTACTCCCTATTTAATTATACTCAATTATTTTATTTACATAAACGGTCCTCTGTAGACATTTACATGAGACCCCTGCACGGGTCAATCTTTCCTGCTATACTTCTCCTTTCTATACTACGTTGCTATTAATAAGCATAATTGGATTACCAGGTCTAATACTGGGTTTTAAGCATTCCCCAAAGAGTAAGTAAAAATTCCATAAATACCTATTTTATGCTTTGAATATACAGTGCCTAAAGTTCTGAAATAAGTTTAGTTTTACATTACTTAACTTGAATTTTGTATTAAGAAAGTATAAATAAATTATTAGGAATAGCTAAATAGATTAAAGCTTCAGATTTTCATAGACATCTCTGATAATAAAAATTACCATAGGAAAAAAATCACCATATTAAAAAATGTATGTTAAACAACCCTACTACAATATTTCAAATCAAATGAAAACATAAAAGTAAAAGATAAAAAGCTCCATAAGAACAATTCATTGATTCATACTTACTCCTTCATTTCTTTGGATGGGGAATTACATGCAGGAAGGAATGCTGCTGGGCTACTTAGTTTATCCAGTGTACACGCTGTTCCTATGGCTCGTACCACTAACCCAGATTCACCTTCCAGATCAAAACACTGTAAGTACCCAACAACTGCATTTCCTCTCATTTCAAGCACTTTCAAGCCAATCTTCCTCTGCAGTTCACCTGCAAAAAAAGAGAAGAAAACGCATTCTGCTTTAGATCTTCACATTACATAATATAAAGCTGGATATGGTAGCAATAAAAAAAGTCAAAAAATCATAGATTTTTAGAACTTGAAAAGAACCTAAAAGATTATCTGCTCTAGCCTCCTAATTTCAGGGAGGTAAGACATTAACTAGTTGCATTTTACAGATGCGGCAAAATTAAGATTCACTCATTCATGCATTCATTTACCAAATAATTTTTGGTTGTGTACTATATGCCTGGCATTCTTCCTTTGTGCTAGAAATACAGAGGTAAACAAAAAAGATATACTATTTAATATATTAAATATATATTATAGTATTATATATATAATGTGTATTATATATATTATTATATATTATAGTAAGTATATTAAATATAGATTATAGTATTATAGTATATATGTATTATCATATATTATATATTATAGTAAGTACAAATATATTTATAGTTATTTATAAATATTAAAGTATAATCGATACATTAATATAAATGTATTTATATTTTATATTTAAAAACAAATTTATTATATCTAAGTGTAACATTTATATTTATTAAATATAACATTTATACTCATTTATTGTCTGATATACATGTGAATATACATACATACATATATATACACACACATATGTACATATACATTTTAAATGAAAAACAAGTTCTTCAAAGAAAAAAAAGAAAAGTAATGGGGTAAGAATGGCAGGAAGAAGTACAGGGAGCTAAAACATGTTGTCAGAGCAGAACTATGAAAAGGAAACAAAAAACATTAGAGAGATTACCTAAACTGTGACTATAAATAAATGCTAGAGGAAAGAAAACTAGAATCCAGTTTCCTACTTCCTTGCTCAGGGTTCTTTCCACTACGCCACTTCATGAGCACAAATTCCTTTCACTGCTTAGTTAAGAAGGAAGTATAAGCTTCTGGTTCAGATTTCCTCTTATAAGATATCAACGTGGTACGTTCAGAAAGATTGGGTAAGGGTAGAGAATCAGTCATATACAACTCATAGCCTTCACTGTAAAATTTCACATAGCATGTCAAAAGGAAGTGAAAATTTAACAGTGTTAAGTAAATCAGTAATGAAGTTGTTTCTTTTAAATACCTGACATTAAAGAAATGAGTCTCTGTCTGGCCTCATTTGATGCCCTTGGTGTACGAATTCGATCAATCCATTGATATTCTGGGTCTTCATTGACGACAAGCTCTTCTACAAAACCATGAATTATTACAGCTCTATAGCACTTTGGAATAGATGTTGCTGTTGAAAGAAATTGTTTATTATGCTTCTATTTATAACAAGGTTAAATTCAATTTTTTTTTAAAATGTACAATTAAATTCTTACCTTTTGGATACATAATACAAGAACACATTTACTGTGCTAATTTCAAAGTAATTATGATAGTCATACTTCCAATCAGTCTTCTAAATTCCATATTGTTCTTAGAAATAATAGTTTTCTTTAATAAGACCTCTTGTTTTTCTCATAGTAAAAATAGTAAATACAAATTATATTTTTATAATTTGGAAAACAGCCAGAGACAACCTTAGATAGCATTCAATACAAAGTTTAAAAAACCAAAATGAATGTCAGCTAGGTAATCATTTTATAAATAGGTACAAAGTGGGTAATAAATACAAAAAACTTTATTCAAAGTCCTCTGAAAAAGTTCTTCCTTACAACATACAGTGCAGCCTCAAAAATCAAAACCATTACCTTCCTGACATAATCTGAGGAGTCATACAGCCCTGCAATTTCCAATAATCTTTTTTTTTTTTTTTAAGATTTTATTTATTTATTTGACAGAGAGAGACACAGCAAGAGAGGGAATACAAGCAGGGGGAGTGGGAGAGGGAGAAACAGGCTTCCCACCAAACGGGGATCCTGACGCAGGCCTCGATCCCAGGATCCGGGACAGCGACCCAAGCCGAAGGCAGACGCTCAACAACTGAGCCACCCAGGTGCCACTCCAATAATCTATGTCCATATGGCCAACTGGTTCAGTAGTCATTATACTATTTAACAAACTCATTTAATATAAATAATACCAAATGTCGTTAGATTTAAAATAAGATCTAATTAGATCCAAAAAAGGGATAACCTAAAGAAAAACAAGCAAAACAATAAAAAAAAACAAAGGGAGAACCTAAGAACACCTATCCCAAATTAGTCTCTTAAAATAGATATCCATGCCTTAAAGCTAACTCAACTACTTAGAGGAGTTTTCAACCCAATTAATTCAGGCTGGCTGTGACTGCCTACATCTGCCCAGTGCCAGCCCATATTTCATGGCACTTGAGGGACTATATCTGTAGATGATGCCTACTTAATTTTGGATAGCATCACAATGTTTGGTTATAGTGCTCAGCTCTTACCTTAACAATGTCTTATACTGTAATACCACTGGAGGAGAGCCTGACTGGCTCAGTCGGTAGAGCGTATGACACTTGGATCTCAGGACTGTGGGTTTGAGCCCCAAGTTGGATGTAGATTTTACTTAAAAACAAAATCTTTAAAAAAAAATAAATAAAAATAAAGGTAAAAAAATAAAATACCACAGGATTTTTCTTTTTTGACAGTTACACAAAGTTTAATATAGTCATATCTTCTACACATTAACAAGGCAACTTGTTCTAATTTATAAAAGAAAACTTTAACTGGCAATATTCATCACTGTGAAATTAATAAGATAAATATGGGAAATTACTTTAGAGCTTATTTTTCACAGAGATTGACCTACTGGTAGAAGAGGAAAACCTGTGGGGTACCTGGGTGTTCCCTTCAGTGAAGGGTCCAACTCTTGGTTTCTGCTCAGATCATGACCTCATGGGTCCTGGGATCAAGCCCCAAATCAGGCTCCTTGCTTAGGGTGGACTCTGCTTGAAGATTCTCTCCCTCTGCCCCTATCCTCACCTGCATGTTCTCCCTCTCTCTCAAAAAAATAAATAAATATTAAAAAAAAAAAAAAGCTGTAAGCTTCTCATAAGTTGATGTCTGATAATAATGCTTTTTAAGACTACTGCAGACTTCTACAAAATATACATGTCCACCCACCACAAATGGTTCCATATCTGTATTACCTAATACAGATGGTATTAGATGGTCTATCTGAATTAAGTCTGATTATGTAACATAACAGATGTAGCCTCATCAAGTTTGTTTTCCCAAATGTAGATATTAGAGAGCATGGGATTTGTTTTCATTGATTATCAAAGTACAAGTCCATCTCCCCCTATGTTGTTGCTGACTACTGATAACCAGCTGACATCAAGGTAGCACAGGCTCCTGGTCAGATATAGTGCATCACTTAACTCTTTTATAATATCATGCTTACATATGCGCAATGCAACAAGGCAGTGATTTTCCTTCAGCATGTGGCCTAGATGAACTGCAGACTCCTCCTATTCACCATATGGTATAGGTAGGTTTGGGTATATTCCCTTAGTTTTTTGGTTTTCAGTTAGGACTATAGCAAATGCTATCACATTTTGCATTTCCAGACCACAGACACTCCGATCTCATTTCTGTAAGGATGAATTAATTTTTAGCATTCCTGCAAAACACATCCCACCCTCATTTTCAAACTTGTTTCCAGTCATTCTTAGATATTTCAGATTTGTATTATTACGCGGTGCTTTTGCAATCAATTCTCACCTTCAGGCCCAATATTACTAATGTAAAATTTAAGTAAAAAAGATTAAGTTGTTTCATTAATACATGGATTCTTCGTTGAAATTCTGGAAAAAACCCAAAATCTTCACCAGTCATTCTACCAGCAGTAAGCAGCTGTTACCAGCAATGTTTAGTGTGACTTCTTCCAGAGTCTGGAGTAGGGGCTAGAGTATAAGCCAGAGTAGAGTCAGGAAGGGTGGTCTCCTTCCTGCTGCTCCACAAACTCCTCCAACCTCATAGTCATGATAACTATGTACGCCTCATGCCCCAATGGACTATTCTAACAAAAATTTCTAAGAACTTGTAAGAAACAGATTTCATTCACTTTAAAATCAAATAAATAGTCCCCAGAGCTATAGTAATTGTTTCTGGAAAATGGACAATTCTCTCTTAGGTATTAAAACCAAAGTATAATAGGTTTTCCATTAGCTTTCTGAAGTATTAATTTGATTAACTATATTTGACAATTAAATTCCCTGTTAAATGTGAAATAAAATGCATTTACTTACTGCAAAAGAATTTGACTCCACACGACGATTGCCTAAATCGATTTAAATCATTGAAGAGGTCTACTTTGACAATTACATTGATTTCCCCACGGATACCTAAAATTTCAGAAGGAAAATCAAGTTTTTACCTTAACAAAATAAAGCACAATTAAATAATCCAGCAAATGAATGCCAACTTATGATTTTAAAATAACATCATTCATAATAGCAATGCTAACTTTGTTTCCTAATTATTTTTACTCTAAGTAGTTTATTACATCTTCTGAAGTACATATATACACTAGAAAATGAATAAGTCTCTACTTATTTGAATCAAGAGTAACTGCAAAGGAGCCACATTTGAATTGATGACAACAATGATGACAGTTATATCTGAGCACAGATAATGTTCTAAATGCCTTACGTGTAGTATCTCATAGATCTCACACCAACCCAGTAGGTAATTTCTGTAGTATTACCATCCTCATGTTATAGAGGAAAACATTAAAGTTTAATGAAAGTTAAATAATTTGCAGTGTCAATAACTAGTTAAGTAGTACAGCTAAGATTAGAAGTCCGATCTTAAATGGTCTTAACAAATGAGAAGAATCTGATTTAACACAAAAGCTTTATTCTTTTCAATGAACATATTAAGTTAAAATGAGCTAAGAAATTCCAAAAATAAGGGTTTTTCAGAATATGCCCTAATAAATAAAAATGACCCAGTCTCTATCCCAACAATTACTAAATATTTTTACTGGACTGTCCTGATTGCATGTCAATCAAATTCAGAGTTATTGAAGGCCTTCTAAGAAGAGTGACCTACTAAAATAATGAGATGATGTTCTTAACAAAGGGTCCATAAACATTAAACCAAATATAAACAGCATTTAATATAAAATATTTAGAAAATTCATTCATTCATACTGCTATTGCCTTTAAGTTAAGCTAAGACTGATTATTTCTCCAGTGGTGTTTTATTGGTAATACACTACTGGATTTTATTTTCTGACTACATACATATACTTATATTATAGAAAATACAGAATAAAGCAAAAGAGGAAAAATACGATTATAATTCAGAAATAAATCTATCCAAGAATAAACATTTTATCGGGACGCCTGCATGCTCAGTTAGTTAAGCGTTCAACTCTTGGTTTTAGCTCAGGTCATGACCTCAGGGTCCTGAGATGGAGCCCCATAGGGCTCTGTGCTCAGCAGAGAGTCTGCTTGAGATTCTCTCCCTCTGCCCCTCCTCATATTCTCTCTCTCTCTCTAAAATAAATAAATAAATCTTTTAAAAAAAGAATAAACAGGGGCGCCTGGGTGGCTCAGTGGATTAAGCCGCTGCCTTCGGCTCAGGTCATGATCTCAGGGTCCTGGGATCGAGCCCCACATCAGGCTCTCTGCTCAGTGGGGAGCCTGCTCCCCCCTCTCTCTGCCTGACTCTGCCCACTTGTGATCTCTCTCTTTCTCTCTGTCAAATAAATAAATAAAATCTTTAAAAAAAATAAAAAAAAATAAAAAAAAATAAAAAAAAAATAAAAAAAGAATAAACATTTTATCATGTATCCTGCCAATTTATCATATGATATCACAGATATGCAATTCTTTTCTTTCTAAACAAATATGTAATCATCCTATAATAATGTTTTATAATCTGAATTTTACAAAATTTTACAGTTTTGCTATGCCACTCTACTCTAAAAAATGCACTTTGATCTGGCTGAACAATTCATGATCTATATATGCTCTAACTTATCTAAGTAAATCTTCTTTTCTAACTTATTTTACCATTATAAATATTAATAAATAATAATAGAATGTAAGTGTCATAATAAATATACTTTTACATAAATCTCAGTTTATTATAATAAACTACTATCAACAGAATTGCCAGGTCAAATCTAAAATGGGCAGAAAGATGCTAGACTATAGAGAGAAACATTTGCCAGTTCCTTATGGGTCCATTGCCATTCTAAAAAGATGGCACATTTTCAGGCTGGCAGTTCTCAAACTTTCTGATGTCAGAACCACTTTATAATCTCAAAAATTATCGAGAACTTCAAGGAGTTTTTGTTTATATGCATCACATGTCAGTATTTACCATGTTATGATTAAAATTAAAATTGAGAGGGACACCTTGATGGCTCAGTCGGTTGGGCCTCTGACTTCAGCTCAGGTCATGATATCAGGGTCCTGGGATCCTACTCCCCGCTCAGTGGGGAGTCTGTTTCTCCCTCTCCCTTTGCTCCACCCCCTGCTCATTCTCTCTCTCTCCCTCTCTCTCTCAAATAAATAAAATCTTTTTAAAAATTTTAAAATTAAAGATTAAAAATTAAATTGAAAATGAAAATGAAAATTAAAGCTGGGAATTTTAAAAAGTATTTACTTAATACTATAAACATTTTTATAAAAATAACTATATTTTAAAAAACAAAAAACTAGTAATAAGAATAGCACTTATATTTTTTTAGTTCTCTATAATGTTTAGCTTCATGGAATACAGTTAGATTCTATTTCTGGTCTGTATTCAATGTGCAATAATATCATATATCATAAAAACTCTAGAAAATTTCACTGTACATTTGTAAGATGATTTTTAAATCACACATTTACTTTCTTTATTGTACAAATTTAGCAGGGATTACTTCAAATTATGTTCAAAAAATAACATTTTCACCAACAATACTTTGTGACTCTCTATTAAAAAGAAAATATCTTTTACATATACATCTTTTAAAACCACAAGTGTAGCACATAAGTCTCTACGGATAAATTTTAACAATCATGATATATTTTCTTAAAATATACTCCTTACCATGTATGGTATCATATATTGGAAACCATCCTGAGATGACTGTTGCAGCCTCACTGTAGAGTAAAGGATCAATATCAATGTACACTTTACCAATGGCATCATTTGCACTGTAAGTGTCATGGTCAAGAACTGTGATCTGTAGAGGCTCATCCTGTAAATCTTCATCATCCACCTGAAAGTATACCTTAAAATTAAATCTTTTAATTTTTTAATCTTCATTACCATAAATATACATATATACCAAATGTAAAAGATGATTTACTTATAGAAAAAAAACAACACAGATTTATCTCTAAGCACAAAGGTAAAGCACACACACACACACACACACACACGTTATAATCCCTTTTTCTATGAAAGATGCCAAATTTCTAAGGAAAAAAAGTATAGTTTGGGGCACCTGGGAGGCTCAGTTGGTTGGGTGTCCAACTCTTGATCTTCACTCAGGTCTTGATCTCAGCACCATGAGTTCAAGCCGTGTGAGGCTGCATGTTTAATTTCTTTTTCTACATATTTTTCTGTGCCAGGCCCATGTTTAATTTCTGTTTCTACATACAATCCTGTGTTTTACTACTCTACTTATAATATCCAGCAAAAATTCTTAAAGAATGTCATAACAGTCCATATATTATCTACAAGAGAGCAAAGATGCTAATGAGCACCCTGATACCATCATTTATTTCTAAAGACAATTTCCCAGAATAAAACCGTAGGAAAACTAACATATTATTGGTAAGAAAAACAACTAAAGCTCATGAACTAAGTAAGTGAAATAAATGTACTCTCTCCTTTTACTTACTATCAATTACTTATCACATGCCAAGCACTGGCTAAAAAGGGATTACAATGGAGAATGCAGTGAACTAAATGTTTCTGTCCCCTGAAAATCTGTATATGGAAGTCCCAATCCCCAATACGATGGTATTTGGAGATGGGGTCTTTGGGAGGTAATTAGGTCATAAAGATGGAGTCCTTACAAATGGGAATGGGATCCTTACAAGTGAAGATGGGGAGAGAGGATCTCTCTCCCTGTTATGTAAGGACACAGCAAGATCGCTATCTACAAGCCAGATAGAGGGACCTCAGCAAAATAAAACCATGATGGTACTCTATCTCAGAGTTCCCAGCATCCAGAAATGTCAGAAATAAAAGGCTATTGTTTAAGCCACCCACTCTATGGTATACTGTTACAGCAAGCCAAACTGATTAAGGCAAAGAATGAGGCAAAAAAAGATTTCTCCCTTTGGAAGACATGTTCATTATTTTGGCTTCCATCCTCCGGATACCATATCATCCTCTAATTTGCCAGTATTCCTCATCAAATGTAGTGGCTAGATGGAACACAATATTACAGATATTTGTAAGGATGGAATACAAAGGGATTATTATTTCCTGCAACTAAAATACTATACTTTTTAAATGCAGTCTACGAATGATTGTTGTTACAGCAGATATACCACACTGTTCATTAAGATAGAGTTTGTGGGGACACCTGGGTGGCTCAGTTGGTTAAGCAGCTGCCTTCGGCTCAGGTCATGATCCCAGCGTCCTGGGATCGAGTCCCACATCAGGCTCCTTGCTCAGTAGGGAACCTGCTTCTCCCTCTGCCTCTGCCTGCCACTCTGTCTGCCTGTGCTCGCTCACTCTCTCTCCCTCTCTCTCTAATAAATAAATAAAATCCTTAA
Source organism: Mellivora capensis (assembly GCA_004024625.1). Lineage (NCBI taxonomy): Eukaryota > Metazoa > Chordata > Mammalia > Carnivora > Mustelidae > Mellivora > Mellivora capensis. The sequence continues at coordinate 113,550 of PISX010001152.1, read as the reverse complement.
AAAAAAAAAAAAAGACAGAGTTTGTGGTACACTAAAATCTTTGTATTTTCCTTACACATGCTCTGGTCAAGTGATATCTCTACAAACTATATACTCTGGTTAATTTTTTAAACTTAATTATGAATTATTATGCCTTTCCCCATTCCATTTAATTTCTTGTTGATTTTAGACCAACAATCTAACCTCTGAAGATTATTTTAAGAATTAAAGTACAATAAGGAATTATTGTTGATATCACTGATGTAATAATGTGACTGGATGATTTGCTTTCAAAAAGGGGATACCTCTCAATAAGAGAGACATAATTAAAAATTTATGGATGAAATTGCATAATATTTTGAATTTGCCTTAAAATATTCCTGTCAGGGCTCAGTCAGTTAAGTGTCTACCTTCGGCTCAGGTCATGATCCCAGGGTCCTGGGATCGAGCCCCATGTGCAGGGAGCCCACTTCTCCCTCTCCTTATGCTGCCACTCTGCCTACTTGTGCTCTCTCTCTCTCTCTCTCTCTATCAAATAACTAAAAACCTTAAAAAAAAATTCCTGTCACCCCACCCTCTAAGTAGGGGGTGATGTAACAGGTAAAACAAGAACAGCACAATGTATAGGTAAAAGTAAATGTAGATAATGGATAGGCAACCTGCCTACTTTTATGCATATTTGAAAATTTCAATAGTGAAATATTAAAATAATAGTTTTGATTTCCAATCCATTCTGAATCATATGTCATCAATGGGATTCCATATTACAGTATTCCCTACATATATAGTAAAAGGGAAAGAGTCATAAACTAAGCCATTTACCACTGCCCCAAAGACATCCCTCCAATTTTTACCTCCATTAATAAAATTTTTTTGTGTACACTTATTTAACCACCTATACATTTACCTATGAGAACCCTTATCTTATGTACTTGTAAATTAAGGTATTCCTTCCCTGACACTATAGGGCTCCATTCGAACTAAAATGATTAGAATTGTTTATGATATATATAGCTAGCTAATAATATAAATAATCTGAAGAGAGAAATTCAGAAATTAATTTTAATTAATTTTAATAAGGTAATTAAGGATATTTCATAGATTTAATTGAGCCAATATCAAATCATGAAAAATTATAAAGTAAGACTTTCTCATAAATGTTTTAAGTGTTTAAAAATGTTAATTACACAGCAATATGTCCAGATAAAAGACTAAATTTCCCACCCTCCTTCGTAACTACTGAAATATAAGCATAAATCATTACATAGAGCTAGACAGGATAGGGAAAAATTTCTCAAACAGTGCTCGCTCAGCTGAAAAATATATATTAACTCACCACCTCCTCTCCTGCTTTTTCTTCCAGGCCTAGAACACTGATGTGACCACTGGAACTCCAGCTGCTAACTTGGAGGCTAATGTGACCATGAATATGGAAGCCACAGACTATGGATGATGGAGAAGAAAGACAAAAGGATCCTGGGTCCCAAATGATTACATGGAGCTTCCAAAATATCATTATACTGCCTGGCCCAGTATTTCTTTTAGATAAAAGAAAACTAAACATCCGTTTGTTCATGATATTTGAGAGTTCACAACATATAAGCTAATGCCAATCACAACTGACAAGGTTAAAAAAAGTATGTAATTAATGTTAACTACAAAACAAAGTTTAAGAACATCTTTCACACGATATACACTGTTATTAGAAGTACTAGCCAAAATAGTAAACTTAGTAAATTTTAAGGGAAATGGCTGGTAACTTTAGTTGCTAAATCTCATTAACATTTATAAAAATCCCTTATTTTAATAAAATACAAATACTTTTTAAAGTTACCTAAGCTATTTGAGTACTCTGCAGCTTTAAAAATTATGGTACTGCATCATCAATAAAATGAAATTAATATTCTTAAATACTAATGTCCTACTATCATGAAAATTACTAATAAGATAAAAAACCCAACTTAAAAATGAGCAAGGAACTTGAAGTTTTCCAAAGACAAACAAACAGCCAATAAACACATGAAAAAAGGTTCAACATTATTATTCATTAGGGAAATGCAAATCAAAACCAATGACATACCACATCATATTTACATTTTCCACATTAAGCTAGTCACCAAGTCCTGTGAAGTCTACCTCCATAATGTCATCTCTAAGTATCTTCTTTAGGAAGTTAAAATATGAGATGGTAGTTCAAAGTAAAAGAAATGCAAATGGTCATTAACCATAAAAAAACCATACATCACCTCATCCATGACAAAAATTACACGATAAACATCACTTCAAACCTACTAAGATGGCATGATTTTTTAAAAAACAGAAAATAAAGCTTGACAAAGATGTGGAAAAATTAGATTTCTCTCATACATGCTCGTGGAAAGGTATAATGGTGTAGCCACTACGGAAAACAGTTTGGCAGTTCCTCAAAAAGCTAAAAATACAATTTATCATATGACCCAGCAATTCCTTTTCTGGGCATATACTCAAAATAACTGAAAACAGGGACTTAAACAGATACTTGTACACTAATGTTTCCTGCAGTATTATTCACAGTAGCCAAAAAGTGAAAACAACCCAATCTGTCCATCAGCAGATAAATGGATAAACAGAATGTGATACATACACACACACACACAGACACACACTCACAGGAATATTATTCAGCCATAAAAAGTAAAGAAATTCTGATACATGATAACAACACAGATAAACCCTGAAAACATTATGCTAAGTGAAAGCCAGACACAAAAAGACAAATATCACAATGATTCCACTTGTGTCTAACACAGGCAAATTCAAACAGACAGGAAGTAGATTAGACGTTATCAGGCACTAGGAGAAGAGGGAGCAGTTACTGCTGAATGAGTAGTTTCTGTTTGGAGTAATTAAAAAGTTTTGGAAATAGTAGTGAAGCATATACAACATTGTAAACGTAATTAATGTTACTGAATTACACTTAAAATTGGTTAAAATGGCATTTTTTTAATATATACTTTTGACTATAATTTTTTAAAGAACTGAATCTGTACACTATTCGTAAGTGGTTTTTGGTATATACTAAAATCCAGAGACTATGACAGCAATAATATACTTCAATGGATTCTGGGTTTTTTTTTTAAATCTGTGTTCTTGCATTCATACACTTTATTTTCTTAACTATAACATTTTTTTAAGAACTTAATAATCCTAGTTAAGCAAAAAGAAAGTATTTTTTATGGTGTAGGAAAACTACTATACCTGACGTAAAAGGTACTCCTATCATTCCTAGGGGGAAGGGGTCATGTCAAAAAAAAAATACTAAAAAATGCTGATATTTAAAAACTTTTCTTAAGAGGCAGCTGAGTGGCTCAGTCAGAGAAGTATCTGCCTTCAGTTCAAATCATAATCCCAGGACCCTGGGATCAAGCCCCACAATGGGGGCGGGGGGGGGCGGGGGGACGGGGGAGGAGGGAGGAGCTCAGGTCACTGCTCAGCAGGGAGTCTACTTATCCCTCTCCGTCTGTCCCCCCCCAACCACTTGTGCTCTCTCTCAAATAAATAAATAAAATCTTTTAAAAATATAAAAAATTAAAAACTTACCTCAAATTTAAACCATTCTGAGTTCCACTGAGGGTTGAGAGACTTGAGATACACATCTGTTTTAAAGGTGGTATTTCCAAATTTTACCTAAAAACAAATAAACAATCCAAATATAAACATCAAAAATATGAATAAAAGTAAACTTTGATGTTAGCCAAGCAATGGGAAGAACCATGGAAGGGGAAAAAAAGGGCAACTATTCCTTGAAACAAAAGGGAAGAAAGTACAATCCAGTAAGTTTACAGGCTACACCTGAAATAAGAGATTACCTCCTGCTCTGGCTGACTAGCTCTACACAGAAATTAAAAACAGACTATTTTATCAACATGAAGGAAGAAGTCAATATAGCCTTCAGGGAACAAAAGCTCAGACCAAAGAGAAATCTTACTGGCAGAGGACCAGTGAGAATAAAATCGGAAGGTAAAAACATCAGCTGACCATCCTTTCACCATCTTAGTTTGGGAATCCAAAACTCCAGCCCATTATTGTAAGAACTTAGAAATATATCCTTGTATTTTTCAGCTTCCCCATTTTTGTTATTTTTTTAATCCCTTATCGGTGCACATATAGTGATCAGCAACAAGCCATTATCTTTAAAGGTTTTATCTTCAAGGACAATGAAAGGGATTGGATGGGGAAACTATCTTATTTCACAGCCAGTCTTGGCAGACACTAAATCACAAAGATTCAAAAATAAATAAGAAGGGAATGAAGCAGAAAGCAGGCTAAATCCCTGGGACTTGCTTCCAACAAAGAATGGAGATTATGAAATCTGACTCAACTTGAGAAGTGGTCAGGAAGCTTAAGAGCAAAACAGCTAGGGAAATACTTCCTAGATGGTCTCGCCTTTCCTAAATTCTACTGGTTATTACCATTATCTTTCCTAACCTCTATATTAACTAAAGTTTATCCCCTTTAAGACAATTTCCAGCAGTAAGAGACTCTTAATCATAGGAAACAAACTGAGGGTTGCTGGAGGGGAGAGGAATGGGAGAATGGGGAAACTGGGTGATGGACATTAAGGAGGGCACATGATATAATGAGCAGTGGGTATTACAAAATACTGATGAATCACTAAATCTTACATCTGAAATGAATAATAGAGTATATGTTAATTAATTGATTTAAATTTTTTTTTAAAAAGACAATATCCGTCACAAACACACTGTAGATTCCTAAGAAATGCTAGTTCAAGCAGATAAACTATGAAACCTCCTTTCCTTTTTGGAAGAAACCTCCTTCTCCTTTGGTATTATAATATTTGCTGATTTTCCTGTTTTATCAGTCCAGGGAATTTGCTAAAAGCAAAATATCCAAAAGAATAATTGTTTTTATCTTCTGTATATTTTCCTAGGTGTTTTATCATTTAACTTGAATTCTTAGGCATGGTACCAACCATTTTGGTGTTTCAGCAAGTTAGAGAGTAGAAAAAGGTTAAAAAAAATTATGTGAAAATAGTAACTTCTGACATGATAAAGAATATAAGAAAGTCAAAGATAAGTAAGAAAGTGAGAAAACAATATTTGCTAAATATATACTAAAGGGCAACTTTCCTCAATTTCTAATTAGTTCCTATAAAGCAATATGAAAAAGATCAATAATCCAACAAAAAAAGGGCAAAGGACATGAACAGACAATTCAAAGAAATGGAAATATAGATGTTTTTATTTATTTTAACACAGATGCTTTTAAAAACAGTTAAACGTTGAACAACATGGATTTGAACAGCACGCATCCCCAGGCAGATTTTTTTCAATATATATACTGGAAAATCTTTTGGAGATTTGTGACAAATTGAAAAAACTCATAGACAAACCATGTATCCTAGAAATAGCAAAAAAACTAAGAAACAGTTATGTCATGAATGCATAAAATATATGTAAATACTAGTCTATTTTATCATTTACTACCATAAAATACACACTAAGGATAAAAAGTTAAACTTGATCAAAACATGCACAGAAATACATAACAGACCACACATGACACCATTAGCAGGTGAGGGAAATGTAAATGAATGAAAAGATGCAGTATCAAATTATAACTGCATAAAATGAATTGTACTATGTACTGTACTACTGTACAATAATTTCAAACCACCTTCTATTGCTACTGCCATGAGCCCAAGTGTTGCTAGTATCCGCTTAAAACACTGTGTGATACTACCCATCTGTGTAAGCAGTCCATCTCTCCAGTAAATTGCATATTGCAGTACAAAGTGACCTCTTACAGTTCTTGAGTATTTTTCATTGTTTAGACAACACCATAAATCTTATGCGACATCATCAGACCTATATGAAGTGCCACTAGTGTCGCTTGAAGTGCTCCCAAGAATGAAAGAAAAGTCATTACGTTACAAGAAAAAGCTGAACTGCTTGACATGCACTGTAGTTTGAATTCTGCAGCTGCATTTGCCTGTTACTTCAAGATAAATGAATCCAGCATAAAGGACCACTGCAAAAAAAGAACATCCGTGAAGCCAATGCTGCAGCCATGCTAACAGGTGCAAAAGCCTTATATTTTTTGCAAAATCCTTTTTATCTCATATTGAAAATGCAGCTTTTATATGGGTGCAGGGTTGCTATAAGGCAGGTATATTTATAGAGCCTAATGATTCAAGAGAAAAGTGAAGTCATTATATAACAACTTAAAGCAAAAGGAAGGTGGAAGATCTAAAGCTGGATAATTTCATGCCAGCAAAGGATGGTATGATAATTTTAGAAAGAGGACTGGCTTAAAAAATGTCAAGATAACAGGAAAAGCAGCCTATGCTGACCAAGAGGAAGCAAACAAGTTCCCAAACACGATCAAGAGAATCACTGAGAAGAAAGGATATCTGCCTGAACAGATTTTTAATGCAGACAAAAGTACCCTATGCTAAAGGTGGGGGGGGGGGGAATGCTATGAATTGTATTAGTCAGGAAGAGAAAAAAATAAACTCCAGGATTTAAGGCAAGAAAGGATAGGCTAACTCTACCGTTTTGTGCAAATGCAGTCAAGTGTATGATAAGAACTGCCTTTATCTATAAAGCTGTTAACCCCCAAGCCTTGAAGAGAAAAGACAGACACCAGTTGCCAGTCTTTTGGTTGTACAACAAGAAGGTATGGATAACAAGAATCCTTTTTCTGGATTGGTTCCATTGATGATTTGTCCCTGAAGTCGGAAATACCTTCCCACTAAAGGACTGCCTTTTTTATTTTTTTTAAGATTTTATTTATTTATTTGACACAGAGAGAGAGAGAGAGAGAGAGAGAGTACAAGCAGGGGGAGCAGCAGAGGCAGAGGGAGAAGCAGACTCCCTGCTGAGCAGGGAGCCCAATGTGGGACTCCATCCCACGACTAAGATCATGACCTGAGCCGAAGGTAGCCGCTTAACTGACTGAGCCACATATGCGCCCAAGGGACTGCCTTTTAAAGTTCCTTTGATACTGGACGATGCCTCTAGCCACCCAGAACCCCATGAGCTCAACACTAAGGGCATCAAATGGCCTACTTACCCCCAAACACAATCCTTCTATAATCAGCTTCTAGATCAACTGGTCATAAGAACCTTTACAACTCATTACATGATATTCTTTGAAAAGGATTGTCAACACTATGGAAGAACTCTGATGAGAAAACATCATGAAAGTCTGGAAGGATCACACCACTGAAGATGCCATCGTAGTAAGCCATGACAGCCATCAATATTAAATAAATTCCTGGGGGAGAAAAGTATGTCCAGATGTTGTACATGACTTCACAGGATTTACAACAGAGCCAATCAAGGGAATAAGGGTACATGACAAAAAAAGGTAAAAGGTGAAGGGTTTCAACATTTGAATCTTGGAAAAATGTAAGAGCTAATAAACACCACACCAGAAGAATTAACAGAAGACAACTTGATGAAGATGAATGCTTCCAAACCAGTGCCAGATGACGAGAAAGAAGCTACGGAAGAAGCAATGACCGAGAACAAATTGATATTAGACAACCTGACAGAAAGGATCTGACTATTTAAGACTGCTATTGATTTCTTTTACAACATGGACCTTTCTAGCATACTAGCACTGAAACTAAAGCAAACAGTGGTACTGTATAGAAAGTCTTCAAAAAAATGAAAAAGCAAAAAATGTCAGAAGTTACAACATATTCAGTAAACTTATTCCACATGTGCCTGTCTTTCCTGCCTCCCCTTCCAACTCCTTCACCTGTTCTGCCACCCGAGACAGCAAGACTGATCCCTTCTCTTCCTCCACTTACTCAACATGAAGACAAGGATGAAGACCTTTATGACAATCCACTTCCACTTAATGAATAGTATATAATCATCATGCCGTACAGATAATAAACTTATCTGTTGTGTATATGTGAATGTCTCCACGTGAAAATCTAAAAACTGCATGGCAAGAGCTGTCTGAAGCACTTCTGTGTCATCATCATTGCCTAAGTAGTCATTCTATGCAAGACTAGTATAGAAGTGCTTAGCCTATACTTACATAGTCTTGGTGAGCAATATTTAACACAAAATTAATCAGATGTTAGCTTTTTTTCTAAAATTTATTTACTTATTTGAGAGAGACGCGCACTCAAGCAGGACGGGCAGGAGAGGGAAAAGCAAGTTCCCTACTGAGCAGGGAGCAAAACATGAGGCTCCATCACAGGACCCCAAGAACATGACCTGAACCAAAGGCAGATGCTTAACCAACTGAGCCACCCAGGTGTCTCAGAAGTTAGTTTTCTTATTGTTTTATAACTTTGCTTTCAAAGTGTTATGTAGCTACAGTATGCCTCTCTTTCCTAATTGGGGAAACTGCTATCAGCCTATAATCACAAGCAAATGATACTTTTAAAAAGTTACATTATATTATAAATATGACTGCAATACTGTATGCCATAAAATTTTTTATAACAATTCACTTGTTAGTATATAGGCTAGGCTACTGTGAAGCAATCCTATCAATTATACTGAGCTGCCATAAAGCAATCATACTGCTGCTTCTTTGTTATCAATGCATAAATCATTATATTTGTAAATAAACATGAATTTCTTTTTAACATTATCTTTTCATTTTTGATGTCTAGTGTTAGTAATATGTATAACATCTACTATGTTTTGTATCATTAAGACAATATTGATAAGTTACTGACAGATGATTCATCCTATAAACATACAGAGTAAACTTACTGTATCTACAAATACAGCACAGTACTGTAAATATGTTTTCTCTTCCGTACTATTTTCTTAAAAACATTTTCTTTTCTCTAGTTTACTTTATTGTAAGAATATAATATAAAATACATATAACATTTCAACTATGTGTTAACCAACTTTATATTATCGGTAAGGCTGATGGTCAACAGCAGGCCATTTGTAGTTAATTTTGGGGGTGGAATCAAAAGTCATATGTGATTTTCAACTGTGTTGGATTGAGAGGGGGATGTCAACTGCCCCTACAAGGCCCCAAATGGCTCAAGGGTCAACTATATATCAAAAGATGGTCAACCACAACAGAAATGCAAACTAAACCAACATTTTTACTTATGTTTGCAAACAGTTTGAAAACAGTATTGATGAGATCTTCTAATAATTTGTTGGTGGGAGTATAAAATAAAACAATCTCTAAGGACTACAGTTTGACAATGTATCAAAATGTTCAATGCCTACACCCTTTAACTTCATATAGAAGTACACAATGACACGTACAAGCAGCATTATAGTGAAAAAGATTGGAAATAACTGAGATATCCACCAATTTGGAACTGATTGAATGAAGTATGGTAAAGCCACACAGTATAGTGCTAAATAGAAGAACGAAGCAGTTCTCTCCACACTGGAAGAGAACAACCACCACGATAGATCTTTATTCTGTGGAACAGCATGTATGGCATACTTTGGGAGAAAAAATGGCAAAATGTTGTAAGTCATATAATATATGCCTATATATAGCATAAGTTATTTCTAGTAGGTTATACAACAAATGTTAACAGCGGCCACTACCAACAACAGAACTGGTTGGTTAAAAGAAACACGATGTGAGAGAGGTTAACCCACTTTGAACCTTCTGAATTCTGAACCACGCATATATATTTCCTATTTGTAAAATGTATTATTTTAAAACTCAAAAACTTAAAAAATTCAAATTAAAATCATAGTAAATTTATTTTGTTTGAAATTACAGAATTCTGGATCCACTTCCAGGATTTATCCTAAAGAAGCATTTTCACATGAGTCTCCTTCCTACAACACACTAAAAAAATACTAAATAATCATTCAACAGGAAAATGACTGAATAAATCACATGTTTGCTACTTAAAGAATGGAGCTGATTTTAAGTACTGCCATGTGGTAATGTCAATGACATAATAACTGAAAAAAAAAGCTGCAGAATCTATAAAGAATGACTATGTTTTTTAAAATGTAAGTAAGACTTTTTTTTTTTTTAAGGAAAGGAGGGGGAGTAAATGAACACATGCCAGAAAACTGAGAGTAATTATCTCTGAAGAAAGGACTGACATGGTATAGGGAATACAATACAATGTAGTAAGTTACCAAGTAAGGGCTTTCAAGTCTCACTTTTGAGTTATCTGAATCTTTTGTAATGGGAGCCATTGATGTATTACTTCCATAATTTTTTTTTTAAATCATGAACAGTAAAAAATGAAACTTAATGGGGATATGGGGGACGGAGAGCCTGGGAAGAACAGAAGTTACTGTTCAGTTACTAATTTAATTTTCAGTACATTTTAATATCTAAAACATCAAGGAAATACTTCTAATTTACCTAATACCAGCTTTATTTGAAGTAAAACATTGTTAGGATTATGAAATCTTTCAAAAGCCAAAAGCTTAGGTTCAAGCACCAAAACTATCATATCATTCTTTAAATTATGAATTCAGGGTGCCTGGATGGCTCAGTCGGTTAAACATCTGCCTTTGGCTCGGTTATGATCACAGGGTTCTGAGATTTAGTCCTGCATAGGCTCCTGGCTCAGAAGGAAGCCTGCTTCTCCCTTTGTCTGCTGCTCCCTGTTTGCGTACTCTCTCTCTCTGACAAATAAATAAAACATTTTTTAAAAATGGAAATGTATTCAATAATTATTTCTATAACCTCAACAACACAAATGTCAAACACCTCAGCCCCCATAAGGAGTCCTACATCGGGCTCCTTGCTCAACGGGTGGCCTCTTTCCCTCTACCTGCCACTCCCCCTACTTGTGCTCATGCTCTCTCTGTCTTTCTGACAAATAAAATCTTAAAAAAATAAATAAATTATGAGCTCAGCCATCTTCAGGTTTGTTCCACTATACTGTACTGCTATATTGTGTCTTTTATTCTTCTTTTGGTCAACTGTCTATTCTAGATATAGTAAAGATCTGATAGCCCCTAACTGAATCAAACGAACAAACAAACAAAAACCAAGATTTTAGGAAAAGAAAAAGGCCAGAATGCGTACTTTGCCAAATTGTGATGTTTCCCCTTCTACTAAAGAATCATAGTTCATTTGTTCTTATTTAATTCAGAGGAGCTTTTATTACCCAGCAATTAAATGAATGCCTTACAACTTTGTTAAAGAACATCAGGGATTTTAATGAGATTCCCTAGTAAAGTAAAAGCATTCTCTTTCCCCACTCATTAGCTAAATTACCTTGAGAAAGTTATTTAACCTATTTAAAGTTGCTTCCTCCTCTGAAAGGAGGACTGTTTTATTACAGGAGAAAATGCATGTGGAGACTAGCAAAATGTCTGGTATATCATTAAATATTAATTTATTTTCCTCTCCCTATTCCCTCGAAGGCTCCTGGATAAACACAAAATGATAATATAGCTTGACAGTTTGTAACATGCTCATTAATACTGGGATAAATTTCCATTAATACTTTTATTATACAGAACTTCATCTCATTCATCCTAGGAATTCCTGCAAGAATAATCATCTTTAACTACTACTTGGTGGGGTGCCTAGGCAGCACAGTTGGTGAAGCGTCCCACTCTTGGTCTCGGGTCAAGTCATGATCTCATTTATGGTCCTGAGGTGGAGCCCCACATTGGGCTCTGTGCTTAGCAGGGAGTCTACTTGCGATTCTCTCTCTCTCTCTCCGCCCCCCCACCCGGCCCTTCCCCCAATCATCCTCTCTCTCTAAAATAAATAAATTAGTCCTTAAATACATACATACATGTATGCATACTATTTGGTCTTCACTGGCTTCCTAAATTACATCACCACAGTAGAAATTCCCTCAACCAATGCAATCAGGACCAGTATTTGATTAGTTAATCAAATAATCTGGTAATCTGGTTAAAAAAGAGTCATTAAAAATGATTCAAATGGTAAACATTTTAAAGATAAAACATAGAAATAAATATTCAGTCCTCTATATTTGAATGTAAGGCTAAGGCCTCTTCTTTAAGTAAGGGTCCACTATTTTAGAGTTCTGCATCTTTTTTTTTTTTTTTTTATAAACCACACCCATAATGTACCATCTGTGATTTCCAGTTTGGGTTTTTTTTATGTGGTGGTAGAACTTAAAATTGCTTGTAAAAATATATGAACACAGAATCCTAGATTTTTTTAGTCTTTTCTCCATCTAATTCTAGAGTAATGTTTAGTGACTGTATCCATATGTCTTTACATAGCATTATCAACTTCATTTTCACTCTTATTTCACCAATTTACATAAGGTTTAAGTAAATTACAATAACAAATAGAGTTGGCATAAACAGGTTTGGGGAAAAAACATAATTGCCTCTTGGTAAAGTATTATCAGCCAACTGATGAGAGAAGCAGAAACGAGAGAATAATCTAGCAATGTGGGGTATTCAAGAATACACTCATGGAAGGAATGCAGAGCACTGGGGACTGTGGTAAGTGAGCTAATAGAAGTTGTTTAAGAGAGCTTCTACTGTATAGACTTCTCCCCCCCTACAGTTTTCGGACCATTCAATAACCTGCATCCCCCCTATATAGCAAATTTTATTCCACAAAAGAACCCTCCCAGCAATTACAGATGTTCTATCTCTCTCCTTTTGCTTTTACTGAGTTTGTCCTATTCATCTAAAAAAGCCCCTTTTCCTCTCTGCCTATAGAAATTTTGCCATCCTTCAAGCCCAGCAAAAAGACTTCTCATGACCAGTTCCGGCACTGTTATCTCCCTTTCCTATGAGCTTAAAGCAGTACAAGAGGCTACATCACACAATTTATCCCTTTATTATATAGTAATCCTTCATTATCCCCTTTTTCCTGCATTAATCTTTCCCTTCCTGCAGGATCTTTCCTATTACCACAGAAATATGTTCTAGTATCTTCTAATTTATTTTTTTTAGAGACTAAAAGCTACATATTCCCCAAATACCACACAATTTCTCCTCTCCCCTTCACAGCCCTGTTTCTTGAGACAGTTGCCTATTCATGCCACACCTCTTCCTCACCTCCCTTGTATTTTAACCCTCGTTAACTTACTACAGTATGGGCTTTCTTGACTCTCCTTGTCAGAATCAGTAACAACCCCACACTGTACAATTCAGTGATTTTTCTGTTCTCTTTACTTGATCTCTCCATGCCATTTAATGGTTGAGGGCTTCCTCTTTCTAGAAACTTCCTCTTGCATTCTGAGACATTACTTTCCTGATGTTTCTCTCTCCCCATTGGCTGATAATCTGTTTTCTTCCACTAATCTTCCTCCTCTAATAGCTTAATGTCAAGTTTTTTCCAGGATCCATACCTCTTCTCTCTCCCCCTAAGTCAGAGGTTTACAAAAGTGACAGACCAACTCCTAGGGAATTTTAGAAATTTCTATGGGTATATTTGTGGAGAACAGTTCTAATATTTAGAAGCAGAGCTACAGAAGCCACGTATCCTGCAAAGCAAGAAATAGTTCCCGTCAATGAAGACTTGTCTCATGTCATGACTTTCAAATGTCCTACCAGATAATCACATAGGATTAAAAACCTAACTCATTTTACAGATAAAAATGTTGTAATGCAAGAAGAAAGGGGAGGTTGTAATGCAGTTTTCATAGACATAATTGTCAAGAAATATAACCATCATGCAAATTAAGGGAAAATTCTGCTTTTCCCCATTAGTTGATTATTTTGAAAAATCAGATAGCAATGAAAGTCTAAGATGTCAAAACTGCACAACTGTCTCACTATACAGAGTCATATTCACGTGATTTTACACATAGGTGAGACGCTATCTTGTATCCTTGCTTTATTTTCTCCATATTCTTACCATCTATCAGTTTATCTTGTAATTACCTTCTTTACGAACTTCATTCTCCCAGTAAAATGTGAGTTCTATGATTAAAGAAATTTCTTGGTCACTACTAATATCCCCAGAACACTATACTATACCCAGTACAGTGATGGATATATACAAAGACTTAATAAATATTCACGGACTCAATCTGATTGCTTTGTATCTTCTACTGTGATCATGAACAAGTACTTCTATATTGAAATACATACTAAAAAAATTCTCTAATTTGTCAAACTGCTAGTTAGAACAATGTATTGATTTTTTTAAATTGTGAGACTAGGTTACATTGGCCATAAATATTATGACAGCATAGTAAAGAGTGGATTTCAAAATGCCTTCTATATAAATGGGGCACTGGGTCTCACAGTGGAAAACCAATGGCCTGTATGAGCTCATTTCTAACTCACATCTCTCTTCTTTTCTTTTCCCCCCACATCTTTCTTCTGAACCATACTCACAAATCTAACTCCCTCATGGACAACTCCAATTAACATCTCAAACCTAAGACATCTAAACAGAAATTGATCCTCCACCCACTCAAACAATCTCTACAAATCCTATGGAGCCTCAGAAAATTACCCCAAAGATTGAGAAAGCTGTGAGTCATCTTTTAGCTTCCCTTCCTCTGGCTCCCTCCTCTAGTCAACCAACAAATCCTCTAGAATCTATCTTCAAGGTATATGTGGAATCCACCCACTTCTCTCCATTACCAAACCAACTTCTTGGCCCCCACCTTCTCTTTTTATGAACTCTTATAGAATCTCTTAATTAGTTGTCTGCTTTAGCTCTTTCTCTCTTCAGTCCATACTCCAGACAGGAAAAGAAAAAAAAAAAAAGTACTAATCTCAACAACCACTTCCCACAGAACTTAGAATAAAATCCATATTCCTAATGATGGCCTCTAAGATCCTGCATGATTGGCTCCTTGACTAACTCTCCAACTTTATCTTGTGCCACATCCCAACCACACCCATCTTCCTTCACTTCCTAATACATTCCTTGAGCAGCTGGCTCCTCCTCATCCAGTAGGTCTTTGACTGACACTTCTCAGAGGTCTCCTGCTCACCCAACCCAAAGTAGATGTTCCCTGTTAATCTCTATTGTTTTCTTCCATGACACTCATCACAATTACCTATTTAATCATTTCTTTACTTTTTAATGTCTGTCTCTTCCACCTAAATATAAACTCCATAAAACTAGGAACCAAGTCTAGTTTGTTCACTATCACATAGGCATCAGTTATACCAATGACTAGCACTGGCCTGGCAAACAGCATTCAATAACTATTTGCTGAAACAAGGAATTAAAAGTCACTCTTGAATACAACCATTCTCTCACCAGCAAAACCATTTATTACCAAGGCATGACGATTTTACCTAAAAAAAAGTCCCTCAAGGGGTTCCTGGGTGGCTCAGTCAGTTAAGCATCTGCCTTTAGCTCAGGTCATGATCTCAGGGGTCCTGGGATCGAGCCCTACATTGGGCTCCCTGCTCAGACGGGATCCTGCCTCTCCCTCTCCCCTGCCTCTGCTCATGCTTTCTGTCAAATAAATAAATAAAATCTTAAGGGAAAAAAAATGGGAAATGTCCCTCTCAAGTCTTCCTCCTCTAATCGATTTCCACAATCATTCTCAATAAGCACATACTGTGTGGATAATTTTACCACCTTAACTGATCTCCCGGTCTTATCTTTCATCTGTCCAGTCCATCATATAGTCCATCATACAGTCATCCTATAAACAACCTAATAAATATCCTATTCCATTTCTCCTTAAAAAGTTCTCTTTGCTTGCCCCTGCTTATAGAATAGGAAAAATTATTTAGTACAGAAAGTGAGATTTGGCACCAACCTACTTTTCCAGCCTCCACTACCCACATATTCCCTTTTACTCCAGACACATCTCAAACCTAGTTTCCAGAACATACCATGTATCCCTTACTGTGCCTTTGATGTTCCCTCTGCCTAGCAAAATCCTGAGTGTCCTTCAAGATTCAGCTCAAATGTCATTTTCTTAGGAAAACTTCCTAAACTTTCAGAGACAGAATGAAGTTTCCATTTTCTACAACACTCATCACCTTGTCTAGAGAGTCAATGTAGCACAGTGGTTAAGAGAACAGACCACAAGCCTATTTACAAGGTTAAGAAACCTTGGGAAATTATTTACGGCTTCTAGGACTCCGTCACCTTAACTGTAATATGGGGTAACAATAGTAATAATAATAATAATAATAGGACTGTTAAGAGGAATAAGAATTAAAAAGTAGTTAGCAAAGACCTGGCAATAAGACTCAACACGTTAGCTATCAGTTATTAACCTAAACTGTATGCGTCAGTCCCTGAGCTACTTGAAAGCAAAGACTATGCTCTGGCCATCTGTGTATCCCCATTACCCAACATCTGGCCCAAGAACACACTCAGTATCTGTTTCTCAAGTTGGGATTAAGAATGACCAAGGCAATGTGGGGGGGGGGGGGGGACTGCAGTTATTAAGTCAGAGAACCTTTACAGAACATCAACAATAGTTTATATTGCGATGAAATCAGGTTGTATATTATCCTGTAGCTGTCAACCCTAAGCATTACTAGCCCAAATGATTATTACTCTAATGCTCTGGCTCATCAAGTCAGTTTTTATTACAATTTTTACTTGGCTTCTTTCAAACTCGGGGTTATTACTTCCCGGGCCCTAGGCCTGTGCTAATTTGCATGAGTTTTAAACTAATCATCTGGCTTAAAAAGCAATTTTGCAATTTAAATCCATGGCACTTAATTGGCTTCCTACCTCAAGGCACTAAATTACCCTAAAACAGCTCATCATACCTACCAGTCTGTACAAGAGCAGAGGGCGTTACGGTTGTGTTTACAACTGATGATTCAGACAATGTGCTCAAGAGTGGATTACCGGGCCCTCTAGGTCTCCAAGAGCCCATAACGGACTGCATCTACCTTCTTCACGTGGTCTCCATTACTCTGGCTGGAGGAACCGCCTCTCCTTGAGTAGATGGCGGTACCCACGTGCGTGTGCGTGTGTGTACGTGTGCGCGTGTGTGCCAGAGCTCCGCCGGCTGCGCGGCCACGCCTCGGATCGCCTCCTGCCTGGCAGGTGGCCCGCTCCGAGTCCTGACATTAGGGTGACCCCAGCATGCAGAGCAGTAAGAGCCTCCCCGCGCGGGGAGGGCGCCACAGACGCCCTAGAGCCGGGCACCCATCACACGGGCTGCAGTCCCGGCCCTCAAGCCCTCAAAGGAGGGCTTGGACGAGCACCCGCACAAACGACAGCAGCCGACAGGAGAAAGGGCTGCAGAGCTGGGGGCGAGGCAGGGCTGGGCGCTCCCTGTGTTTTGAGGGGCAGGACCTGGCACCAACCTCCACGAAGGCATCAGTCAGGTCACTAGCTCGGTCCATCACTGGCAAATGGCGCCCGGCCACGATTTTCACCTTGAGCTTGCCAGGCATCTTCTCGGCTTCGGCCTCTCCTTGCGCTCCTGCAGAAACAAACAAGCGAGTCTGCGCCGAGCTCCCAGCCGGGCGGGGGAGGGGCGGGAGCGCGCGGGGAGCTGCGCCTCGGCGGGAGCGCGCGGGGTAACTGACAGCCGAGGGCGCGCCTCGCCGCCGATCGCCACTCACTCTCGGATGAATGAGGGGGCCGTCCAGCGCGGGCGCTGAGGCCTCATTCCGGAGAGGCAGCCGGAGGAGTGGCCCCGGTGGATTCTTCCACCCCAGTCCCACAGCGCTGGCAAGAGAAGTAAAAGCCAGCCAACATCCTGTGGAAGACCTGCTACCCCTACTTATGTTTTCCTCCCCCCAAAATGGCGGCTCTCGGGACGTGGAGGGAACATCGATCTTTCGGCGCTCGGCCCACTTCGCAGTGCGGAGATTAAATAGGCGGAGAGCAGGTGGAGGGGGCGGGGCGAACTTCCAGGAAGCCGGAGGGCAGGGAAATGGGTCGAGCCCTGCATCATCCACCGAGTCGGGGCAGTGGGTCGGTGCGCGGCTGTTTGCGAGCGGGGCTCCGTCTTTCCCGAGCAATGCCTGCGTAGGGCTCGGGGGCATCGCGGGTCTCTCCCTTCGCAGCTACAAACGCCGCACTGTCCAGGGCTGTGATAGAAGGAGCAGAGGCGGAGACTGTTAGAGGAGCGATTCAGTACGGCTTTAACCACGTTTGTAAAATAGTTTACCTGGAAGGAATGCAGTTTTGGTTTTATATGAAGGAGAGTAAGAAATTTTAGGGACATCTCGGGTAGTCGTGAATATTCTATAGCAACATTTTTTATTCAGTCATGTACACGTGTGCTGGGCTGTCGATGTTACTGTAGGTCTTGGGGAAAAACAAAACTTTGAAATCCAAAACCGCTGGTTAGAGAGTTTCCCCGGCACGCGGGCGTGGTGTGTTTACTAAGGCTCAACAAGCCAAAGACCTACCTTGCAGGCAGGAGTTCAGGACCTCCTCTGCTATGAAATTTCTAGACAACTGCAAAAAACAAACCTGATGCCCTTAATGAAACACCTGGAACAATCGACTCAATAATATATGTAAATAAACATGCAAAAAAGAGGCGAAATCTGTAGGCTCAAACCATCGGGAAAAAAAATTAGGGAAATTGAGGCACACGCACAGGATGTAACCTAAGTCACCGTATACCGAGTATCAACAGTACATGCCATATCAAATAACAAAATCGCCATTAACAATTCAGGTAGAAAGATTTTACCACTGGATTCATTAGGAATGGAAAATTCCCAAATGAAGATTTTTTTTTAAAGTGATACACCTTTTCTTTTCTTTTTAAGATGTATTTGAGAGAGAGCATGAGGATGGGTGTGGGCAGAGGGAGAGAGAGAACCCAGAGCAGATTCTGCACTGAGCCAGGAACCCTTTGCAGGGATGGATCTCAGGACCCGGAGATCATGACCTGAGTTGAAACCAAGAGTGGGATACTTAACCCCCTGAGTCACTCATGTGCCCCAAACTGATAAATCTTTTTAACCTTAAAAATACTGAACAGGTTGGGGCATCTGGATGGCTCAATGGATGGAGCAAGTGACTCTTAATCTTGAGGTTGTGAGTTCAAGCCCCACATTGAGTGTGGAGATTACTTAAAATTAAATATTTTAAAGAAAATACTGAACAGATTAACTCTAGGCAGTGGTGACCCAGAATTCTCTTTAGAAGGCAAAAGTTCCTTCTATAGAGGGAATATTGTTCACATAAGTGAGAAGTTAAAATCTTACACAGAGAAAAGAAAAAGTCCTCAAAATAAAAATCTATACGATAAATAGTGATTTATTTGGACTTTTCAGACCAAAGAAAACGTCATCCACTCAAACTATGAAAAAAGAGTAGAAGAGTACAGCTCACATGAGGATTTCCTTGCATCCTACTGCAGCTTTTTGTAGAGTCTAACTCTACTCTTAAAATGCATTTACCAAACACTCACGGTGAGCAACACTATGTGATAAATTAATTTTGGTGTGTTTTGTTGTTTTGTTTTGGTGGTAGAGTTGAAATAACCTTTTTTTTTTTAAGATTTTATTTTTTTGAGAGAGGTGAGAGAGAGAACACAGAGAGAGGGCAAGGGAGAAGCAAACACCCCACTGAGCAGGGAGACCAATGCAGGGCTTAATCCCAGGACCTTGAGATCATGACCTGAGCCAAAGGCAGATGCTTAACCAACTGAGCCAACCAGGCACCCCAAAATAGCTTTTTTACTGAAATCAAAGTAATACCATACTACCAATTCATTTAAAAAAAAAAAAAAAAGAGTATCAACAAAAGCCAAACTATGGAAAAAACCCAAATGTCCATCGACTGATGAATGGATAAAGAAGATGTGGGGTGTGTGTGTGTGTGTGTGTGTGTGTAATGGAATATTACTCAGTATTACTTATAAAAAAGAATGAAATCTTGCCATTTGCAATGATGTGGTTGGAGCCAGAGTGTATTATACTAAGCAAAACAAATCAAAGAAAGACAAATACTATATGATTTCACTTATATGTGGAATTTAAGAAATAAACAGATGAACAGATGGGGAAGAAAAGAAAACAAACCATAAGAGACTTTTTTTTTTAAGTTTTATTTATTTATTTATTTATTTATTTGACAGAGAGAGACACAGCAAAAGAGGAAACAGAAGCAGGGGGAGTGGGAGAGGGAGACTCGGGCTTCCCGCAGAACAGGGACCCTGGACCTGTGCTGAAGGCAGACGCCTAACAACTGAGCCACCCAGGTGCCCAATCATAACAGGCTCTTAAAGGTAGAGAACAAACAGGGTTGTTGGAAGAAGGTGGGTGGAGGGGATGGGGTACATAGGTGATGGACATGAAGGAGGGCTTTTGTTATGGTGAGCACTGGGTGTTGTGTATAAGTAATGAATCAATGAGTTCTGAAACCAAAATCACTGTATGTTAACTAACTACAATTTAAATAAGAATTTGAAAAGAAAAAAAAGTACTCAAACATAGAAAAAAATTAGAAAACTGAAGTTTTGCAACAATCTTAATGGAAAACAATGCTTTGTATTATAAGATGTTGTGATATAAAAATATATTTGCAAATTGCACAGTTAGAGGTTAGCGATCTCAGCCTCCTAATTAGTATCCTGTAAGGTACTTGTACATACATACCTGTTGCCTTAGGCTTCATTAACAGGAGATTATAATTAAGATGTTTCCTGAAGACTTTTTTTTAGGAGAATTAAGCCTGACTTCAGTTTGTTTTCTAATAATGGTACTAGTTTCATTTAATTAATGCTGGGAAAAGTGTTAACTTTCCTGACAAATCTATCATGATCTGGTTCCTAATTAGCTTCTGTAGCTTCATACTTCACCACTCTTTTTGCATCTTAGATCCCATAATAATAACATGTATTGAGTACCAGCTACTGAATTCAGTGCTTCACAGCTTTTAAAGGTCCCTAGAATCTTATGCCATAGGAATTATCAGCCTTCATTCTATAAGTGAAGAATTTGAGGCTTTGCAGTGTTTACTCGATAATGACCCAAAGCCACGGAGCTAGTAATGTTGGAGGCAGGATTTATATCTAAGCAATTTGATTCCAAGAACCCCTCTTTAAAGGCTGTGTATAGTTTCCTATAAACTATGGTTTTTTTTCTTTTTCTCAGACTCTTCCTAGCAAACACTTAAGAATTCATAACTCAGAATGTTATTTCTAATGTCTTCCCTTATCTCCTTCCTGATAAACATACTCTTCACTTTCACTACTATGCTACCACTAAATTTAATGCATCTATTATTGCACAGTCTATATACATAATTCTTTATCTTTCCCTCTCCCCTATTAAACTCTGAGCACCTTGAAGGGCAGGACTATTTCCTGTCCATCTCTCAATTCTCAGTTCCCTCCCTGTGCCCTGTAATCCACAAATTCTTGTGCAATTAAATGTTAATAACACGTATACATTTACTGCTTTGCTCTCTCTTTTCTGGTTTCCTAAAATGTTCCTTTGAATCCCTCTCCACCCCCAAAGTTAAATTTCTCAAGGGTTATCTATAATTGGTGCCCTCTCCTCACTTCACAAATAGTCCTAAAACTATTTCTGACTTTGGGGCCCCTGGGTGGCTCAGCTGGTTGAGCGACAAACTCTTGATTTTGGCTCAGGTCATGATCTCAGGGTCATGTGATCAGGCCCCACTATGGGCTCTGCCCTCAGCATGGAGTCTGCTTGAGATTCTCTCCCTCTGCCTTCCCCCCACTCTCACACACACACACACACACACACACTCTCTCTCTCTAAATTAAAAAATAATAATAAAATAACAATAAAAACAAAACAAAAACTATTTCTGACGTTAGCTACAGCCACTCTACCAAAACAACTTTCTCCAAGGCCATCAATGACTTTGATTGCTAAATCCAGTGGATAGTTTTCATTCTACAGGATTCCCAGTAGCATTTGACACTGTTAATCATGTTCCCCTTGAAATGGTTTTCCAGTTTATATTCAGATACCATACTTCTCTTGTATGTTGCACCATATAAATATTTGCCTTCTCAGCTTCCTCACTGGTCTTAACAAAAGTATGAGTTTTCCTCAGGGTTTCAGTTCTTGACCCTCTTCTCTTCTAACTATACTCTCTCCTTAGGTGATCTCATTCATACCTGTAATTTCAATTTCTATCTATTTAGCAGAAGATTTTGATGTTTTTATCTTTATCCCACAACTTTCTTCTGGTATCTGGACCCATATATTCAAAATGTCAGGTTCCTATTTCCAATTGGAGTATCAAAGTGACCTTAAAATATCCAAAACTGATCTTATGTTCTTTCTGTCTCCCACAAGGACAACAATAGTAATTACAACAACAACAAAATAAAAAGCCTGGTCCTTGCCTACTCTGTAACCTGTCTCAAATCGCAGAACACCAGACCTAGTCAAGTGCTCAAGCCAGAAACTCACCACTTTAAGTTGGATACAAATGGCAACTTGAACTTTCAGGTACTTTTACTTTGATTTACTTCTAAAGCAGCAGATCAGCTGAATAAAGGGGTAAAAATGAGTTAAATAGCTAGGTCAGCTCATCTTCCCGGTAATTCCCTTATTTCCCATGAAGGTGTGTCTCATGTATAGTAGGCACAATGACCTCATTAAGTAAAACCTTCTCTAGATTGGAAGATTACTGAAGTAGAACACATTACTTTGTATCAGTACCCATCAATGCTCTCAGTGAAGCCCCGTCACCTAGGTGTAATGGAAAGGTTATAGGCCTTGACTTTCTGATCAAGCCAGAACCCCGGACAAGCTCTTCTTATCTGTTTCTGTACTGCAAAGCCTGGAGGTTTTCTACTTATATCACCAAGTGTTATTGTTTATAACTCCTAAAGATTTCTCAAATCCATCTACTTTCCACTATTATTACTCACGTTGAAGACTGCTATCCCCACTTCCACTCTTGCTTTCATCTAATCCATTCAGCATAAAGTAGTGCAAGTGATCTTTTTAAATAACAATATTCATATCACTTTGTATTAGGGAAACTGCTTGCCAAAGATCCCTATTCTTGGCAGGCCTTTTTCTTTATAAGAAAGTAGAAATGTTCAGAAGTTCAAGAGCAGGACATCAGAAGTGGGTTTTTAATTTATTTTTGCATTCTTGGGTTTTTTAGAGTCAAACAATGCCTTCTCCCCCTTGTGTTAATTAATCGCCTAGAGATCATTCCCTTTCAGCTGAATTGTTGTTCAAATGCATTGTTCCATTTCGGTATCTACAAATTGAAATAGATCCCCATTCACCTCAGTACTAGGATCCATATTATATGCCTGACCCTTAAAAGTTAACACTGCATTTCCTCTTATGCATATCATTTTTTCTTTGCCAATTAGGTGGCACTAATAGAGTTTTTATGATCCAGTAAGTCATTATCTTCACAAAGATACTAACACATTAATTGGATTAATTACACTGAAATATAATTTCCTAACCCCTTTGTTAACTTCAAATCATCTCCTGCTTTTGAAAGAGGAGTCCAGTAATATATCCAGTGTACCTTGGAAAGCAAAACTAGAGCTTATATTTACTAAATTGTCATGAACAAGATTCAGTTCCTAATGTGGATAAGTGTTACTCAATAGAAGAGTGCTGACAAGTAGAGTGGTTACTAATTACTATAATTGATGGCAAGAACAAAAGTGAGCTGAGTTCATGGCTAGTACCCTGTATAGCCTACTGTGATATGAACCCTATTTGGTCTGTTCTAGATAGCTGGGTAAGGGATTTTTAAACCGGCTATAAGTTGGGTTGATTCCCACAGGAGGGAGTAGTTTCACACACTACTGGTGCCATACTTGCAGACAGCTACTGCAATTCAAATGAAGTGAAGTTGAAATGTTAACAATACTGTGGAAACCATATTGGAATAAGATAAGTCAGTTACATATCTTTTAATACTAAAGATGTTGGGACTTAAAAAGGAAATAAATAAAGATGTTGGGACTTGAACAAATTTAAAATTTGGGACTTGAACAAATTTAAATTTAAACCCCGGGACTGCATACCCTGGGACCTTACACACTGCTGCTCCCCTTGTGTCTTGACAACCAGATAGATAATCTGTGTAGTGCTTCCCATTTGGATAAAGAAACTGACCACCACCTCCCCCAGCTAAGGGAAGTTTGTTCAAATGTACACTGACTCATACTACTCTTCAGTGCCTGTTTACTTCTATTTAGTCAAAAACCAAGATTTAAAATCTAGACTATAAGACTCTGCTAGATCATGTAATCTGGTCCCTACCAATGATACTAGCTTTATTTTTCATGACTCTTCAACATAAGATGACTTGTGCCATCTGCATTGATCTTTTGACTGCTTGACTCACCCTTCCTCTAACCCTGCTGGGTGTTTTGAGATATTTCCTCCCCTGCTAACCACTAGGCACCTGGGGGATGGGGAGGAGAATTTAGGTGTAAAATAGATCCTGACACTGGCAAATGGTGGTAATTTGCTTCCGGTTAGTGAACACTCCCCCTCTTTCCTTCCTGTAACACAGTATTTGCAAACAACAAAGTATTTTTAAAATTCTATTTTTGTGATCATATTTTCCACAAGAGTGTAAAAGTCCTGAGGCATAAATGAGCATCACTGTGCCTTGGAAAAAAGCAAGTGAGGTGAAGAATGATAGCTGAGTGCTGAATTGTTGTTGTTGTTGTTAGGTAATTAAATTGACCCCTTATTTGATACTCTCTTTCCCATCTCTGGAATAAACCATACATATTCTCACTTGTTGCTCCTATTCCTCTAGAATGTACCTTCTCTCCCCACCTACTCAAATCTTACTGCCTCTCTCAACATCAATTAATATTTACTGACAACACTTTATATATAAAGGCATTAAATGTAGACCTTTATCTCCAGAAGGTTACAATTTAGGTGTGTTGTAGATAAAACATGTATATATAAGAAATGTAACTATAGTAAGTGACTACATACTGTTGGGTATTAACAACGGTTGGGATAATAAAATATTAAAGTAGTTTATAAAAATAATTTGAGGCATAATCAGGGAAGAAGCCTCACATAGAAGGTAGAATTTGAATGGGACATTTCTAAATGCATGGGAATTCATTCAGAAAAAAAAAATCAACAGCAAAAATGATTTTTAAAAAATGTTTATGGCATAGTCCAGAAACTATGAGTAAGTTAGTTTGGCTAAAATTGGGATTTTTTTTTTGTAGAAAAATGATAATTTGAGAGGCAGATAGGCTATGCCTGGAAATATACGTAGCAATCAAAATTAGGAAAGAGGTGATTCAACAGATAAAGCTGATGATCAAGAACATTCTTGTGTAGGCAAAGGAAGCCATTGAAGAACTTTTTGGTGGAAAGAAGCATAAGTGGAACAATATTTTGGTACAATGACAGCTACACGAGGACTCAAGTTAAATTGAATTGCTGAAGACCAGAAGCAAAAAAATCATTACGGTACTTTCATTATGAAATTGGCATGAAAATGGTGGCATGCCGATTATTAAATTGGCATGAAAGTGGTAATAGAAAAGAGAGTTGAGAAGGAGATCATTAAGGAAAAATTGACAGCCATTAGACACTATATATCAGGGAGAGAAAGACAGGAAGAAAAAAAATGCATCTGTTTCAAAATAGAGTAAAAGAAATGGTGGCATCATTATTAGAAAAAATGAGTCTGAAAGTCAAGAAAAATGAGTCTAGTTTTGTTCATGTTGAGTTCCATGAAGTCTTCCTCAACCATTCTAATCTGTTTTGACCTCCCTAAAACTTGGGTGACTTCGCAAGAATTCATTATGCTCACTGCTCTGTGGGTTAGTTGGATAGTTCTGGAGGGAAAACTAAAGGGGCTTCCTTTTTGGAAAGGCTCCATCTCTGCTGTTTTCCTGCTCAGCCCCATTTCCTCATGTTCTATATTTTACCTTGCACCTGAATAAGTCAAAAAAGCTATGTTACCACTCCAATGGGGAAGAAAGAAAGTTAATCATTTTTTAAATTTCATCGTAAGCCCCCAAACACCTGATGACATCTTAAGAACTGGATCTCAAATGTGTTCCAGGATGTTAGCTTTGAACAAACCTCTGCTGGCGCTAATATCAATACCCCCTACCTTCAGTGGTTTATGAAATAACACCTATTGTTCACCTGTCGCTCACCTTTGATCAGACCCTGCCCTGGATTCCCAAAGAAACACGTACCCTGGACCCCTTTCCAGTATAAACCCCTAACCCCAAGCAGTAAAGAGGCTTACTCTCCTTTCCTTTCCAAGTCTCCCAGACACTCCATCTGCTATACTCAATCACTTAGACTACTCAGTAAACTCTGCTTTCACTTCCTTCTGGCTTGAATTTGATTTCTATCCTGTGTGAAGCCAAGGAAGGACCCTCTTGGCTGGTCCTGTGGGACATCCCTCTGGGTCCTCTGACTTGGCCTGCTTACATCAGTTCTGTAGGTTTTACTGGACCCATTCATATAACTGCATATAGGCTGACTACACTGGAATGTAGTCTTACAAATCTGTCTTCGGCACTGCCTGTCAGGTCTCTTCTGCATAACAGGATAGATCCTAGGCAGGATGGATTGGCTCTAACATAGTGACCTCAAGCAGCATTCTGATAGGGCAATAGCTATCTGCTGGTGAAATGTACTGCCTTCACTGTTTCCAAAGTTTGAAAAATACATCTGTGGCCAAGACCCATTGTCATGACCTAGTCACTTCTTCCCTTGCAAAGTGACCTTGATGCCTAAAATGACATCAAACTAAAGTGTTTTGTTTTTTATGTTTAGGGCCTTGAAAGGTGGGCTTCCTTTAATTGAAGTGTTGCATAAATACCAAAATTCTCATGACATAGAGTAAGATACAAAGGCAAAAACATCCTTTATACTTTTTTCCTTTGACTTTGTCTTAGTTTTTAAAAGTTTGTATTTCGAATCAAATAATCCTAACCTTGGGGCGCCTTGAATGTATAATGACAGTTTATCAAATCCATCTCTTTCCAGATAAAGACAGATTGTCTAATGTTCCAAAAGTCCTTTGTCATCCACAACTTTCCCCACTTTTTGTTATTCTGACTCAGAAATAGAAATGACGGTTTACGGTGTTCCCTGAAGATTAGTAATCTTGTGAAAAATAAGCAGGGATTAGCAGAATGAAGATACCTTAGTCCATTTCCTCAGTTATTACAGGCTTGGAATAACAACACATGAAGATTTAATAACTAAGATGTAAAGAAAATATAGCTGATGGATGGCATTTGAAAGTTGCCTGGAAATTTTTTGCTTGGGGTTAAAAGAACAGATAAATTGAAGAATAAAGTTGATCATAGGATATAGTACTTTGATGTTTCATTATGTAATAAGCTAAAATATAAATTTAATAATTATTTTAAAATACTTTTAAAAAATATATTTTTAAGTAGTCTCTACACCCAACATAGGGCTCAAACTTAAAACCCTGAGATCAGGGGTGCCTAGGTGGCTCAATGGGTTAAGCCTCTGCCTTCAGCTCAGGTCATGATCTCAGGGTCCTGGGATCGAGCCCTGCATCGGGCTCTCTGCTCAGCAGGGAGCCTGCTTCCCCCCGACCTCCGCCTCCTTCTCTGCCTACTATGATCTCTCTCTCTCTCTGTCAAATAAATAAATAAAATCTTAAAAAAAAAAAAGCCCTGAGATCAATAAAGATACAAATGTAATGATCCAAAGGGGCGCATACACCCAAATGTTTATAGCAGCAATGTCCACAATAGCCAAACTATGGAAAGAACCTAGATGTCCTTCAACAGATGAATGGATAAAGAAGATATGGTATATATATACACAATTGAATAGTATGCCGCCATCAAAAAACCCGAAATCTTGCCATTTGCAATGATGTGGATGGAACTAGAGGGTATTGTGCTAAGCAAAATAAGTCAATCAGAGAAAGACAATTATCATATGATCTCTCTGATATGAGGAATTTGAGAGGCAGGGCGGGGGGGTTCTGGGGGAAAGAAAGAAAAATGAAACAAGATGGGACCGGGGAGGGAGACAAACTATAAGAGACTCTTAATCTCAGGCAACAAACTGAGGGTTGCTGGAGGGCGGAGAGAGTGATGGGGTGGCTGGGTTATGGACACTGGGGAGGGTGTGTGCTATGGTGAGTGCTGTGAATTGTGTAAGACTGATGATTCACAGACTTGTACCCCTGGGGCAAATAATACATTATATGTTATTTTAAAAAAAAGAGAGAGAAAGAAAAACCCTGAGATCAAGAGTTGCATACTCCAACTGAGCCAGCCTTGTATCCCTTAAAGTACTTTTTATAGTATCATAATTGACTGAATCAAAGGCACATTTCCATCCTCTCCTTACCTTGCCACGATGTAAGCTATCTACAGAGAAAACACTTGATGGGCCTTCCTTGGCACATGGTAATGGTAACTTAAATTACAGAAATGGTGTCTAGGAGAAAATAAGTACCTTGCTCCTTGGGGGCTTTTATTTTTATTTATTTAATTATTTATCAACTAACATCTTGTTTCTTTTTTTAGAATTAATTAAATTTTTAAGGATTTTATTTTTTATTCATTTGATAGGGAAAGCGCAAGCAGGGGGAGGGGAGAAATAGACTCCCTGCTGAGCAGGGAACCCAATGCAGGGCTCACTCCCAGGACTCTGAGATCACGACCTGAGCCAAAGGCAGACACTTACCCCACTGAGCCACCTAGGTGCCCCCCTTTTTTAAAATAATTCAATTAGCTTAGATATAGTACATCACTAGTTTTAGATGTAGAGTTCAAAAATTCATCAGTTGTGTATAACAGGGCTTTTTTTTTTTTAATCACTCTCTATTAAGTGGTTACAAAACAGACAGTTGTTGCTTAAGACATCTGGCACTTTGAATAACAGAAAGAAAACTTAACAAAAGCTTTGGGTTTCTAACCTTCTAAACAATGCACAAGTTCCAAAATATGAATGGCCAATTTAAATAAATGGACACTCTGTAAAATTTAGAAAATGCTACTTCAGCTGAAGAAGAGCCTTTGCTCTTCTGGAGCTTTAGCTCATCATGCATTGAGCTCTTACCAGATTCCTTACTTAGGGAATTCCAAATGCCCTTCCCATTCCTCAGGCTTCCAGTTCTATCCTACCTCTGGTCATGCTTTTTTATTCTGGAAAGAGCAAAACCAATACAGATTATTTGACATGTGGCACCTAGATCTAATTTGCCACCACATTAAAACTGGAATTTTTTGAATTAAACTTTTAAGTTTGAGATGAAACTTTTAGGTTCACGTGCAATTATGAGAAGTAATAGAGGAATCCCATGTACCATTTACCCAGTTTCCCCTAGTAGTAGCAAAACTCTAGTATAATATAACCACCACCTGTTATTGTTAGCTCTCCAAAAGAATGTTTTATTGTTTTATGGATTAGCTACTCATGGGCACTCATTGGCCAACAGGGGTAGCCTGCACAAGCTAATTGTGTGACCAGTTGAAGTTAAGAGTCATGCTGGAACTGCATTAGTCATATTAATCGCACTGAATGAAGCTAATTTTATAATTGTTAGTTGTTCAAGTTTAATGCCATTAAAGAAGTAGTTCTCTGTGGGAAGGTGGGGAAAAGTATAAGAAAAATCTTAGGTGTTTTGGTTTACTTATTGGTTGCTTTGTTTTCAAAATACACTTTCTTTTCCCATTCTGATAAGCTTTCATGTGCAGTGCTGTGGTGGGCAAAATAGCGCCTAATTTTCCACCCATCTCTTGTGCATGCCCTAATAATTCCTGGGACTCTACCTAAAATGACTTTTCCTCTTGTGATTACGTTCTTCAATGGCAGAAGGGAGCCTGAGATATGGAGATTATCTAGGTGGGCCTAACCTAACTATATGAACTCTTTAAAAGGTAGGGAGTTTCCTCTGGCTGGTTGCACAAGACAAACTTTGAGAACTGTGCTCTGGCTGGCCTGGAAGAAAGCAAACATACCATGTTGTGAAGTAATAATGGTGGCCATGGGGAAAAGACCTAACAGCAGCCTTTCATTGCTCAGAGCAGGGCCTGGCTGACAGCCAGCAAGTAAATGGAACTTTGGTCCTACAATCACAAGGAACTGAAACACCAAGGAGCTTAGAAGTGAATTTTCCCCCAGAGCCTCCAGACAAAAACTCAGTCCGGCTGTCTCCTTGGTTTCAGACTTGTAGTGCCCTGAGCAGAGAATGCAGCCACCATGCCACACCTCTGAATGGTGGTAAGGTAGAGGATGGGAGAGAAACTCAGGTGCCTCTGTAATGACCCCTCAAAATTCTCTAATGACCTCCTATGAGTCAGCATACTAAAATTACATTGTGAAACTTGGGTGTAACAAAGATTTACAGCAAAAGGAAGATAAGAATAAATAAAATGTCATGTGGCCCTGACTCGTGATGGAGTCATATACGGTAGTAGCAAGCCCAGCACAGCCACGTGTAATTCACTATTGTCATGAATAAAAACTTCTGGTAGTGGACACATATGTCATATCTAGGCATATGCCTCACTCTGTAAAAAACTTAGAAGCCCCTGCTAAACCTCAAAATTTCTTATTTCACTCTCTCTTGCTTTGTTACTTTGTATCTCTAAGGAAAGTAGACTTCTCATTGTTGTTGAGGTAACACCTTCTTCCTTTTATGTTCATGGTACATTCAGGAAAAAGTCCAGTCTGTGCATTTTTTTAATTTTTATTTTTCTTGCTAGGAAGACAAATACAGTTGCATTTAAACTAAATAGACACTACATAGGGTTTTAATATAAATACATAATCTTAGCCCTCTTCGAGAAGTCACATTCATTCATCCATCCAACAAATACCTATTCAGCTGCAGGTATGTATCTTTAAGTTAGGCTCCAGGGATAAAGAGGAACAACATAATCCCTGTTGGAGGAACATACAGTGTAGAGGTAGAGGTGGTGTCCTAACAGGGAAATGCAACACAGCAAGGCAACTGCTATGGGAGAGGCAAGACAGGGAGTTGAGCACACATTGAGGAGGGGTGGCTAATCCAGTTGGAGCCAGAGCAGGGGGTTGGGGGGGACAGAAATCAAAAGGCTTCCCTGTGAAGTGTTTCCTATGGTTGCTGTAACAAACTGCCACAAACTTAGTGACTGAAAACAACATATATTTGTACAGCATGGTGACTATACTTAATGAAAGTTGTTTAGAGAGTAGATCTGAAAAGTTCTCATCACAAGAAAAAAAATGTAACTATGTGCGGTGATGGATGTTAATTAAACTTACCATGGTGATCATTTCACAATATATACAAATATCAAATAATTACGTTTTATACCTGAAACTAATATAGTGTTGTATACCAATTATATATCAATTGAAAAAACAGCACAAATTTATTTTCTCACAGTTCTGGTCTCTGGATATTGGAAGTCCAAAATCAAGGTGTCCACAGGGCTATATTCCTTCTGGATGCTCTAGAGAAGAATCTGTTCCTTACCCTTTCCTACTTCTATACACCACATACATTCCTTGGCTCACGGCCCCCTTTCAGCAATGGCGTCACTTTGACCTCAACTTCCATATCTCATCTTCTCTCTTACTCTGACCCTCCTGCCTCCCTCTTGTGAGGGCCTTTGTGATTACACTGGACCCACTCAAATAATCCAGGATAATCACCCCATTTCAAAATTCTTAACCAAATCATATCTACAAATTCTGTTTTACCATGTAAGGTAAGAGGTGCTCAGGATTGGGATGTGGATGCCTCTGTGGGAGAAGGGGGCTTTATTTAGCCTGCCACAGGAAGTAACTAGAGAAGGAGAATAAAGAGTCTTCCAGAAGTGGAAACATGGGGAAAAGCATTAAAGGGACTTAGATGTTGGAGAATTACAGAACTTTATAGGTAAGTATCTTGGCTATAAAATAATAGTATTTACCCTCACCTCATCATATAGGATGAGATAATACATTAAGGCTCTAAACACAATATGATCATTCTGTGCTCTTGTGTAATGTTAGTCATGGTGATGATAAGTAAATGAGATGGAAATCTACAAAAGAGGCTTAAATAGTAATCAGGGACCAGCAGATCTCATTGAATTAACCTGAGAGGTATTCATTGAAGAATTTTAAGCAGAAATGTGGCATGACTTCACGCGTATTTTAGTTGACTGTCCTTGCGGAATGGAAAACAGACTGCAAGCGACAAGATAGTGGTAGTAAGTAGAGCTGGAACAAGGGTGAAGTGAGTGAAGCACTTGCTTTGTATGCACAATTTAAGGAGGCACCAGAAAACTCAGTAAACAAGATAAATGACATTTTCATGCAATTTTTTTTTTTTAAGTAATCTCTACCCCCAGCATGGGGCTCAGACTCAGCCCTGAGATCAAGACTCATACACTCTACTGACTGAGACAGCCAGGCGCCCCAGTGAAATATTTTTTAAAAATAAAAATTAATGATGGGGCCCTTGGGTGGATCAGTCCATAAGCGGCTGCCTTCAGCTCAGGGCTCAGGTCAGGGTCCTGGGATGGAGCCCTGCATCAGGCTTGCTGCTCAGCAGGAAGTCTGCTTCTTCCTCTCCTGCTTCCCCTGCTTGTGTTTCCTCTCTCACTGCCTCTCTCTCTGTCAAATAAATAAAATTAATAAAAATTAATGCAAAAAATCCATGATGAACAATTTATGAAATCGTAAATAAAGTCAGGATTATTAGGGAGAGAGATTATTAAGTGAGAGATGATGAGAGCCTGAAGCAGCGAAGTAACAGTGGCTGTAAAGACAGTTGGATGGATTAAGGATAGCTATGAAAGGAGTTGAGGCAGCAGAGGTTGGTTTTGAGAGAATATACTTAAGGGGAAGCAAAAGTTTAGAGAGGGGAAAAGGTAGAGTGTGTCAAGGAGGAAATTAAAATCTATTTTGGACATATTGAGTTTAAGAAGACTGTAATACATTCAATTTGGAGATTCCAAAAGAAAATTTAAAAATATGAATTTTTTCAAGGGAAAATTTATTACACCAAGCTTTTCTGCTCCCTCACCTGTTAGCCTCTTAGGTTCTTCACTATTGTCTTCTTGCCAGACCAGTTCTATAGGAGGAAAGAAAAGGATCTTAAAGGACCTAATTCCTTGGAGTACAATAGCCAAAGGTTGGGAGCTAATTTTTGGAAGGGAAATGACCAAGAAAGGTCAGGCATGTGTTAGAGCAACTGAGGGATCTTCACTTTGTCCCTGAACCATTTTCAGATTATTACATCTTCACTCTCTTTGTTCCTTTGTGATTCATGACATCAACCTCTAACCTTTGTTGGTACACTTATTGGCAACCTGGTCATTATCCCTTTCTCATCAAAGACTTTGACCCCTGGTGAGCCATCCATATCCTGTTATTAACCTGGAGCTCTTTCACTCTAAAATCTTACATGCAAACATACCACTCTAGGACTTTGATCTTCCTTCCAATTCTTCCCTTCGTCACTTCTGTTAACCATCAGTTCCTTGAGCTCATCAAGACTTAGTTACCCTTGACCCTCTGACACCGGTGTCTATCGGCTGCTTTCCACTTTCACTTCTATTTCTATCCTGTTTATATTGCGGTGGTGCATCACTTCAGATATTTTGTATTGATATCCTCAATTCCCATGCTTTGTTTCCTATTGTCATATTACCTGATAGACTAATTCTGCAAGAACCATCATATAAATAGATGCATGTTGGGGTGCCTGGCTGGCTCAGTCAGAAGAGCATGCAACATTTAATCTCAGGGTCATGAGTTTAAGCCCTATGTTGGACATGGAACCTACTTAAAAATAAAATAAAATAGGGGCGTCTGGGTGGCTCAGTGGGTTAAGCCTCTGCCTTCAGCTCAGGTCATAATATCAGGGATCCTGGGATCGAGCCTCCGCATCAGGCTCTCTGCTCAGCAGGGAGCTTGCTTCCCCTCTCTCTCTCTGCCTGCCTCTCTGCCTACTTGTGATCTCTCTCTCTGTGTCAAATAAATAAAATATTTTAAAAAAATAAAATAAAATAAAATAAATAGATGGAAGTTATATATTACACAACAGTACCCTACAAAGGGAACAAGTGGAAAGCAACCCAGGCTATATTCAAAGTCCTGGGGTAGTTCTTCCCTGACAGTGCAACTTTTTCTAATCTGCCACAGTCTAGGGATGCCTGGGTGGCTCAGTAGGTTAAGCATCTGCCTGCGGCTCAGGTCGTGATCCCAGGGTCCTAGGATCAAGTCCCTCATGGGGATCCTTGCTCAGCAGAGAGCCTGCTTCTCCCTCTGCCTGCCACTCGCCCTGCTTGTGCTCACTCTCTGACAAATAAATAAATAAATTAAATCTTAAAAAAAAAAATCTGCCACAGTCCAGTGCAGAGGTACACAAACTCGGCACTGCAGACCAAATCTACCTGCTGCCTATTTTTGTATAGTTCACAAGCTAGTAATTATTTTTACATTTTAACCAGTTTAAACATTCAAAATAAGGATATCTTATGACACAAGAAAATTGTATTAAATTCAAATTCTAGTGTCCATAAATAGTTTTATTTGAATATGTAGTCATGCTCATTCGTTTACATATTGTCTATGGCTGATTTCATAGTACAAAGGCCAAGCTGAATAGCTGTGATAGAAACCATCTGGCCTACAAATGCTAAAATATGTACTCTCTGTCCCTTTACAGAAAAAACTTACCTACCCCATGCAACAGGTCTGTTGCCTGTAATCTCTGTACTAGCGCTTGGACTATTAAATATTTGCTGGAGAAAAACCAACAATTATGCAGATTGGTGCACTGAATGATATATTCATGATCCTAAACCCCACCTGGAAACTCAACATTACCTGGTTTTCCTTCTAATTTTCTTAGTCAGCTCTCTTTTCTGCAGCCTTTCACGTTTTTTTACTCCTCTAAGCCTCCAAACATTTCACCCCCTCATCCCAACAGATGCCTCACCTCCTACTTCTATGCGAAAATAGAAGCCATCAGATTGGCACTCCCTCAGTCTCCTGCTTCTGCACCTACGAATGTGTCTGCAGTTGCCCTTATCCTTTATTTACTACCTCTTGTTTTAATAGAAGTGGGACTTTTCACTCATTTAAAACAAAGGCTTCAAGCAGTGCTCTGGATACCATCTCCTCCTTCTCCAGTGTCCTACAGAAAGTGATGAGTCTTTCCCTCCCTTGAAGCTTAACACTTCCCTGTCTATTGGTTTCTTCATTAGCATTTTGACAAGGTTATTATCAATGGACATAGTTAACCTTATGCCATCTTCCTTGAAAGAATTTCTTGACTTGGCTTCTAAGAATTCACATTTCCAGTGTTCCTACTTCCTCGTGAGCTGGTCCTCCTGTCTCATTTGCTGGTTCCTTCTCATGTCCCCAACTTTTAAACCAGTAGTACTCAAACATTTTAGTCCCAGGACCCCCTTTACAATATTTTAAAAATTATTGAGAACCTCAAAAAGCTTTTGGTTACATGGCTTGTATCTATTAATACTTACTCCACTGGAAATTAAACTGAGACTTTTACAATAATTATCTATCGATTCATTTAAAAATAATTATAATCAATTACATATTAATATAAATACCATTTTATGAA
This sequence comes from Mellivora capensis, assembly GCA_004024625.1. Lineage (NCBI taxonomy): Eukaryota > Metazoa > Chordata > Mammalia > Carnivora > Mustelidae > Mellivora > Mellivora capensis. Next base: position 78,192 of record PISX010001152.1, on the reverse strand, counting down.
AAAGAAAACTGTCTTTTCCAAAACAAATTGGTGATAAGACTGGCATTTGCTTTACAGTTTTAAAAATCTCTTTAATGTCCAGCTTAGAGGTCTAGAGATCCACAAACTAGAGCCTACAGGCCAAATGCTGCCCACTGCCTATTTTACTGGATTTACCAGAACACAGCCATACTCAATCGCTTCTGTATTGTTTATGGCAGTTTTCTCTCTACAAGTGAAGAGTTGCATATTTGTGACAGAGATCATATGGCCCACAAATCTTAAAATATGGGCTTTTTTAGTACATGGACTTTTATAGAAAAAAAATTGCCCATTCCTAATCCAGTTTTAACAGCTAATCTATTGTAATAGGTTATTGGGGTTGAAACATATGAAGAACGTCTGACCTCACACAGAAATGTATTTGGAAGAGTGTTTCTTTTTAAAGATTAGTTTGTTTATCTGAGAGATATTAGGTTTAGAGATTACTTTAAAAAATAAGATTTTGGGGTGCCTGGGTGGCTCAGTCATTAAGCATCTGCCTTTGGCTCAGGTCATGATCCCAGGGTCCTGGGATCGAGCCCCACATTGGGCTCTCTGCTCGGCAGGGAGACTGCTTCTCCCTCTCTCTCTGCTGCTCCCTTGCTTGTTTCCCTTTCTTGCTGTGTCTCTCTCTGCCAAATGAATAAATAAAATCTTTAAAAAAAAAAAAAAGATCTTAGAGAGAAAATATTGTTTCCCTGAATGCAGATCTTCCAAATGTCTGCACATCTCATTATATGATATCCAAAAAAATTAGATTTGCTATTATCACTACCCATCTAATCAAACAAGTATGGGGAACCTCTCACGCTTCACAGGGGCAGCTATAAGTCTTCCAAAATTCTAAGGTTTGTTTTTTTTTTAAGATTTTTATTTATTTATGTGACAGAGAGAGCGAGGGAACACAAGCAGGCAGAGCAGCAGAGGGAGAAGTAGAAGCAGGCTCCACATTGAGCAGGGAGCCCGATGTGGGGCTCGATCCCAGGACCCTGGGATCATGACCTGAGCCAAAGACAGTTGCCCAACCAACTAAGCCACCCAGGTGCCCCCAAAATTCTAAGTTTTGCCTGAAATTCAATTTTTATCACTGGCAACTAATGCTATTAGTTGTTTTTCTTGAAGTGTCAAGGTCACTTGGTTCATTTTCAAGGAGATGTCCATTAAAACACAAGTCTGAAAAAGCATATTTTTTTCTGTTTGTCATTTTTTTCAAGTAAAAATTGTGTTCCATGAAAAATATCAGTTAGTTCAACTTGAAATTCAAACAGAGACACACGTGTCTTTCTTTAAGACAAGGCTAGATTTTTGGCTGGCACTAAAATGCTATAAAAGGACTTCCCGGGGCACCTGGGTGGCTTAGTGGGTTAAGCCTCTGCCTTCAGCTCAGGTCATGATCCCAGGGTCCTGGGATCAAGCCCCGCATGGGGCTCTCTGCTCAGCAGGGAGCCTGCTTCCTCCTCTCTCTCTGCCTGCCTCTCTGCCTACTTGTGATCTCTGTCTGTCAAATAAATAAATAAAATCTTAAAAAAAAAAAAAAAGAAGGACTTCCCATGTTGATAGAATGTTAAATAAATATTCACTGAAGGCTTGAGAGTCAATGAGTAATGTTTACTCTGTCCTCAAGAACATTTTTCAATGAAACTGGCGCCTTTACTTTAACTACAAGAGCAGTGATGAAAAGCGCAATGGTTTCTAATGGAGTTCAGCAATACTGTCTTGATTTGTGCTGAAGTGGCAGCAGATTTACCCACCATCGTTTTTGTATTTTCAGCGCAGTTGTTAATCTTTTTTTTTTTAAGGCAGATGTTGTTTGGGTATTATTACAAAAATACTTCCAGGCCCCCATGTAAAATCTGAGAGAACCCCATTGAGCCACAAACCATAATTTGAGAGTACTTGCTCTGAACATTCAAGTGTTCCAGGACTTAATCTTTGTATTTCCCCTTCTCAGTTTATTCTCAGTTCCTAGATAATTCTTATTCCCATGGCTTTAAATGATGTATTCTTGCAACACCTAAATTTATGTCTTCAGCCTGACTATTTCTCCTGTAGACTGGATGTGTATAGATATGATACTGTGTTTTCTAAGAAATACATATTTGATCTTTATCTCACTTCTGGTGTAGAGCACCTAAAACCCTTGGAATTTTCTGAGTAATAAGAATGATAAATGTGTCTTGATATTCAAAACTAACCTCTTTCAACCATCTCTAAGTTTATGTTAATGAGGAGTCTTTTGAAAGGCACCAAGAATGGGGGCTGCCTGCAAGGGGAACCAACCTGGTGATTGGGCGGCTGGAATTTTCAGTCCTACCCCCAACCTCTGGGGAAGGGAGGCCAGAAGTTGAACCTATGGCTAGTGATTTAATCAATCATGCCTACAGAATTGGAGACTTCATAAAAATTCAGAAGGCCAGGGTCAGACAGCCCTCAGGTTTGTGAACACATGGAGATTCAAAGACAGTGGCTCTCCTGGAGAGGACACAGGAGCTCCCATGTCCTTTCCTACATACCTTGCCCTATGCATTTGTTAGCAACCTTGTTTGTAGATTTAGAAATCAGATTTTTAAAAAATTTTTAATTTTTTTATAAACATATAATGTATTATTAGCCCCAGGGGTACAGGTCTGTGAATCACCAGGTTTACACACTTCACAGCACTCACCATATCACATACCCTCCCCAATGTCCATAACCCCACCACCCTTTCCCTCCTCCCCTCCCCCCCACCACCCTCAGCTTGTTTTGTGACATTAAGAGTCTCTTATGGTTTGTCTCCCTCCCGATCCTATCTTATTTCATTTATTCTTTTCCTACCCCCAAACTCCCCACATTGCATCTCCACTTCCTCATATCAGGGAGATCATATGATAGTTGTCTTTCTCCGATTGACTTATTTCACTAAGCATGATACCCTCTAGTTCCATCCACGTCGTCACAAATGGCAAGATTTCATTTCTTTTGATGGCTGCATAGTATTCCATTGTGCGTGTGTGTGTGTGTGTGTGTGTGTGTGTGTGTGTATACCACATCTTCTTTATCCATTCATCTGTTGATGGACATCTTGGTTCTTTCCTCAGTTTGACTATTGTGGACGTTACTGCTATAAACATTCGGGTGCACGTGCCCCTTCGGATCACTACATTTGTATCTTTAGGGTTAAATACCCAGTAGTGCAATTGCTGGGTCGTAGGGTAGCTCTATTTTCAACTTTTTGAGGAACCTCCATGCTGTTTTCCAGAGTGGTTGCACCAGCTTGCATTCCCACCAACAGTGTAGGAGGGTTTCCCTTTCTCCGCATGCCAGGGGAATTTTAAAAAATGCTAAAACTTATTAAAAGTTGGTTTGATTTTTTTTTTACATCATGATTGTAGCAATGATAAAATACTCTTCCCTGAAAAATTCTGATTGTTTCCAGTTTTAAATAATTATTACAGATACTACTGAGTTGTTGTTTTTTTTTGTGGGTTTTTTTTTTTAAGATTTATTTATTTTAGAGAGAGAGAGAGAAAGAGCATGAGCGGGCAGGGGCAGAGGGAAAGGGAGAGAATCTTTTTTTTTTTTTTTTAAGATTTTATTTATTTATTTGACAGACAGAGATTACAAGTAGGCAGGAGAGGCAGGCAGGGAGAGAGAGGAGGAAGCAGGCTCTCCGCGGAGCAAAGAGCCCGATGTGGGGCTCAATCCCAGGACCGTGGGATCATGACCTGAGCCGAAAGCAGAGGCTTTAACCCACTGAGCTACCCAGGTGCCCTGGAAAGGGAGAGAATCTTAAGCAGACCCAGCACTGAGCACAGAGCCTCACATGAGGCCTGATTCCACAACCCTGAGATCATGACCCGAGCTGAAATCAAGAGTCAGACACCCGATTGACTGAGCCACCTAGGCACTCCAATACTATTGATGCATTAATAATACATATGTAAGCTTTAAGCATCAGATTTTTATTCTTTTTTATATTAGCATTTTCTTCCTCATGACAGTAAATTAAGAGACCATCTCGTTATGTGGTTACCTCCAACATACAAAGGCAGGGATTAGTTTTCTAGGGCTTCCATACAACAATTACCACTAACGGGTTGGCTTGAAGAACAAAAGTTTGTTGTCTCACAGTTCTGGAGGCTCTAAGTCTGAAAAGAAGTATCGAGGGGGGTAGGTTTTTTCTGAGGGCTGTTTAGGAGAATCTATTCCATAACTGTTCCCTATCTTTTGGTGGTTTCCTAGCAATCTTTGCCACTTATTTGTTTTTTATTGTGTTATGTTAGTCACCATACAGTACACATCAGTTTTTGTTGCAGTGTTCCATGATTCACTGTTTGCGTATAACACCCAGTGCTCCATGAAATCCGTGCCCTCCTTAATACCCATCACTGGACTCACCCATACCCCCATCCCCTCCCCTGTAGTTTCTAGAGGTTCATCTCCCCCTCTAATTGCTCCCCCTTCATTTTTCCCTTCCTTCTCCTAATGTCCTCCATGCTATTACTTATGCTCCACAAGTAAGCGAAACCATATAATAACTGACTTTCTCTGCTTGACTTATTTCACTCAGCATAATCTCCTCCAGTCCCATCCATGTTGATACAAAAGTTGGGTATTCATCCTTTCTGATGGCTGAGTAATATTCCATTGTATATATGGACCACATCTTCTTTATCTATTTGTCGAACGGCATCTCGGCTATTTCCACAGTTTGGCTCTTGTGGACATTGCTGCTATGATCATTGAGGTACATATGGCCCTTCTTTTCACTACATCTATATCTTTGGTATTTAGAAACATCACCCCAATCTCTCTCCTTATCTTCACCTGATATTCTCCGTATATGCCTGTATCCAGATTTGGCCTTTTGATAAGGACACCAGTCATATTGGATTAGGGGCTCACCCTACTCCAGTACGACCTCATCTTAACTAACTAAATCTGAAAAACCCTAGACTCAAATAAGAACACATTCTGTGGTATTGGAGTCTAGGACTCCAATTTTGAATTTTGAAGAACACAACAGAATTCAACCATAACATGCATATGTAATGGAAAATGAAGTACTGTATTTCCATTGATGATGGAAGTGTAACTTACACAATGTGTTTGCCACTATTTACATGCACCACAGGGGCCATAGTGATAGTACCAACTACTGAAAATCCAGAAGACAACTCAGTTGAAGAAGCATTGGCACCTTTTTAAAAAGTGAGCACTTTATTTAAAAAAGACTATGCTGAAAGACAAAAATTTAACACGAGCAGGTGTGAAAAGCCCACTTACCTACCACTATGTGATGCATTAGAAAAAAATGATTGTTTCAATTAGTTTCACTCATTTTTTTATTGTCTCTTTTCTTATGCACTTATGAAAAGTGGAGGAATAGCTGTTAATGTGTTAATAACTCCATTACAGAAGAAGACTTTACAGTTAAATGATACCTGATTTTATGTCCGTGTTATTGGATGCTTCAAACAAAAAATCCATTCATTTCAATAGTTTTCTTTTTCATCTAATTCATGAAATCAATATAGAGTTTTTGGAAGGTCGTTCTGTCTAAGGTGAAATATCTGAACACCTAACATTGTGAGGGCTATTGTAAATTTCATTTAAAAATTTCAGCACTGAAACATAGTTTTACAAAGATTATGCAAATACAAATGCTGATGAATCACAGCATCATGGTAAAAACAACAATCCTAACAAATTAAGAAATTTGTAGGGCAAAAATTGGCTTTGATGCACTAATATTCATAATTATATACAAACACATACACCACAAGAAGAACTAGAGATGTCATCTAAGTACACGAACAGAGCTTTAAGATTATTAATCACTAGGGAAATAAAAACTAAAACCACAGTGAAATACTGCTACATACCACAGTGAAATACTGCTACATACCTGTATTAATCTTCTCTGGTTGCTGTCACAGAGTATCTCTTGGAGGCATAAACAACAGAAATTTTTTTTCACAGTTCTGGAGTCTGGAAGTCAAAAATCCAGGTGCTGACAGGGTTGGTTTCTGGTGAAGCCTCTCTTCTTGACTTCCAGATGGCCACCACATCACCACCATATTCCTGTGTCCTCCCTAGACCTTTCCTTGTGTATGTGGACTTCTGGTGTCTCTTCTCCTCTTGTAAGGACACTAGTCCCATTGGATTAGGTCCTCACTCTCATTAACTCATTTAGCCTTTATAATATCTTGAAAAGATCTATCACCAAATATAGTCACATTGGGGGTTAGGGCTTCAACAGATAAATTTAGGTGGGAGGACACAATTCAGGTCATTAAAATTGGGAGTTACAGGTGGAAGTGCAAACTGTATAGCCTATTTATTTATTTATTTATTTATTGAAGTTTGTTCATTTGTTTGCTTTAAAGTAATTTCTACACCCCATGTGGGGCTCAAACTCACAACCCTGAGATCAAGAGTCACATGCTTGGGGCACCTGGTGGCTCAGTTGATTAAGCATCTGACTCTTGATTTCAGCTCATGTCATGATCTCAGGGTGATAAGATCAAGCCCCATGTTGGGCTTGGCACTCGGTGCAGAGACTGCTTAAGATTCTTTCTTCTCCCTCTGATACCCTGTATACCTATTTTTTTAAAGATTTTATTTATTTATTTGACAGACAGAGATCACAAGTAGGCAGAGAGGCAGGCAGAGAGAGAGGAGGAAGCAGGCTCCCTGTGGAGCAGAGAGCCCAATGCAGGGCTTGATCCCAGGACCCTGGGATCATGACCTGAGCTGAAGGCAGAGGCTTTAACCCACTGAGCCACCCAGGCGCCCCCCTGTATACCCATTTTAAAGATTTATTTATTTTAGACAGAGAGAGAGGGAAAGAGAGAGAGAGAGAATAGAAAACAATATGGTACGTTGAATGGTACATCCATACAATGAAATCCTACTTAGCAATAAAAGGAAACCTATTTGTTTATTCATTTACCTTTTTTTTTTTAAGAGAGAAAGAGAGAGAAGTGTGGGTGGGGGGAGGGCAGAGAGAGAGAGAGGGAGAGAGAGGCAGGCTCCATGCCCAGGTGGAGCCCAGTCTGGAGCTTGATCTCAGGACCTTGATATCATGACCTGAGCCGAAATCAAGAGTCTGACCCTAGTGTGTCAGTAGTGTGACACTAGTTAGTGTGTGCTCACCACAACTGACACCCAACCAACCGAGTCACCCAGGCACCCCTTCGTTCACCTCTTGATGGACATTTGGGTTGGGTCCAGTTTAGAGCTATTAAGAATAAAATTGCTATAAATATTCAGGATCCAGTCTTTTTGTAGGTATATGTTTTCAATTCCTTTGGATAAATAACAAAGAGTAGAATCTCTGGGTTGTCCTGTAAATGTATGCTTAACTTTATCTGTTTTTTTTTTTCCTAAAAGATTTTTTATAAAAGGTTTTATTTGTTTGGCAGAGAGAGAGTAAGAGAGCAGAAGCAGAGGGGGCATCAGAGGGAGATGGAGAAGGAGGTTCTCCACTGAGCAGAGAGCCCAGTGTGGGGCTTGATCCCAGGACCCTGGAACCATGACAAAGGCACACACTTTACCAACTGAGCCACCTAGGCAACCCTGTTAACGTGGTATTGACTAAGGATTACTCTTCTGGCTACATTCATCTGGGAGCTCAGCTGAGGCTGAAATGTTCAAGATGACCCCGTAACAGAAAGGTCCATAACTGCACAGCATAACTGCACAATATAACTTTTGCCATAGTTCACCGATCAAAACAAGTAACAAAGCAATCTGGATGAGAGAAGCAGCATATGTTGCATAGGATTGAGAAGAATAGTTGAGAGTCATTTTTGGAGATTAAGATTCTGTACCCAATTTCAATGTGTGGGAGTTTTCTCTCCACTCCAAGCAATTCTCCAACCCCAGGGGGGTGTCCAACAACTTAATTCAATTCTGACCCTATCTACCCGAAGATAGCATCGGATCCCACAGCTGTAGGTCTCAGTGCCACAAAACTACTCCCACCCCACTTCAGAGGCCAACCACAAATCCAGGCTGTCACCTGTGCTTCTGACCAGCAATAAATCTGAGGTTCCCATGATCCCCTTCTCTGGTTCAATTAATTTGATAAAGTAGCTCACAGAACCCAGAGAAACATGTTTACTAGTTTATTAAGTAGTATGATGAAAGATGGAGATGACAAGATCGATGAAGAGATACCTAGGGCGTGGTATGGGAGGGTCCAGTGCACAGGAACTTCTGTCTCTGTAAAATTGGGGTATGTGGATGTGTTCATCAACCCTGGAAGCCCTCTGAACCCAATACTAGTGGGATTTTATGGCGGCTTCCTTATATACTGATGATGGATTATTAACTCCATTTCCAGCCCCTCTCCCCCTGGTGTGAGGCTGAAAATTCCAAATTTCTGATCATGGCTTAGTCTTTCAGGTTACCAGCCTGCATACAGAAGATATCCGGAAGCCCACCTAGAGTTGCCTCATTAGAACAAAAGATTCTCCCAGTGCTCTTTTCTCTTTGGAATTTACAAGGGTTTGGGGAGCTCTGTGCCAGGAATGAGTCAAAAATCAAATATATATTTTTTAAATGAAATCACAATATCATAGATTATTTCTCAAACCCCTCACAACTCTCTAGCTTTTGTTGATTGTATTATTTTTTTGATTGCATTATTCAAGAAGCCAAATAGGCTTGTATACAAAAATATCCTGGATTTATCTATCTCTTAAATGTAATCCAATTGTTCAAACAAATTTTTCTGTTAATTTCTGCAAAATAGCTGTTATATTCTCTTATTTCTATTATCTTAGCTTCCACTCTAGTTTAGATCATGGGTCCCTCTAGTTATGAGCAAAAAAATCAAATTGCATAACAAAAATCTATAAACGCACATAAACTTTTCTACTATAACTAAAATAACACAATTTGAATATTTAATGATATTTGTGATGGTTCTTATATGTAAGGATGAAAAATTATAAAAGGTAAGGAGCCCATGCAAGGAAATATAATTTATCGTACACAATCAAAAATAAAATTATGATATTTTCTTCATTTGTTGATTCTTCATCTCTCTCAGCAGTACCAATGTTTGTATTTTTTTGTTTAATTAACGTATAATATATTATTTGTTTCAGGGTTACAGGTCTGTGATTCATCAGTCTTACACAACATATAGGGCTCGCCGCAACACACGTCCTCCCCAGTGTCCATTACCCAACCACTCCATCCCTCCCACCCCTCCTCTCCTCCAGCAACCTGTATTTTGTTTTCTGAGAGTAAGAGTCTCTTCTGGTTTATCTCCCTTTCTGGTTTCTTATTTCATTTTTTCCTTTCTTCCCCTATGATCCTCTGCCTCATTTCTTAAATTACACATATCAGTGAGATCATATGATAATTGTCTTTCTCTGATTGACTTATTTCATTTAGTCTAATACCCTCTAGTTCCATCCATGTCATTGCAAATAGCGAGATTTCTCTCTCTCTTTCTTTCTTTTTTTTTTTTTTTTTGGATGGCTGTGATGAATTTTTTTGTATGGTATCTCGTAGCATTTCATCACTATTATCATTACACACACTAGTATGTGTCCTTCATCCTATGGAAGGATTTTCCATCTCTAATCATGGCCAGATTTAGCTTTTCTGTGTCCTACCCTTGAGAATCTATCTTTTCTACTCCCTTCTGTGCTTTTTCTCCTGGAAATCTTGGTCTACTACATTAGTGTTCCACAAAAATTCACTCCACTCTCCCTTCTGACTTGGCATAGGCTCTATTTCCCTGCCCTACTGACTTGGGGGTTGGCTATATGACTTGCTTTAATTAACAGTATATGATGATGTAATATGAAATTATGTGAACACAGGCTTCTTGTCTTCTTGTACTGTGGTGATTTGACCAGGGTGGTTGCTATGGAAACACATGGAACACATGTGAACCCAACCTTCCACCTAGAACTTGGAACCCAGAGACTAGAGATAAAAAATCTTAAAAAAAAAAAAAAGTATCTTGCCTGGAATAACCAAGGAGCAAGCAACCCATAGAACTATAAAATAAAAATGAATGCTTGTAGTTTCATATTTTTTTATTTTTTAAATTTTTTATTAACATATAATGTATTATTAGCACCAGGGGTACAGGTCTGTGAATCGTTAGGCTTACACACTTCACAGCACTCACCATAGCACATACCTTCCCCAATGTCCATAACCCAATATTTTTATTTTTCTAAGATTTTATTTTTAAGTGATCTCTATACCAATAAGGTGTAGCTTTTGAGCCTGAGATCAAGAGTCTCCTCCTCTTGAACTGAGCCAGCCAGGCACCCCTATTTATTTATTTCTGAATCCTTATAGTTTAAACCACTGAGTTTGGAGTAGTGTATTCTACAGCATTATTGCATCAATGGCTAAGTAAGATATTTGAATAGTTACTCCTCTTTCCCTGGTCATAACTCAGGAGCCTTGGCAGCAAAGGGCTTGAGCCTTTTTCCCTAGAGTTCTTTCCCTTGAACTTGTATATTGGTGTTTAGGGATGAAAACATAACGACGGTGCTGCAAGATTGGAGAGTTGGAGCTCCAGGCTAAAGCACTGCAGAGGAAGGGATGGTGTAGAATAATGACACCCAGGTCTGCCATGTGGAGACCTCAGGGCCAGGGAAGGCAAAAAGATTACAGGCTGGGATTAAAGGGAATGCCAGTTCTGAGCTCTTGTACAGTACACTCTCAATAAATAAACATGATGGTTTCCTTCTAACTGAAAAAGTGATCTCTCTCCCTTGGGGGCAGAGACCATGTCTATCTTAATTATATGTCCCTAGCACATATTGACTAATCAGTAAAGGTAGGTAGAATCTTGAAAATCTTGAGAAACTAAAAAGAAAGCTAAGAGGTCAAATGTGGCCTGAAATGGGCAGAGGTGGTCCCAGAATATCCCGTAATCCACTCCTTCCTATTTTTTTTTAAGATTTATTTATTTATTTATTTGACAGAGAGAGAGATTGAGAAATCACAAGTAGGCAGAGCAGCAGGCAGAGAGAGGGGGAAGCAGGCTCCCTGTCGAGCAGAGAGCCTGATACGGGGCTCGATCCCAGGACCCTGAGATCATGACCTGAGCCAAAGGCAGACGCTTAACCCACTGAACCACCCAGGCGCCCCCACGCCTTCCTATTTAAAGTCACTAAGACCTATATCCTTTTAGCAACAGCATTAGGTCTGATTTAATATTAGGTACAAGCAAAAGATCCACTTAATAGAATGGAAAAACCCAAGTCTTCTCCCCTCCTGTCTTCACTTAATTGGATACAAAATCTTTAATTACACAAGTACAAATAAAAAGTCTAGCTAAACACAGAAATTACTTAGGTGTTAAGAAGTTGCATTCAAGGGATGCCTGGGTGGCTCAGTCGGTTAAGTGTCTGTCTTCGGTTCGGGTCGTGATCCCAAAGTCCTGGGATCAAGTCCCGCATCGGGCTCCCTGATCAGCGGGGAGCCTTCTTCTCTCTCTGCCTGCTCTGCCCGCTGCTCCCACTGCTTGTGCTCTCTCTGTATCTCTGACAAACAAATAAATAAAATCTTAAAGAGAAAAAAAGTGTCATTCAAAGTTGAAAAGGCCTATTGCCAAACTAAAAGATGCTTATTAGAGAAAAATTAGCTATACAGAACATTAAAAAAAAAAATTAAGTTGGCTCCACACCCAGTTTGGGACTTGAATTTATAACCTTGAGATCAGGAGATCAAGTCACATGCTCTACCGACAGAGCCAGCCAGGCACCCCTATGAAAAACATTTTTGAAGTGATTAGGTAATTGGGGCATCTGGATGGCTCAGTGGGTTAAGCAACTGCCTTCACTCGGGTCATGATCCCAGGGTCCTGGGATCAAGCCCCACGTTGAGCACCAAGTCGGTCTCCCTGCTTGGCCTGGGAGTCTGGTTCTCACCCTCCCCCTACTCATGCTCTCTCTCTCTCTCTTACTCTCTTTCTTCCAAAAGGATAAATAAAATCTTTTAAAAAAATGATTAGGAAATTTAAATATGGAAAGTATATTAGATATAAAATTATTAATTTTCCTTAGAGTGATAATGTAATTATGTGAGGGAATGTCCTTATTTCTTTGAACATACATGCTGAAGTATCTAGGGGTGGTGTTTCATAATATCTGTAACTTACATTCAAATTGCTTAAAAATATTGTAGAGAGCAAGATGGAGTCAGTCACGTCAGCATGACAAGCAGCCAAGGGCGTAGTGGCTAAGACCGGATATTGCTGAAACCAGCACAGATGCCCAGATGATGCCCAGAACTGATAACCAGCAGAAACTGAAGAGGCCACCAAAGGCCCAAGACTGATTAAACTCCTTTAAAAAGGGAGGGCTTTTGCAGCAAACCTTCAGACTCTCCAGAGACTGACCCTTTCACATCTCACCACATTGAAGAGACAACTGGTGGCAAAGCCTCTGCCTGATTGATCTCTGAGCATAATAGAGATCCTCCACTGCTAGGACATAATACACAGCACACATTGAGAGCTGACCCGCAGTGGACCGAGGCCTCATCTCAACTGTGCGCTCAGGGACTGACCTCATGTTTGATTTCCTAACTTCTCCCCCTTTGTTGAAGGATTTCGTGTTGTCCTTTGCTTTGTTTAATGTGCATGAAACCAAGTTAAATGTGTAACAAAATGTCATTGAATTGGGAATCCTGAACCTGCTTTGTAATTGTTAGCCTTGCTTTATGACTTAACGAAACTGACATTGTGGAAAGACACAACTCATATCTGCACATTCATAGTGTACTCATGACAAATGTACATATAGATAGAAAATAAAGAGGGATAAAGCAAATGTTAACAATTTACAGTTTTTAAAAAAGATTTTATTTATTCATTTGACAGAGAGAGAGAGAGCACAAGTAGGCCGAGCTGCAAACAGAGGGAAAGGGAGTCGCAGGCTCCCTGCTGAGCAGAGAGCCAGTTGCAGGGCTCGATCCCAGGACCCTGAGATCCTGACATGAGTAGAAGGCAGACACTTAACAACTGAGCCACCCAGGTGCCCCAACAATTAACAACTTTTGAATCTAGGTGGAGGGCATATAGGTATTACACTATTTTTTTTTTAAACTTCTGTATGTTTGAAAATGTTCAAAATGAAATGGAAATAATGGCTAAAATGGGAGAGGAGAGGAGGCTTTTAAAAAAAAGTGGGTAGAAATTAAAATACTATAAAGACAGAAATAGTTTTCCTAATTCACAACTTTGTGGTGAGCTAATTCCCTATTACATCCTAGCTTAGGTTATGTGCTTTAGGTTTGCAATTTAAAAATATATTTCATCTGTGGCACCTGTATGGCCTAGCAGGTTAAGCGGCTGCCTTCGGGTCAGGTCATGATCCCAGGGTCCTGGGATAAAGCCCCATATCAGACCCCCTGCTCAGTGGGAAACCTGCTTCTCCCTCTCCCACTCCCCCTGCTTGTGTTCTGTCTCTCACTCACTCTCTCTCTCTCTCTCTGTGTCAAATAAATAAATAAAATCTTTAAAATAAATAAATAAATATATATACATGTTTTAGTTAGATGAAATATATATATATATCTTTCATCTAACATATATATTTCATCTAACTAAAACATGTAAAAATGCTTAAAATGCTTATGAAGTTTACATATTAAGAAATGCTCAGAGAGGGACACCTGGGTGGCTCAGTTGGTTAAGTGTCTGGCTTTGGCTCAAGTCATGATCCCAGCGTCTTGGGATCAAGCTCCACATCAGGCTCCTTGATTGGTGGGGAGTCTGCTCCTCCCTCTGCCTGCCACTCCCACTGCTTGTGCTCGCGCTCTCTCTCTCTCTCTCACAAATTAATTTAATTTAATTTTAGGAAAAAAGAAATGCTCGAGGAAACCCACCCTCCCATATATCTATTTATAAGTTAAAACTTATAAAAATTATTTTTTCTTGCAAGAGCATGGATAAGATTGCCAGTTGTTAGTTTACTAGGTAATATGGTTATATTTGGACACGTGGCTCCCAGTCAAAGACTATGTTTCCCAGCTTATGTTATAGCTAGCAGTGGCCACTGACTAAGTCCCTAGTGAGCAGACTAACATATGCCACTTTCAGAAGAGAACTTTAAAACACTGAGTGTGTAAAAAACATTTAAAAAATAATAAAACCCTGAGTGTACACTTTTTTCATGTTCTTCCCCTTTTTGTAAATGAGAACACTGCCTAGGATTCAGCTTCAAGTGAAGGACACAGCCAAGGGCAGGGGTTCTTAATCTTAGATTCATAAATTTGGGTAGGAAAATATTACATCCTTGTCTTCATTAGTCTCTAGCTGAAATTAATATTTTCTTCCATTATGAATGTAGACAACAAGCCACACTGTGGTATTAGTAATATCTATGAATTTGCCACTCAAAAAAATATTTTCATGGGGCACCTGGGTGGCTCAGTTGGTTAAGCATCTGCCTTAGGCTCAGGTCATGATCCCAGGATACTGGAATGGAGCCCTGCATCAGGCTCCCTGCTCATTGGGGAGCCTGCTTCTCCCTCTCCTCTGTCCCTCTCCCCTGCTTGTGCGCTCTCTCTCTTGCTCTCTCTCTCTCTCTGTCAAATAAATAAAGTCTTAAAAAATTATCATATTAGAGGGGCACCTGGGTGGCTCAGTGGGTTAAAGTCTCTGTCTTTGGCTCAGGTCGTGATCCCAGGGTCCTGGGATCGAGCCCTGCATTGGGCTCTCTGCTCAGCAGGGAGCATGCTTCCCTTCCTCTCTCTGTCTGCCTTTCTGCCTACTTGTGATCTGTCAAATAAATAAATAAAATCTTTTAAAAAATTATATTACAGTTTTTTCATATCTCTCTAAATGTCATTTATGCTCAAGCATATTTCAAAGTTATGGTTGTAACTAGACCCACTGTTAGGTTGTTTAATGAATTAAGTAGTATTTATTATTATATAATTATTTAGAAAATTATTTTATAACTATAATCCAGTATAATCTGTTTCCTTTAAATCCAAATGTATTTCATTTTATGCATTAAAATGCATATTGTATTTTATGTATTTTATTTTATATATAATATTGAGAGAGAGTGTATATGCTTGAATAGAGTGCCAAAGGAGTTTATGGCACAAAAATGGTTAAGAACTCTTGTCCTAACTGGGAACTAATACAATATTGTATGCCAATTATTTTTCAGTTAAACAAACAGACAAACAAATAAACAAAAAAAAACCTCTTGCCCTAGGCAATGGTGAGGACACTGGATGGAAAGTATAAGATCCATTTAATGACTGTCTAGAGCAGAAGCAGCCAGAAAACTTGGCCTCACTACAGGGCTGATACATAGAAGAGCATTAAATGGGGGTGCCTGGGTGGCTCAGTCAGTTAAGCATCCAACTCTTGATTTCAGCTTAGGTCATGATCTCAGGGTCCTGGGAGCAAACCCCATGTCAGGCTCCTTGCTCACTGGGGAGTCTGCTTGAGATTATCTCTCTCCCTTTGCCCCTCACCTCCATGTTCCTTCCCCCTCTCTCTGTCTCTCTCAAATAAATAAATCTTTAAAAAAAGAAAACAAAAGAAAAAAGCAAGGTCAAAATAAAGGACAAAACCTGCTACCATTGGTGGTGTATGGTGTGTGTGTCTTACTGTAGTTAAAAACCAGTCCACAGGGGCGCCTGGGTGGCTCAGTGGGTTAAAGCCTCTGCCTTCGGCTCAGGTCATGATCCCAGGGTCCTGGGATCGAGCCCCACATCGGGCTCTCTGCTCAGCAAGGAGCCTGCTTCCTCCTCTCTCTATCTGCCTCTCTGTCTACTTCTGATCTCTGTCTTCCAAATAAATAAATAAAATTAAAAAAAAAAAAAACAGTCCACAGGGGCGCCTGGGTGGCTCAGGTCATGATCTTAGGGTTCTGGGATCGAGCCCCGCGTTGGGCTCTCTGCTCAGCAGGGAGCCTGCTTCCCCCTCTCTCTCTGCATGCCTCTCTGCCTGCTTGTGATCTCTGTCTGTCAAATAAATAAATAAAATCTTAAAAAAAAAAACAGCCCACAAATTTCATGAAAGTTAACAAATGACTCTTCTGAGTCAGTATAATCTGGCTCCAGGACAACACTGATTGTAACTAAAATAAAATACAATTCCACAATGCTGGCAAGATATTTTTTCCTCCAGACACCAAATATGTCTTTCCTAATACAATTTCTCCAATTCTAAAGTTGCTGAGTGCTACAATTTAATTCAATGTAGACAGTAAGTACCCGGTATTAATGTCAAACACCACAGATTTAAGGGCTCAGCCTCGCAAAACTGACCTCACTTCATATGCCAGGCACAAGGTTTAGGTGCCAGGTCATCCACACTTCTGTCTGACTTGGCTACAAATTCAGGGGTTTCCTCAAGCCCACCCCCCCCAACCCAAGAAAATGCTTTACTTGCTATGGCAGTTTGTTATAAAGTGGTATATCAATGAAGAGCCAAATGAAGTACAAGAGCAAGGTTCCAAAGAGTCCTGAGCCCAGGAGCCTGTGGAGCTTGGGGTGCACCATGCTCCTAGCACATGGGTGTATTCACCAACTTGGAAGTCCCCCAAACCTCACCATGTGCAGGATTTTATGGGAGTTTCATTACATATGCATGATTATAGTCAATCGTGATTAATTCAATCTTCAGCTCTTCTCCTCCCTCTCTCCATTTGGTGTGGGGTGGGTCTGAAATTACCAAGCTTCTAATCAAGGTTTGGTCTTTCTGGTGCCCAAGTCCCATCTTAAAGCTACCTAGAAAAGACATTCCTATTGCTTTTATCATTCAGGAACTTCCAGAGGCTTTAGGAGCTCTGCACCAGGAACTAGAGACAAAGACCAAATAGCTTTCTTCTTCCTAGGAGCTCTGCGCCAGGAACCGGGGACAAAGACCAAATATCTTTCTTATTCCATTGGTAGAGAGGGAAAGCTCTTCTTTACAGTAGAAGTCTAATTAATAAATGTACAAAGAATGATGCAAATAGAAAACAACTTGGCAGGGGCACCTGGGTGGCTCAATGGATTAAAGCCTCTGCCTTGGGCTCAGGTCATAATCCCAGGGTCCTGGAATCGAGCCCCGCATTGGGCTCTCTGCTCAGCGGGGAGCCTGTTTCCCTTCCTCTCTCTCTGCCTGAATGAATAAATAAAATTTAAAAAAAAAGAAAGAAAACCTCTTGGCAAACACTATAGTAATAATTGTTTTACACAAGTGTCATCAATGGATATTAAAATTAGTAGGCAAATATATGCTGAGAAACAGGATATTTACATAGCCATAAAGGATCTCCCAATAAGATACTTAGTAATTATGAAGAGAAAAATAATTTTATGGGGAGAAACATAGTGGACATTATCTTAACCTAGAAACTAGAGAGATATCAACGTTATGCTTTTTCTGATATGATGCACTGAGGTGGACAAAACTGCTTATATCATATCCTTCTCAAAAGTACAAAATTTGATCACACCTGTTAGAATGGCTATTATCGGGGTGCACAGGTGGCTCAGTTCGTTAAGCATCTGCCTTTGGCTCAAAGACTTATACACTGTTGGGAATGTAAACTGGTGCAGTCACAATGTAAAACAGTATGAAGATTCCTCAAAAAATTAAAAAGAGGGGTGCCTGCGTGGCTCAGTGGGTTAAAGCCTCTGCCTTCGGCTCAGGTCATGGTCTCAGGGTCCTGGGATTGAGCTCCGCATCGGACTCTCTGCTCGGCAGGACCCTGCCTCCCCTCCCCACCTGCCTGCCTCTCTGCCTACTTGTGATCTCTCTCTCTCTGTCAAATAAATAAAATCTTTTAAAAAATTAAAAAGAGAACCGCTAGGTACTTCAACGTTTCCATTTCTGGTTATTTATAAAAAAAATGTGAAAACTCTAATTTGAAAAGCTATATGCACTCCTAGGTTATTCCAGTGTTATTTATAAGAGCTGAGATAGGGAAACAACCTAAGTGTTTATCAATGGATGAATGAATAAAGAAGATATATACAAAGGGATACTACTTAGCCATAAGAAAGAAGAAAATCTTGCCATTTGTGACAACATAAGTGGACCTTACAGACACTATGCTATGTGAAATAAGCCAGATGGGAAAAGACAAATATATGATTTTACTTATATGTGGAACCAAAAACCAAAATAAACAAACAAAACATAACAAAAACAAACTCCTAGATATCGGTGGTTACCAGATGGGAAGGGGATTGGGGGTAAGCATAGTCGGTGAGGGGCTTAACTGTATGGTGATGGATGGTAACTAGACTTATGGTGGTGATCACTTTGTAGTATATACAAATATTGAATTAAAGCATTTTACACCTGAAACTTATTTAATATTATATACCAATATTACCTCAATGGAAAAAAGTACCCTTAGGATGCCTGGGTGACTCAGTTGGTTAAGCGTCTGCCTTTTACACAGGTCATGATCCCAGGGTCCTGGGATCAATAAACCCAAATTGAGGGCATTCTATAAAATAACTGTGCAGTACTCTTCAAAACTCTCAACCTCATGAAATACAAAGAAAGTTTTAAAATTTGTCAGGATTAAAGAAAGGAGATTTGACAATGTCCTGGATTGAATCTGAGCCTTAAAAAAATGACATGAGTGGGCAATTGGAAAAATTTAAATATATCATATTAACTAATAATATGGTATTGGTGTTAAGTTCTTGATTTTGACCATTGTATTGTGCCTATTTAAAATGTAAACACTTGAGGGAAGCTATGTGAAAGGTATGTAAGAATACTTTGTACTATTTTTGCAACTACTTGCAAGTCTAAAATTATTTCAAAATAGAAATTCCTAAAATACAAATATATGCTACTTAAAAGAGACATCTCAAAAGCAAAGCAACATGACAAGGCTGAAAATAAAATGGTGAAAAAAAATTACACAAGGAAATGTCAAGTAAAGAAAAATACTACACAAAAGATGAATAATATAGAAATATTAACAGCAAACAAAAGCGTAAGGCAAAAATATCAACACAGTGAAAAATGAATGCTGCATAATGAGAAAGGATCAACTCATAGAGTTACAATAATGATGAATTGGAATATTCCTAACAATATGGTTTCAAGCAAAAACTGTCATATCTCTGATAACTCTACCAGAAACCCAAGAACCAGACTAATGATTTGAAACAATATAGAACATTTGAGTAATACAATTGAACATGTTTTTAAATATACCTATATGTAACAATCAGAGAATATGTATATATTTTAAGCACACATGGAATGCTTACAAAAAGAGTAATAAAATATGCCAAAGAGAATAGAAAGAACTAATAAGAGTAGAAAATAATGAAAAAGGAGAAAAAAAAACAGACAAATTGAGAAGCTGAATGTTTGAAGAAATTAATAAAATAGTTTTGCATTTAGTGAAAATGAAAAATAAAGATATAAAATAATATTTGGGTGAAAAGAGAGTATAACTATAGATACAGTTTAGATTGTTAAAATCATAAGGGAAATATGTCCCACTTATATCAAATAATATAAACTATGGTGAAATGGATAATGTTCTAAAAAATTAACTTTCCAATATTTATTGGAAAAGTATTTGAAAAATCTTAAATATCAACAAAACAAAGAATACTTCAGGGTTTTTTAAATGTGAGATAAATTCTGTTGTAATCAAATTGTTTTAGAAATAGAAAGAGAGGGAAAGCTCCCCAAATTACTTTAGAAGGCTCTATAACCTTGGTAATAAATCAAGGACACTATAAGAAAATAACATCATTAAAAAAAGAAAATATAATCATAGGCAAACCTCACTTATTTTTTTTAATTTTTTATTAACATATATTATTTGTTTCAGGGGTACAGGTCTGTAGTTCATCAGTCTTGGACAACTCACAGTACTCACCATAGCACATATCCTCCCCAGTGTCCATCAACCAGCCCCCCACCTACCTCCCTCCACTCCAACAACCCTCTATTTTTTGAGATTAAGAGTCTCTTATGGTTTGTCTCCCTCTTCGCTTAGTCTTATTTCATTTTTCCTCCCTTCCCCTGTGATCCTCTGTCTTTTTTCCCAAATTCCGCATTATCAGTGAGATCATATGATAATTGTCTTTCTCTGATTGATTTTTTTTTTTTTGCCTAGCATAATACCCCCTGGTTCTATCCACTTCATTGCAAATGGCAAGATTTCATTTTTTCATGGCTGCATAATATTCCATTGTGTTTGTGTGTGTGTGTACACACACACACACACACACACATACCATCTTCTTTACCCATTCATCTGTCAATGGACATCTAGGCTCTTTCCATAGTTTGATATTGTGGACATTGCTGCTATAAACATTCGGGTGCACGTGTCCCTTCGGATCACTACATTTGTATCTTTGGGGTAAATACCCAGTAGTGCAATCGCTGGGTCATAGGGGAGCTCTATTTTCAACTTTTGAGGAACCTCCTACTGTTTTCCAGAGTGGCTGCACCAGCTTGCATTCCCACCAACAGTGTAGGAGAGTTCCCCTTTCTCCAGATCCTTGCCAACACCTGTCATTTCCTGACTGGTTAATTTTAGCCATTCTGACTGGTGTGAGGTGATATCTCATTGTGGTTTTGATTTGTATTTCCCTGATGCTGAATTATGTTGAGCACTTCTTCATGTGTCTGTTGGCCATTTGGATGTCTTCTTTGCAGAAATGTGTGTTTGTGTCTTTTGCTCATTTTTTGATTGGATTATTCTTTGGTGTTGAGTTTCATAAATTCTTTATCGATTTTGGATACTAGCCATTTATCTGATATGTCATTTGCAAGTATCTTCTCCCATTCTGTCAGGTGTCTTTTGGTTTTGTTGACTGTTTCCTTTGCTGTGCAAAAGTTTTTTATCTTGATGAAGTCCCAATAGTTCATTTTTGCCCTTGCTTCCCTTGCCTTTGGTGATGTTTCTAGGAAGAAGTTCCTGTGGCTGAGGTCAAAGAGGTTGCTGCCTGTGTTTTCCTAAAGGATTTTGATGGATTCCTGTCTCACATTGAGGTCTTCCATCCATTTTGAGTCTATTTTTGTGTGTGGTGTAAGGAAATGGTCCAGTGTCATTCTTCTGCAGGTAGCTGTCCAGTTTTCCCAACACCATTTGTTGAAGAGGCCGTCTTCTTTCCATTGGACCTTCTTTCCTGCTGACAAACCTCACTTATGAATGCAGTGCCAAAGTCATAAAAAAAAAAAAAACCTGAAAAAGTCATGACATAAGCATGGTTTATCTAACATCAGAAAATCAGTAATGATTTATCATATTAACATTATTTCATGTTCCAATATTTATACTAAAGGGATTTGCATACACGTCAAGTCAGGTACAAAGATATTTACTGCAGCTCTTTTAGTTTAATTTCCAAAACTGGAAATAATCTTTTTTCTCAAGGATTTATTTATTTATTAGAGAGAGAGAGAGCGAGCACATGCACATGTGTTGGGGGAGGGGTAGAGAGAGAGAATCTTCAAGCAGACTCCCCGCTGAGTATAGAGCCCAAAAGGGCTTGATCCCATGACCCATGAGATCAAGACCTGAGCTGAAAGCAAGAGTCAGACACTTAACCAACTACATCACCCAGGCACCCTAATCTTATTTTTTCTTTTTTAAGTAAGCTCTGTGCCCAACATGGGGCCCAAACTCACAGCCTCAAGATCAAGAGTCCTATGCTTTACCTACTGAGTCAACCCAGTGCCCCCCTCAATTGGAAATAAACTAAATGTGTTTCAGTAAAAGAATAGATAAGCAAATTGTATATTTTGAAATATCTTATGGAATCATATGCAGCAATTTAAGGGAATCCACTGCATATATCTGCATGCTTAAATCTCAAACACATAATTTCTAATGAAGAAAGCTTGCAGAACACTGTGTATGCTATAACATTTGTGTAATATTTGTAAACATGGAGAATAATCTTATATAGTTTTAATGGGTATATACATGTATGGTAAAATATATACAAACATGGAGAGGAAAAATGTACATATATACATATCAACTTTGGGATAGCTGTTCTTCTGGGGAAAGAGAAAAGAAGACAAGGTGAGAGGGCTTTGTCTCTGTTTTATTTCTTAGGAAAGATGGCTGAATGTTAGTATTTGTTAAATCTGCCTTATGTGCACATGGTTGGTTGTAACATTGTTCTTGGTATTCCTCTAGTCAGTCTTCATTACTTCATTTTGTGAAAGTTAGAGATGTTTGCTTGATGTGACTAAAAAAAAATGTTGGATTATAAAGAGGGCAATAATAGCTCCTACTGAGACCATAAAGCCACAGTTAATTATACAGCAGTTCTAATATTGACATATGATTTCAGTTTATATGGAAATGTACTCTGTTTTAATACTACCTCCTTAGTTCCATTAATTACCATTTCAAAAGCATGTATCTTTAGGGTTTGTATCCTTGGGAACCCTCCTGGTTGCTAGGTAGACCAATAAAAGCCCTAAGACTCATAATCAGTTGTCCGTGACCGTTACTAAGCTAAAAAGAACCAAGGAGAGGTAAGGGAAGAACTTGTGTGTTCTGACTAAATTAGAGTTTTAGTCTAATGTTTAGCCTGTATCTAAAATACCACAGTAAGCCCCTTGAAGAGTGCAGAGAGATCTAGAATGCATCTCATTGCTCTCAAATAAGCTCAAAAGTATATATATATATATATACTTAAAATGTAGTAATAGAGAAGAGTATGAAAATGAATGGTAAAGGTAATAGGAATTCAGAGGCAGAAAAGTATCTTTGTGAAGTGAGATACTTGGTGAGCTTTCAAGGGGAAAATGAGGCCTTGCATGGGAAATCAAGGGTGAGAACTATTTGGATAAGGAAGCAAGTTGGGAACCAAGTCAGGGTTTAAGATGAAGCAGCTGAGGACCATAGAGCAGATTGTATGAAATCTGAATACCTCTTGCTTTGTCCACTACAGCGGACTCCAAATTATTTTCCTTTAATTTTAAAATAAAAGCAACATTAGTTTATACATAAATAATTTTTCCAAGAAAGTAGAGATATGGTGAAAAAGGTAATTTAGAGCTGAATTTCCAGATGATTTTAACGCAGTAGATGGTGAAGGATGGGAAAATTCAAAGAGAGGTAAAAGTTTTGTATTATTCAAGGAAAGGATGTTAAGTACCAATTAATGGTTTATGTGTAAAACAGTATAAATATATTTATTACTCTGCTTCTTTCCTTTTTTAAAGTGAGCTCTACACCCAACACCCAGAGATCAAGAGTCACATGCTCGGGACGCCTGGGTGGCTCAGTTGGTTAAGCGGCTGCCTTCGGCTCAGGTCATGATCCCAGCGTCCTGGGATCGAGTCCCACATTGGGCTCCTTGCTCGGCAGGGAGCCTGCTTCTGCCTCTGCCTCTGCCTGCCACTCTGCCTGCCTGTGCTCAATCTCTCTGACAAATTAATAAATTAAAAAAAAAAAAAAGAGTCACATGCTCCACTGACTGAGCCAGCCAGATGCCCCTTTCTCTACTTACTTCTGTATTATTTATGCATCATGAGTGAGATCTGCTAGTACAGATAAACTCCTTTCTCTACATTAATTTTATTTTAGGAGACATGCTGCCTTTTCCTACTGCTGGCCCTTGGATGAATAAACCCTGCCTTCTCCATTCCAGTAGCATTCTCTAATTTTGTAAGTCAGAGAGGAGAACGTAGGATATCCCCAGAGAGAATATTTAGGATTTCTTTCCTCCCAGAAGGTCCTAACTCTTTATGTAAATTCACCTACTTCTGCCCTGCATAACCAGATTTACATTTGAGGAGTCACAGTTAGTGACAGACTTGATGAAACAATGAAAGATATTTGTTCTACTCTTATCACAGAGCATTACACCTCTAAAGATCTCTATCTGCCTGACATATGAATAACCAATAGGGCCATTCTAGTGACTCTCAAGAAATAAATAACAAACATTTCTCGCAAACAATATCAAAAAGTGTCTTACTCTGCTATATGTAAAATATCCATAATACTGCCTTGGTCCCTAGTAGAGGACTTGAAACCTTCTCTCTTTATTTACCACCACTCTTATTATTTGTCCTAGTTCTTCTAAAATTCTTTTTGATCCAAGAGTCTTTTTCTCTTGGATGTTATGTAGCTTATTTTTTATTCAAGTAAGTCAATAAGAGCAATAAAGTAAAATAAAAGGGTGCTTAAGGCTAAATCCAAGACTAAAATACAAGAAGAGGGATAGGGTGGGAGGTGGGGAAACACGGAAGAATCTTGGTATCAGGAGCGTTTGGAATTTTCACTTGTGACAAGTACAAATTGATGTTACTCTTAAGCATGCTGAATGTCAAAATGTCTTGAATCTGATATTTATCATTGAATAGGGTTTTTTTTTTTAATCTTTAGAGAGTTAGAAAATTTTCAGGTATCAGAAATTTTCAATAGTATTCTGGATAAATTAAGAAATTAAGATGCAACCAAACAAATTCTTCATTGGTTGAACATGAACCTTTACTCTTTATAGCTAAGAGCTTGATTGCCTTCAATGTAACCATAGATTTTAATCTTATGAAAAATTTTAACACCACAAAAGTGAAGAGGCTGGTACACTGAATGCTTATTAATACATGTTACACCTAGATTTTAAAATTATAAATATTTTGCCATATTAGATTCATCTACCATCCTTTTCTTTCTTTTTATTGCTAGAATATTTTAAAGTAAATTCAAGACCTCATGAGACTTCATCTCACCTACTTATAATTCTACTGACTTTTAATTGAATTATCAAGTAGTTAACAGAAAACAGGATGTTACAGGAAGTATCTAGTGAGGTGCCAAGTGTAGCAATTAATCTTTTCTCATTTAATCAAAGAGAGCAGCAGGGCTCTAGTAATATCATTATATTTAGAAATGGAAATTTTTTTAAAAATCAAAAACAAGGAAGCAATATTAAGCCTTTACTTGTTTTCCTTCCTCTTGACCTATTCCCTATTAACTGGCTACTTCTTGGCACTCTGCTCCTCAGTGTAACTAGGATGTACGTAATCATACTTACGTAAACCATCAGGGAATTGGCAGGATCCTAGGACATAGTTCAAATAGAAGTCTTTATTTTTATAGCAAAATCCTGGCCCTTCTGTCTGTGAGAACTTTGTAGTCCTTTTCATTTTAACACTTCCATTTAGGTTACTATTAATTTAAGTGTATAACAGTAACTTAATTTTCCTTAATTTCACATGAAGAAAGTGATGAAGAAATACCCAATGTTGATGAAGATATAGATGATGAATTTCTGGTGGGAATACAATTAGGTTGATACATTGAAACCCAAACCTAGTTTGATAATACCTGAAAACCAAGTTTCAATATTTGGCATCTAAAGTTCTGTTATCCTGTTCATAATTGAACAGGATGAAAAAGTCTTAATGTGGAAATGACCCTCCCCTGCTGAAAGATAGAATGCAAATGCTGACTGCTTTTTCTCCCCCACCTCATTCCAGCTTCCCACACTTTTCCTCCAGAGAAAAGGTCACTCTGCCAGACTGGATTGAAGGACCTTTGAGATGTAAATTCAAGATTGTGAAGGGTGGGAAGAAAAGAAAAAGCTTATTGATCAGGGTCATTTAAAATATAGGTGCTGGAGGGATACCTGGGTGGCTCAGTCTGTTGGGCGGCTGCCTTCGGCTCAGGTCATAATCCCAGGGTCCTGGGGATCGAGTCCCACATTGGGCTCCCTGTTCAGCTGGGAGCCTGCTTCTCTCTCTGTCTGCTGCTCTCCTTGCTTGTGCTTGCTCTCTACCCACCCCCCATGTCAAGTAAATAAATAAAATATTTTAAAAAAATAAAAATAAAACAGAGGTTATGGAGAGAAAAGGAAAGCAGCTGAGACAAAAGGGAAGAGAATATTGCAAAATACTCTCCAGAAGTGGCTCCAGAATAACATGGTGTTACAGAAAATCAAAAGGAGAGAAAAAGAAATGTGGGAAGTGCTGGTGGGGTTTATGAATTGAGTTTATTAACAACTTTAGAGGAGAGCCAAGGAAATTATTAGAATTCCTTTAAAAATATATTGGCTATTGAACAACACATCTCTGAGAATGTCTCCATTTATCAACAAATATTTTTCTATGCTGGTACATATTATTTGAAAACACCTTTTGGATGATTGTGTTGCAGGATTTCTTCTTCTTTAGCATTCCCTGTTCTTGGTTACACTGAAGAATGAAGAAGTAGACCAGAGGAAGAGTGGTGGGCAGCAAAGCAAAGCTTATTAAGCGATAGTACAAAGATCCTGTAGAGGGGATGCCAGGGGGTTGCCAGTTTGGTGTTTAAATCTAGGGGGTTTTATGGGCTCTTTGGTGTGGGCTGTTATAATCTGATTAACCCTTCATGCACCTGTCACACCTAATCAGTTATTTCTCCTCTACCAATCTCGTGGGAAAGGGTAGAGGGCTCCTTCCAGTGTGGTATTTTGTAGCCTCAGGAATCAAGTGGACAGTGGCTACAGCTGCCCTCAGGCACAGGCCACCAGATCAAGCTCTTTGTTTAAATATCCCATTGGCTATTGAACTGACCCTTGGGCCTGGGTTAGGACGCTCAAGACCGTTCCCTTCCTTTCCGTCACATTCAAGTTGTATCCCCCCAATAGGATGTCTCAAAGCTGGGCACTGAGTAAAGAGCCTAGAATAACAGATGGGCTCTTTTCCTTTTAAGGGTAGTTTTCCTCTTAGAACGGGGACCCCTTGTCCCTGCTTGCCTTTCTTCCGACTATCCTTCATTAATAGCTTAAGCTTCTACCAAGTGCATATATTGTAGTTAATGTAACATTGTTCTATTATTGGATTTATATTATTTCCATTCTTCTACTATTTACAAACCCTTGTTATGAATATATTTGTAATCTTGGTTTCTTTCTTGTTTTAAATATTTCACTAGGGTAGATGCACAGAAATTATAGGATGAAAATTACAAATGTTTTATATTGTCAGTTTTTTTCTTTTTTCTTTTTCTTTTTTTTTTTTTAAACTGTCTTGAGGGTCTTTTGTTTGTTTTTTGTTTGTTTTTTATACTTATCACGCTGTGAATTCATAGGGAATGGGTTCCAGGAGCTCAGGCTCCCTTCCATTGGTTCTCACAAAGTATGTTTCTCTGGGCAGAACAGGCTGGAGCTTCCATTGAACCCAAGTCCTTTCTCTTTTGCTTCCTTCTTTTTCTGATCATTTTCCTTCATACCTTGCAGGCAGCTATCTCTGCTCTTTGAGTGCTTAATATGCGTTAATCCTCTTGGCAACAGTCTTACCCTTGTTTGTTTACAACAATGCCAACAGCATGCTGGGAAACATTGTAGAGTCTTCCAGCTTTGCCACAGTAACATGTGTGGGTGTTCCTTTTTGAACAGTGCCCATTCCCTTGATGTTCACAATATCACATTTCTTGTAGATTTGCATATACGTGGCCAAAGGAACCACTCCATGTTTTCTAAAAGGCCTAGGGAATGGGGGGTGGGGGCTCCTCTTTCCCTCTGTGTTAGTTATTTTGTGAGTTACTGGAAGATGTCAGTTCCCACGTATTTTATTGCTTAGTGGCTTACTGTCTTTTTTTGTTTAAGATAGTGAGCACAAGCAGGGAGGGGCAGAGGGAAAGGGAGAGAAAGAATCTTAAGCAGACTCCATGCCCAGCATGGAGGTAGGTGAGGGAATGAGTGAAGGAAGTGAAGGGGAGTATACTTATCTTGATGAGCACTGACGTGACCACTGATATTGGCAATATGACCCAGAGGCAGGAAGCTGGGCCTATTGATTCGGGGGGTGGGGGAGTCTTCAGTACTGACTCCATGAAGGACTAAAGGACTCCTGGTGACCCCTTATGCCTCTTCGGCCCTGTTAACTCTGCTTTTAGACCCACTTTGTTCTTTTTTCCTCAAAATGTCTTTGTAAATCTCCAAAGTCAAAGATCACAGTTATACAGAAATAACTGTAGCATTTAAAATGGCAATCCATCAGCTACTCACTATTCCTCTTTCTCTGCTTTGTTTCTTCATCTTTTCACCTTCCAGCACACCATACGGGGACTTGTGTGGGTATTCATGGTTCTACTCTCTGCACTAATATGGGTTTGTGTCACTTTTGTTCACTGTTGAGTCCCCATTACCTAACACAGGGCCTGGTACACAGTAGACTCTCAATAAATGTTTATTGGCTCCAAATGAAGATGCTCTGTTGTTGGGCTCCATGCAAATATCATCATCCGCCTCTTTCCCCTGGGCCACCGCAAGGACAGTCAGATCGCTCACAGGGAGCAAGGACTCCTGCTACAGTTTTCTGATTGGTCTTCCTACTTCTGCCTGGCCTCCAGTGCTTCTGTGTGTATGGTGGATGAATCTTTCTCAAACCACACTAGATCCCATCACTTGCCTATTGAAAGGAGTTCAGTTTCTTTCCATACCACTTAAAATAAAAACCTTCTGGCCTATATACTTTGGCTTTGGCCTGCACCTCCAAACACCTCTTGCACTACTTTTACCTCACTACTTTCCAGCCATAAACACCAATATTTAGGGTTTTGGGTTTTTTGTTGTTGTTGTTGTCTGTTTTGTTTTGTTTGGTTTGGTATGAAATAAAAAATTTTTTCTTAAAGATTTTATTTATTTATTTGAGAGAGAGAGAGACAGAGACAGAGACAGAGAAAGCACCAGCAGGAAGGAAAAGAAGAGCAGGAAGGAGAGGGAGAAGCAGACTCCCCGCTGAGCAGGGAACCCAACTTGGGCTGGTTCCTAGGACCCTGGGATCATGACCCGAGTCTAAGGCAGACATTTAACTGACTGAGCCACCCATGAACCAAGCTCTTCTTGCTTTAGAACTTCCACTTCTGGGGGTTCCTGGGTACCTCAATGGGTTGGGGCCTCTGCCTTTGTCTCAGGTCATGATCCCAGGGTCCTGGGATTGAGCCCCGCATCAGGCTCTCTGATCAGCAGGGAGCCTGCTTCCTTCTCTCTCTCTCTGCCTGCCTCTCTGCCTACTTGTGATCTCTGTCTGTCAAATAAATAAATAAATAAATCTTAGGGAAAAAAAAGAACATCCACTTCTGTTTTTCTGTTTTTCCCACTGCTTGCAGCTCTTCTTTCTTTCATGCTACATTTACTGTACCCAGCTTATCTTCTTTGGAGATTCTCTCAGATTATGAAAAGACTTGTTCAGTCAAAGAAAGTCCCTACTTTCTTGTCTTTTCTTTTCTTTTTTTTTTTTTTTAGGGAGGGAGAGAATCTTAGGTGGCTCCATGCCCAGTGTACAGCATGGAGCCCAACATGGGGCTCAACCCAATGACCCGGGGATCATGACCTGCGCCACCCAGGTGTCCCTCTTAGTGTCTTTTTTTATGTGATTGTTTTTCTGGTTTTTGTTATGCTTGTCAAATAGTAAGATTGGGTACTTTCCTATTGTCAGAAAACAATGACTACAGGTGTTCCTGGGTGACTCAGTTGGTTAAGCAACTGCCTTCAGCTCAGGTCATGATCTCGGTGTCTTAGGATCCAGGTCCTGCATTGAGCTCCTTGCTCAACAAGAGTCTGCTTCTCCTTCTCCCTCTGCCTGAAGCTCTCCCTGCTTATGCTCTCTCTCTGTCAAATAAAAAGAAAAAAAAAGGAAAAGAATGACTGTCATCTTTGAAAGAGGTCTTCAACTACTTCCCTCCACATCTCCCTCAAATTTTCTAATTGATTAAGTTCTTCTTACCAGCTTATCTCTTAATTTTGGCAAAATACCCTGTGGACAAGTGTCCCCTTTTAAGGTCTCCCCTGAGCCAGCAAGACCCCATCTGTGACAACGATGACCTGACCTTTAACTGCCTAGCTGCTTGTACCCACCAGCTTTTGTTCCACATTTTCAGTATACAAACCTCGAAGTATTTCAGCACTTTGAAGAGACAGTCTGAGACATTAATCCGTTGCCTTCCTGGTGTTGGCCTCACTGAAATATATTTCTTTACTGTTGCACCACTGCTTGTCTCTGTGCCTTTGGATTTTGTGAGCAGCAAGTGGCTGAACCTGGGCTGTCTAGGACTTCTGGATCCAGGTGTTTTTGTACCCCTGTGTCCTGGCTTACATCTTAACCTAACTTTGCATTTACTTCTTAATCTTTGATAGATTATCCCTATGTTTATCTCTCCTTTCCTCCCTTCAGTCCTCCTCCCTCCTCCCTTCCCTTCCTCCCTTTCTTTCCTTCCTCTCCTCCCATTTTTTGGTAAAGTTTTATATTTTGAAGTACATTTGAAAAGAACACAAATAGGGGTGCCCAGGTAGCTCAGATGGTTAAGCATCTGCCTTCAGCTCAGGTTCTGGGTCCTGGGATGGAACCCCACATTGGACTCCCTGCTTAGCAGGGAGTCTGCCTCTCCCTTTCCCTCTGCCTCTCCCCCAGTTCATGTCCTCTCTCATTGTCTCTCTCTCTTTCTCTCAAATGAATAAAATCTTTTTAAAAGAAAAGAACAAAAACAAGCTTTTCCCACCATGTTAATCTTGAGTGTTTTCAGTCATGCAAAGGGACCCCATTCATTCACACACTTTCCCTTTACCTTTCCCATCTCATTTAACTTGTTTGTGCCTCAGAGCAACACAAAAATAAGATCTGATCTGTTTTGCACAAAATGCCCTTCAAATATCTAAAGGTAGCTATAGAAGTTTTCTCTTCCCTGGGCCACAGAGCTACAGTGACGTTAACTTTTCCATAAGGAACAGCATTTGGAAATGTTTCATTAACCTGCTTAACCTTCTCTTCTTCTCAACCATGCTTTTCATCATTCTCCCGAACTGACAGTCGGATTTCAGATGCAACATTACACATCATTTGTAAAACTGTGGGGTGCTCTGATCAGATGGGGGCTGGCGGCATGGTCGGTGGAAGTCCTCACCAAACGCAGAATGAAGAACGTAGAAGTTTATCAAATACACCACAAACAATTGGCAGGCAGGACTGCCAAGGAGAGACTGTTGCCACAAGACGGTGGTGAGGGGCCCCAGTTATAGGGCAGAGTGAGGAAGTATGGGGACATATGTAATTTTCCCTTTTCTGGCAACTGTGCCTGGTTGTAAGTAGTTACATTGGTTAGTTAGGGACTATGGCTATTTCGAGGTAGGTCACTTAATGAGCTCGTTTGCATTTAGCTTGGCGGTCCCTGTGGGCCCTTAGGCCCTGCTCAAATCTGTTGCCTAAAAGCAGGTTCTACAAAAACGACAACTGAAAATACCTGGAGGGAGGCCTGGCTAGCTCAGGTCATGATCCCAGGGTCGGTAGAATCGAGCCCCACCTTGGGCTCTTGCTCAGCGGGGAGCCTGCTTCTCCCTCTGCCTGCTGCACCCCCTGCTTGTGCTCTTTGTCTGTCTGACTTTGTGACAAATAAATAAACCAAATCTTTTTAAAAAAGAAAATAATTGGAAATATCTTTTAAGAATAGATTCAGTTGCCTAATATTGCAAAGTTTTAGTAAAATGTTTTTCTCTCCTTGAAGAGAGCTATGTACCTCATCATTGTTCTCTCTCACAGAGTGCTTGTGAAGATCAGTGATGTTCATAAAATGTGCAGAGCACCGGCTGGCATAGAATCATGTTCAATAAACGTTAGTTGTGTACTAGTACCTGACCTATTACTTTAGCTCCCAGGAGGCACACATATAATCAGCCTAGATTTTCCGGTTATATTTATCCACATCCTCACTAAGAGTACTTATTCTTTTGTCTTTATTTAATGGCATTATAAATTACTAACAATCCTATAAGGGTCTGATTTGAACTCAGTTCAGTGGAACTATTACTTTCTTTCATTGAGATACTCATCCATGTGTGGAAAACAGTTATGTATCAGAAACAAAAAAGATTCTTTAATTGCAGTTCAGTTCAAATAGTCTTTTATCTTTTTTTAAGATTTTATTTATTTATTTCACAGACAGAGATCACAAGTAGGCGGAGAGGCAGGCAGAGAGAGAGGAGGAAGCAGGCCCCCCGCCAAGCAGAGAGCCCAATGCAGGGCTCCATCCCAGGACCTCGGGACCATGACCTGAGCTGAAGGCAGAGGCCTTAACCCACTGAGCCACCCAGGAGCCTCTCAAATACTCTTAAATTGTAAAATAATTTGTCAGGTTCCTTTCTTTGTCAGGAAACAAAAGATGAAAGTATTCCACCTTTATTTGAGGAAATTTTATGTCTACATTAGATAATTTATCTAAGTCAACAGATAGGAGGAGATGTATAGCCAGACTTGTAAAGCTGAGAAAATAGCCATATTAAAACCAATGTTACTTTAAAGGTACACCATCATGTATAAGATCCTAAACTAAACAATATTAACTTTGCTTCTTACTACAATGTTTTTTCATTCATCATTGCATCACTATGTTTATTTCTTTGAAGAATATTTCCAAGCACATATTTAAGTATGTGCCAAATTGAAAGTTCCATTGTTACGAGAAATGAATCACAAAACAAAGTTCAAATGAAGGCTTTACAACCCTAGCCACACCACATTTGAGGCTGTAACAGTTGCGTACAAAGGAAATATTTGAGGGAATATCCCAGTGAATGAAAGACAACTCACAAGCAGTAGAGCCCTCTGAGAGCATAAAATTATGAAGAATTTCCTTTTTCCATAAACATTTATTAGTCTATTTAGTTACTTCAAAATCATCACGCATTCTCTATTCACAGTACAAATAGTTAATGAGTTACTTGAAGAAGTTAAGCAATCGTGTAGAATTGCAAGCCTTAGGTCATATTCCACCATCAAACTGGTTCTCACGTTACCGGGAAATTAAGATCTCTTAGAACTGTTTTACTGACTTCATGGTAATAAATTCGTCACAGCCTGAAGTAAACAAAGTGATCTTTAAAAAGCCAACAAAAGTTAAATGTTTTTCATAATTTTAACAGGTATATTGGTGTCAGCAATTTGGTGAGAAATGAAATCAATTATCAGCTCTGTCAGGTAAATCTCCTGTAACCTTGTGAGAAAGGTCTGAATAACCTGGCACCTTCAGCACATCATGCTCAGGAACATCAATGACATTTTCCAAAATGTGCTAGCCATCTGAAACTTAACTTCAACTTTCTTGATAAGAAATACATAAAAGGAAGTTGTTTTGTTTTGTTTTTTTTTACAATTAAAACCAAATTGATTTGTTTATTCCTCCAATCTTGTTAACCATAGAACACAGTTTATTTTCTCATCTAGAAAAGACGTTTTCGGGGTGCCTGGGTGGTTCAGTGGGTTAAAACCTCTGCCTTCAGCTCAGGTCATGATCTCAGGGTCCTGGGATCGAGCCCTGCATCAGGCTCTCTGCTCAGCAGGGAGCCTCCTTCCCCCTTTCTCTCTGCCTGCCTCTCTGCCTACTTGTGATCTCTGTCTCTGTCAAATAAATAAATAAAATCTTTTAAAAAATAAAATAAAAGGGAAATGCTTTAAAAAAAAGATGTTTTCATTTGTCATAGGTCTAAAATGGAAACAGTACAGGACATTATAATTGGGTACTATTTTGCCACCAATATTAAAATTTTGTTTAAAAATGCCTCTTGTAGATTATTTCTATCACAACTACAACTTACTTTTTAACTCAGCGATTTTCTAAGTGCCTGCTATGTGGTAGGCATTGTGCTAGGTAGGGGATACAAAAACAGATAAACGTAGTTCCTATCTTTACAGAGCATACATCCAGTTAGGGGAAAAGAAACATGGACAGATAATTATCGCATAAGATGAAATGGAAGTATATTACCTGTGACTTTACTAAAGACGACATTTCTACTGGTCTTTTACTTTCTGTTTTCATTAAAATGAAATTGACATAATAAAAGTAACCATTTAAAACTGAACAATTCAGTGACATTTAGCCCATTCACAATGTTATGCAATGAACATCTCCATCTAGTTCCAAACAGTTTCTTTTCTTTTTTCATAGCTTTATTGAGATATAAATTGACATATAATATTGTGTAAGTTTCAGGTGCACAATGTGATGATTCGGTGTAGGTATATATCATGAGAGGAGGCTAGTTAACATACATAAGGTTAGTTAACACACACATCACCTCATAAAGTTACTTTTTTGTGTAATAAACTTCAAGATTTACTCTTAGCAATGTTCAAGTACATAATACAGTATTGTTAGTTATAGTCATCTTGCTATTCATAAGATCTCCAGAACTTGTTCATCTTAAAACTAGAAGTTTTTGGTCTTTGACCATCTTCACTTATTCTTTCCCCATCCCCCCTCCTCCCAAGCACTGACCAATCTGCTCTTTGGATATTAACCCTCTATAAGATACATAGTTTGCAAGTATTTTCTACCCTTCCAAAGGTTGCCTTTTCATGTTATTTTAATTTTTTAAGATGTTATTTTTCAGTAAGCTCTACACCCAATGTAGAGCTCAACTCACAATCCAAGATCAAGAGTCTTATGCTCTACTGACTGAAACAACCAGACACCTGTGCCTTTTCATTTTACTAGTCTGTACTGATCTTGAAATATGAGTAGGAGTTTTGGGGGGTACAAACCAAAGGAAGGACATGTTTTAGGTGTTCCACTCCTTTTATGAAAAAGTATTAATCACAACTCACAAGTGGCATTCTAGCATGATAAAATTAAGTGAAATAAATAATGTAACAGTTTTGGTATACAAGTTATTTGTTAAGAATGTTGGTATCACGTGATTCATATGTATTATAAGTTATTCTGAAGTATCTTATGGGCTCTTAAAATCTTTAAGGGCTCTGAAAGGTTTTCAAAGCCCTCTTACCAGAAAAATATACAATAACTAGATTAATAAGCACCCTCCCCTCAGTATGGTATAAACATAAAACATAAAACATATTTTTCTAAATGACTTCAACTCTTCTATCAAAATCCCCTGATTCATTTCTTACTGACATCTCAGTCAGATCCCAGAGCTTTCCAGTGGTATTCAGTTACTTAAAGTTCAACTTAGTTTGACCTGCTAGGGTCTGGGTTCAGCTCACCAGAGTGTCTCCCTTCCCCGATGTCAGCCAGTTTGTGGCCTGAGGGATTTAGAATTGGAAGGAAAGCTCTGTTCCTTTTGCTCTTTATTGCACATCTTGCCAGGTAAGCATGGTAAGATATTCTTCAGCACAACCCTAATGAAATATGTACTGTGGACTCTATTGTTTGTTTATGGGAAGTCAATGAACTCATTAACATTTTATTATCTACCATTATCAACCAAGGCTTTCAGTGATATGTATCTTGTATGCAATCAGAATCAACATTTCACAGTTTGAAGCGTGTGGTTGCCTCTTTATAACTTTGCAACACTGTTCATTCAAGAAACATTTATTGATTACCTACTCGTGTCACCGTGTTATGTAAACCACAGCACAAGAAAAAAATGAGTTTCATTTGGATATATTATTTTTTTAAGTTACAAACACAGTCCTATGTACTCCAGACAGATATTTTCTTTCTTTTTAAAAAGAGATATTATTTATTTACTTATTTATTTGAGAGAGAGATAGAGAGAGCATGAGCAGGCATGAAGGGGGGGGGGAAGGGGCAGAGGTGGAGGGAGAAGCAGACTCCCTGCTGAGGAGGGAGCCTGACTCAGGGCTCTATCCCAGGACCCTGAGATCATGACCTGAGCCGAGGGCAGACACAACTGACTGAGCCACCCAGGCACCCCAGATATTTTCTTTTTACTGATGCAAAATCTTCGTTGCCTTTAAGTATTTCAAGGTAGGCATTGTGATAAGTATTTCAGGTTGACATAAACTGACTAACCCTGTTAACAATAGCAAACATATTGAGTAGATACTATATGCCATTGTGTTAAACAATTTACATGACTTATTTAATCGAGGTAATAATCTGATGAGCTAATCAGTAATATCATTCTCATTTTACAATGAGAAAACTAAGTATGAATAGTCATTAAACTAGCTTTGTTTACCTCCCTGCTAAGCAAGCCTTGACCTCTGATTCAAGAGCCCACTGTCTGACTGTAGCAGTGATAAGAATCTAGGTTTCACTCCTTACTAGCTTTGTGAATTATTTCACCTTTCTCTGTGTCAGTTTCCCCACCTGTAAAATAGAAATAACCACTGTACCTCTCTTCTTCTAAGTATTGTGAGATGAGTTAAGTTAAAATAAATAAATAAATAAATAAATAAAGCATTTGGAGTAGTCTGGTACAGACTATACAATTAGGAAAAAACCTTAAATATTATAAGCCCATACCCCTTATCAAAAACCCATGAGGTTTGATGTGTTTTGGAACTCAGAATTTTTCAGATTTTAGAAAGGTAAATCAGAGCATACAGCAAATTTGTATAATATTTCCAGCAGAGTCTGGGAATCTACCTATAAGCAAAGAAATGAATATACCTGATTTAAACTTATGAATTCACACAAAGTGGAATGAATGAAGACAATAAGTAATTTGATTTCAGTTTAGCTCTGAATTGTTAATTAGTCTGTGGCAAATGTCAAAAAGAACTTTTGGTTTTTAGAGCTTTTAGGATTTGAGAATTTTGGTAAAGGGCCCATTATTAATAACTAAATTATATAGCCTAACACATAATGGTCAGAATCATTTTTACTTTAGGCTTTAGAATTTCAATGGAATTCAAAGGAACATTTCCCATGTAAATTCTACCAGTTACTTGGCAGAATTCAACACAGTGATATTGTTTGACAACCAATTTCATTTTATCTGCTTCATAAAAGGGTCTTAATTGTGTTTCCACTTCAGAGATTCCAAAAGACATTTTAAATCATTGTAAAATTTTGACTAGCTCCCCAATACAAAGAATTTGATTCATATTTAGATTTTATATTGTGCCATGAAGTCTCAAAAGCCATTTAAATACTTCCTAAACCTTAATCATTTTGGTGCAACAATCTGAAAACTTTTTAAGTCACAACTATCATTCAGAATAGACTGGGTTTTATTGCAGTTAACATATAGTTTCCCAAATCACCATGGTTTAAACAATAAATAAAAATAATATAAATAGGGGCGCCTGGGTGGCTCAGTGGGTTAAAGCCTCTGCCTTCGGCTCAGGTCATCATCCCAGAGGACTGAGCCCCACATCTGGCTCTCTGCTTAGCAGGGAGCCTGCTTCCCTTCTTCTCTCTCTGCCAGCCTCTCTGCCTACTTGTGATCTCTGTCTGTCAAATAATCTGTTTATAATAAATTTAAAAAATAAGGAAAAAAAATAAATACTGACAAATTGTTAAATAGGGCATCATGTTTGAAAATTAAAATTGCTTTGAGGGTTAGGAAAGGAAAAAAATGAAACAAGATGGGATCGGGAGGGAGAAAAACCATAAGAGACTCTCAATCTCACAAAACAAACTGAGGGTTGCAGGGGTGGGGGGGTTGGGGGGGATGGGTATGGAGAGGGTGGTTGGGTTATGGACATTTGGGAGGGTATGTGCTATGATGAGTGCTGTGAAGTGTGTAAGCCTGATGATTCACAAACCTGTACCCCTGGGGCAAATAATACATTATATGTTGATAAAAAAAAAAGAAAATTAAAATTGCTGGGAATATGTCTTGGCCAATTGCCATTTTGATTAAATAATTTTAACCAAATCATCTGATACTAATGTTACTGATAATTATTGTTGAGCAGAAAAAAAATACAGGATTTTTTTCTTTATATATATTGATATTTTACAGTTTTTTTTTTAATTAGTATGTACTATAGGAGAAAATTCCTTGCACATCTTTACTTCTGGGTAATTTATTCTTTTTGCTGCAATTGCCAATATAATCTTTTAAAAAATATTTTTTCTTCCACTCTTCCACATTAGTTATTGGAGGTGTATAGATCCCATTTGCTTTTTTTTTTTTTTTTTTTTTTTGAGAGAGCATGAGAGAGAGCATGTGTGAGCTGTGGGGGGTGGGGGGGAAGCCGGGTGGAGCAGAGGAAGAGGGAGAGAGAGAGAGAGAGAATCTTTTTTTTTAAGATTTTATTTATTTATTTGACAGAGACACAGCAAGAGAGGGAACACAAGCAGGGGGAATGGAAGAGGGAGAAGCAGGCTTCCAGCAGAGCAGGGAGCCCGATGCATGACCTGATTCCAGGACTTCAGGACCATGACCTGGGCTGAAGGCAGCCGCTTAACAACTAAGCCACCCAGGTGCCCCGAGAGAAAAACTTAAGCAGGTTTTATACCCAACACGGAGTCTGATGCAGGGCAGAATTTCATGACCCTGAGATCATGGACCTGATCCAAAATCAACAGTTGGACTCTAGGGGCACCTGGGTGGCTCAGTAGGTTAAGTGTGGCCTCAGCTCAGGTCATGATCCCGAGGTCGTGGCATCAAACCCCATGTTGGGCTCCCTGTTCAGTCGGGAGCCTGCTTTTCCCTCTCCTTCTGCCCCTCCCTCCAACTCGTGCTCTTTCTCTCTTTCTCTCTCTCTCTCAAGTGAATAAATGAAATATCTAATAAGAATATTTAAGGGGAGCCTCGGTGGCTTAGTCAGTTAAGCGGATGCCTTCAGCTCAGGTCATGATCCTTCCTGGGATCAAGCCCCGCATCTCTCAGCAGAGAGCCTGCTTCTCCTACTCCCTCTGCCTGCCGCTCCCCCTGCTTGTGCTCTCTCTTTCACTATCTCTCTCTCTCTGTCAAATGAATAAATAAAATCTTTAAAAAATAAAATAATTTAAAAAGAAAGGGTCACATTCTTAACTGACTTAGCCACCAAGGTACCCATACATTTTTACATTCTATTATAAGTAAGGTAGCTTTGGCTGAGTTCAAAAAGAGATTGATTTTATAGGTCTCATCGTGCCCCCACCTTTCCTTCCCTAGGGTGTTTTAATTTTATTTATTTATTTATTTAGGTAGGCTCCTTGCCCAATGTGGAGCCCAACTCTAGGCTCAAACTCATGATCCTGAGATCAAGACCTGAGCTGAATTCAAGAGTCGGTTGCTGAACCAACTAAGCCACCCAGATGCCCCCCTAGGGTGTTTTAAAATTATAAACACAGTGCTTACTAACTCTTTTCCTATTTTGATGACAAAACAGTCATAAATTAACCCACAAGTATAAGTTCTGATTTGGGCAGCAGCCCATCTTGTATATATTGTTTCCATATCAATTATTTCCCAAATATTGTTAATGTATTTTAAATTTCCTTTTCCACTCAGTTTTTATTTAGAGGAATGTTTCTTTGTTTCTTAATTTCTGATCCTTCTTTTCAACCATAGGTTAATAATTTTGATTTTGTATGACTTAACATGTCATAAAAATAAACATTTTAATGTTTATTATTTTATGATCAACACAATGATTCTATATTAAAAGAATCAATTTGTATCTATATAATACATATGTTTTAAATTTCTTTTATGGGTAGCTAGGACACTTTATATTAATTGGATTTTTCTCCCATTCTGCCTCCTCTCCTTCTCCCCCCAACCCAACTTTTAATTTTCTTTCCATCAGTTTTCTGTGTATCGGTCACCTCTCATATGTTTATTTCAGACATATGGCTTTGGGTCAAGAAGGTGTAATTTGGTTTGACTACTATTATTTCTGGACACTGACTCAAAGTTGTAGGAGTAGGTAGAAACTATTACTGTTTTGTTTTTTTTAAATGTCTCGTACTTGTCACAGATTGAAAATCCCTGGGACTGATCCTTTAGTAGCCCCATTTGGCACATTTCATCAGCTGTGGTACTGCAAACCATTTGGACAAGATATCCCGTCAATTTTCTCTTTACTGTATAATTCTCTCTACTGCATAATACCAGATTCTAGACCTTATGGTCATAACATGTTGACAAGAAGAAAGAATCACATTTTACCAAAGTCCAAATACATGAAATCCAGTGTTTCCTCATTGTCACTAATGGCCTGACACCATCATAAAAGTTACTTAATTAGTTCAGTAGGCTTTGTCCTTTTTAAGCCATCAGGATTTAGCCTTGCTATGCTTAAAGCTCTGCTGGATTGTTATATTACTGCATTGCCTGATAAGGTCTTATCTAGTGGTTACCTAGGCATCCTGGTTTATCTTGCCAGTTTACAATTAAGAGGGCTCATACTACCCATCTTCACTTAAAAAACACACCAAAACCAAAAAAACCAACTGTATTTCACTTAACTCTTCAGCAGCAATCTTCAGAATTTTCATATCTGTAAATCCTCCAACAAAACAATTGCCAATCTCTCTGCATCTGCTTTGGGTTTAGGTGACTTGCAGACATTATCACTGAGCTGTAGTCACTGTGTCAGTCCTCATTCCTTGCTATTGTGCTCTCTTTCAAGGTCATGTTACTCAGGCAGGTTTAAAATACACCATGGGAAGAAAAGGAGAGTAACATGAGCAGACCTAGTGGATTACAAAGGGCCAGTGAAAGCAGGTCCTTGATATTCGCCTCACTGTTCTCCCAGAATATTCTCCTTTAAGCTCCGTTAAATCTATCCCTAGAAAAGAAGAAAGAAATATCCTTGGGATAGGCAGACCCCAAAGCTGTAACTCAGTTCTGGGTTTTGAAACTCATTTACTGAACTAATGTCAAAACATTGGAACAATTCCCCTGGGTTAAGTTAAGAAACTCTTTTACCTTCCACGATTTATTAATAATAAAACATCTCATTTAAACATTTTTTTAAAAGATTTTACTTATTTACTTGACACAGAGAGAGAGAGGATAGGGTACGAGCAGTGAAAATGGCAGGCAGAGGGAGAGGGAGAAGCAGACTCCCCGCTGAGCAGGGAGCCCCCTGTGGAACTCTATCCCAGGACCCTGGGATCATGACCTGACCTGCAGGCAGACATTTAACCAACTGAGCCACCCAGGTGCCCAGAACCATCTCATTTAATAATAACTAGTTATTATGTACCATTTCATTTAGTTTGGATAAACATTTAGTAATAAGGACTCATAATATAAAATTTGAGATTTGAGCCCTTATTAGGACCAGCGATTATTTTGAATATCTGACAACCATCTACTTAAATCTTCTTGACAACACTGTTATTATCACTATTTTGCAGATAAGGAAACTGAGGTTCAAAAAG
Organism: Mellivora capensis; assembly: GCA_004024625.1. NCBI lineage: Eukaryota > Metazoa > Chordata > Mammalia > Carnivora > Mustelidae > Mellivora > Mellivora capensis. Next base: position 37,207 of record PISX010001152.1, on the reverse strand, counting down.
ATTAGATAAGTTTCTCAAATTCTATAGCAGGAATTCTAACTACAAATCTCAAATCCTTTTAAACTCCTTCATTATCTCTCTAATCTCTGCGTAATATGCTTTAAAGAGCTAGAAAGCAAAACTATGTTTTGGACAAGATAGAATAAAATCTGAAGCTGCAGTAAGTGGTCATTACTTGATGTGTGTTTTTCATATGTGGTGGTTACACAGGTAGTAGGCAATGGCCTTTTGTAATTCGTGTGCACACAAAATTGTTCTGAAACCCTATCTATCTCTCTATCAAATCTATCAAAATATTGTTTCAAACACTCCTTATGTGATATGATGGAATAGGCGTAAGAGGAGAGATATTAAATGTTTAACTTAGGAATTGATGTTAAAGCGATTAGGTACATCTGGTAAAGTTGTAATGGTAGTAAAACAATATAGAGTGCTTATTCAAATCAGTATGCCTTAGGAGTCTGAAAAAAAATTATTTTCTTTAGATCTTATTTATTTATTTGTCAGATAGAGAGAGAGAGAGAGAATGCACAAGCAGGGGGAGCCTCAGTCAGAGGGAGAAGCAGGCTCCCTGCTGAGCAAGGAACACGATGGGGACTCTATCCCAGGACCCTGGGATCTTGACCTGAGTCGAAGGCAGACACCTAACCAACTGAGCCACCTAGGCGTCCCTAAAAAAATTGTCTTAAACTATAATGTAGAACATATTTATCTTATCACCCATTTCATCATTTGACAAATTATTAAGTGCATAGTAAATGACAATCATCAGCTAAATCCTCAGAAAAATGAATTTAAAAAGAAAACACAGGATTTAAATAGGCAAAATATTTGTTCTTTTACCCGTAATGTGATTTCTTGCCGCTGATTTATTTAGAATTAAGATGAAGTATTTATCAACACTTGTGAACTTTTAATTAATACCACTTGAAGAACAATAATAATCACTGCTAAACCCACTCCATCAAATTCTATGAAAAATATGACTTCAATATGATTTTTAAATTATTCTGTTTTCCCACTGACAGAATATTACCTTTATTGCATATTAACTACCCATATATACTTGGGTTTTTTTTCTTTCTCTTCTTTTTTCCTTAGGTCTAGTCTATGAATGATCTATTTGTTCCTGTGTTGACCTCACAATTTATGGCTTTATGAAATGACTCAACTTTCGGTAAGGTGCATCCCCTTTCATTACTCCTATAAAGATTTTTTAAACATAGTCTTTTATTTTATTTAATTTTTAAAAGATTTTATTTATTTTGAGAGAGGGAGAGAGAGAGAGAGAGAGAGAGAGAACACGAGCAAGGGGAAAGGAAGAAGGAGAGGGAGAAACAAACTCCCTGCTAAACTGGGAGCGCGACATGGGGGGGTTTGATTCCAGGACCCTGAGATCATAACCTGAGCTGAAGGCAGACACTCAACCAGCTGACCCACCCTGGTGCCCCTGTTCGTCTTTTTTTTTTTTTTAAGTAATCTCTCTGCCCAACAAGGGGCTTGAACCCACAACCCCAAGATCAAGAGTCACATGCTCTACCAGCTGAGCCAGCGAAGTGCGTCATTCCTATGCAGATTTTTTAAGGTTTTCCACTTATATATTTCAGATGGTTAAAAAAATTTTTTTTTTAAATTTCATTTATTTGTCGGAGATACAGAGAGAGCACCAGCAAGGGAACAGCAGGCAGAGGGAGAAGCAGGCTCCCGTCTGAGCAAGGAGCCCAATGTGGGACTCAATCCCAGAACACTGGGATCATGAGCAGAGTTGAAGGCAGACAGACGCCTAACCGACTGAGCCAACCAGGCGTCTCTAGATGGTAAAAATTACAATGAAAATTTCTCTGTTCAATTAAATCTATAATTGTGTTTACAATATGCAAGACACTGCTTTGAGACCATGGAGGATGATGTAAAGAGAAAAATGATAGAATTCATGCTCTCAAGGACTTCATCTATTGTGTGAAATAATGGAGTAATAATCTGATTCTAGGAATATGAAAGAGAGGCAAGCTGAACAAGCACTAATAGATATGTTTTATAGAGTTAAATATTAATTAGCTCTTATACTGTGTATAACATGTGTAAGTAGCACGGCCTTTCTCCGATGTTTAATGTGGCTGTTGTAGTTTTAAACATGCCCAGACCCCTTAGGCTGTCTTAAAATTGTGAAGTGCGGAACAGGTGTAGCCTCATTTTTATGCAGCATCTCTGAAAATCTAAGCATGTAGAAGGTCTTCCTTTTTCATTTTGGTGGGGGAATAGAAGAACAGAGTATTCATATCTTTTACATTTTTAAAAAAGTTTAATTTTTTTTTTAAATCTTTTTTTTTTAAAAGATTTTATTTATTTATTTGAGAGAGAGGCAGTGAGAGAGAGCATGAGCGAGGAGAAGGTCAGAGGGAGAAGCAGACTCCCCATGGAGCTGGGAGCCCGATGCGGGACTCGATCCCGGGAGTCCGGGATCATGACCGGAGCCGAAGGCAGTCGTCCAACCAACTGAGCCACTCAGGCGTCCCAAAAAAGTTTAATTTTTTAAAAGATTTTATTTATTTGACACAGAGAGAGAGAGGATAGAAGCAGGGGGCATGGCAGGCAGAATGAGAAGGAGAAGCAGACTCCCAACTGAGCAAAGAACCCAAATGGGGTGGGTCCCAGGACCCTGGGATCATGACTTGAGCTGAAGGCAGACACTTGATCCATTGAGCCCACCAGGCACCCCTATTTATTTATTAATTTAAGTAATCTCTGTACCCAATGTGGAACTTAAACTCACACTCCCAGATCAAGAGTCATATGCTCTTCTGACTGAGCCAGCCATGCCCCACTACCACATCATTTAATGTCAAGTATCACAGATGTTTTTGATTTCTGAATTTTCAATTCACTTTACAATGACATTAAATAACTCTGATTCTCTGTTAGGCACACAAGAGTGATTCTTTTTTTTTTTTTTTCTCTCCAAGATTTTTATTTATTTATTTCAGAGGAAGGGAGTGGAAGGAGCAGAGAGAGAGGGGAGAGAGAGAGAGACTCTTAAGTGGACTGCACTGAATGAGAGGCCAATGTGGGCTTGATCCCACAACCCTAAGATCATGACCTAAGTTGAAATCAAGAGCCAGCTGTTTAGCTGAGCCACCCAGGTGCCCCAAGAATGATTCATTTTTAAAGATTTTATTTATTTATTTATTTCACAGAGAGAGAGAGAGAGAGATATCATAAGTAGGCAGAGAGGCAGGCAGAGAGGGGGGGAAGCAGGCGCCCCACTGAGCAGAGAGCCCGATGTGGGGCTCGATCCCAGGACCCCAGGATCATGACCTGAGCCAAAGGCAGAGGCTTTAACCCACCCAGCCACCCAGGTGCCCTGAATGATTCATTTTAAACATTTTCTTTAAAAAAATATATGTAGTTAGACTTTTTTTTAAAAAATATTTTATTCATTTATTTGACAAGGAGATCACAAGTAGGCAGAGAGGTAGGCAGAGGGGGAAGGGGGAAGCAGGCTCTCTGCTGAACAGAGAACCCGATGCGGAGCTCGATCCCAGGACACTGAGATCATGACTTGAGCCGAAAGCAGAGACTTAACCCACTGAGCCACCCAGGTGCCCCTAAATATGTTTTCAATTTGATATCTGATTTAGCTATTAGATGTCACCATATAATCTTGTTTCACAGAATATTTTCTTCTGCAAATTCTTTGGGAAGTTAACTCCACTGTAATTAAAAAATTTATGACCAGAGCCTCTGGAATTATATTCAATGATCCTTTCATTCCCTCATACAAAATGCTCATTATGTAACAAGTTATAAATGTTTTACTAGTCTTTTATGTGTAGCACAATCTTTATGACTTACATCTACAATGTGGGTGGCATATGACAGAATTTGTTAGGTGTTCTAAAAGATGTATAAAAGGGAAAAGTAAATTTGGACTAGGGAAATCCAGATAGGTTTTTATAGGGATAGAAAAATTTTCCCTTCATCCATTCTATGTTTTTTTCGGTTGGTCTAAATTAAATTGATGTAAATCAGGTTAATCGAAGAAAAACAAACAAAATTACGTATGTGGGAGCCCTATAAAGATAGGGATACTCAAAGGACAGCCAGGTAACTGAAGCTCATGAAACATCCTGAGCTAAGAAAAGGCGTAATGGTTTGGGAATATGAAGGGGAGGAAGGAAGTCAGAGGAGATGTTTAGAAAACAAAGCTTGCCCTGCTATGCAGATAAGTTTCCTAGGGAAAAAGTTACCTCTGGAATAGCTCTTTTTCCAGCCCCCCCTTCCAATGTAAATTTAGGCAGTTGAGGGGGAGGTAAAAAGCTTTTCCTGAATCTGCTGGGTTTTGATTGCCTTTAGCTCAAAATAATCCTTATGCCAAAGTGACATGTTTTGAGATGTTAAATTCTGCTCCCCTTCAGCTCCATCAACCTGATTGTTGGACAGTTAAACTCTGAAAAATGAGTGGGACTTTAAGAACCAGAGATAAGAGGCAGGTATTGGAGACCCCAATGTCATGCTAAATGCGGGAAGGGGATTAAAACATGTCTGACATTTTATATCAGTGATGTATGTATGTATGTATGTATGTATGTATGTATGTATTTGCCAGAGAGAGAGAGAGCATGCACAAGCAGGGAGAGCAGCAGGCAGAGAGAGAGAAGCATACTCCCTGCTGAGCAGGGACCCTGATGTGGGACTTGATCCCTGCACCCTGGGATCATGACCCAAGTCCAAGGCACATGCTTAACCAACTGAGCCACCCAGGTGCCCCTCGATGTTATATTTTCATAACTATCTTCTATACTCTAGACCTGTTGCAAAGTGCTGGGCAGATTTAATGATACCCTGCAGCGAAGAATTTGTTCCAAAGCCAGAGATAATTTATGGGCTGGCCTGTGGTCTAGGAAGTAATCAGGTAGAACAGCTCAACATAATCAGAGTACTCTATGGGGATGAGAAAATACAACCCTTGACTGAGGGCTATTCTTTTTTTTTTTTTTTTAAAGATTTTATTTATTTATTTGAGAGAGAGGCAGAGAGAGAGCATGAGCGAGGAGAAGGTCAGAGGGAGAAGCAGACTCCCCGTGGAGCTGGGAGCCCGATGCGGGACTCGATCCCAGGTCTCCAGGATCATGACCTGAGCCGAAGGCAGTCGTCCAACCAACTGAGCCACCCAGGCGTCCTGACTGAGGGCTATTCTTATGTGAGACTGGCAGAATTTCAGGAGCTAACTAGGTGGGCTTAAACATTTATTTATTGGGTACCTTTTATGCTCTAGGCACTATGCCAGTCAGTATGGCAAGAGACAAGATAGACTGTGGCTTTGCTCTCCTGGTGGTAACACTGTAGTACAAAAGATAGATTCTAAAAAAGTAAATATGTTGATTTCAAGACAACTTACATGGTGATAAGTGATACCTAAAAAATAAAACAGCTTGGGGGTACCTGGGTTGCTCAGTTGTTTAAGTCTGACTTCAGCTCAGGTCATGATCTCAGGGTCCTGGGATCCAGGCCTGCTCAGCAGGGAGTCTGCTTCTCTCTCTTCCTCTGCTCCTCCCCGCATTGATTCACATATACATTCTCTCTCTCAAATAAATAAATAAAAATCTTAAGAAAAAAAATTAAAAAGCTTGTTGTGATAAAGGAAGCAGTGGGAAGGCCTCCCTGGGAACAATTTTTGGGTAAGATCTGAATGATAGGGACATACATGGAGAAAACCCAGTAGGAAGAAATCACAAGGAAGCACAAACAGATAATTAGAAGCAAAATGCAGATAAAAACAGGTGGAGAGATAAAAGACAGAGAAGTCAACTGTTTGCAAACTAAACAGAGGTGCTGTTGGATTCCCAGAGCTACTGCTTGATTTCTGACTTCTAGGGTCACTGTTATCTCCTAAATATATGCATATGTACATGCATATATTTCACCTGCCATCTTTATTTTTTTGTAGGATATTCTTACCTACCTACTTATCTTCATCCAGTCATTTCCCTAATGAAGGATAGCTAGGTTGTCGATAGTTTTAGCTATTTTGAACAATACTGCAGAATACATTCTTACATACTTTCTCATGTGTATATGTGGGACTTTTGTATAATTTTGGAATTAAAATTTGTGGGTGGTAAAGAACACCTATCTTCATCTTTATTAAATATGGCAATATTGCTCTCCAGAGCTTTTTTTCCAAATAAATTTACTTTCCCATCAATAATGTACAATTGGAAAGAAAATAATAATGTAAAATTGGGATTATAGGAATTCATTTTTTTCTAATCTAAAGGATATAAAATGGTATCTCATTATTGTTTGGAGTTACTTTATTTTCATAAGGTTATTGACTGTTTGGATTTCATCTTCTGAGAATTGATATTCTCTGCCCATTTTTCTACTGAGTGGTTTGGCTTTCTTATTAGCAGTATTCTGAATAATAGTTCTTTTTTGATTATATTACATAGACAATTATATTACAAAAAACTTATCTGTCCCTGTGTTGACTGGGTGGCTCAGTCAGTTAAGCTTCTGACTCTTGATCTCAGCTTAGGTCTTTTTTTTTCTTTTCTTTTCTTTCTTTCTTTCTTTCTTTCTTTCTTTCTTTCTTTCTTTCTCTTTTTTTAATTAATTAATTTATTTGAGAGAAAGAGGGAGGGAGAGAGAGTACTTGGGGAGTGGGGCAGAGGGAGAGGGAGAGAGAGAATCTTAAGTAGGCTCAACATGGGGCTCAATCTCACGACACTGAGATCACGATCTGAGCCAAAATCAAGAGTCTGATGGTTAGCCGACTGAGCCACCCAGACACCTCCTCCTTTGCCCATTTTGAAATTGTTTTTTTCCCTATTGTTAAGAGTTCTTTGTGTATTTTGGACACAAGTCTTTTATCATATATGTGTTTTGAAAATATTTTCTCCCAGTCATGTAGTTTGGCTTTTCATTTTCTTAACTGTTCTTCGCAGAGCAGAAGTTTTCAATTTTAATGAAGTCCCACTCACCATTTTTTTTTCATGGGTTATGTTTTTGATGTTGTATCTAAAAAGTCATTGCCAAACCCAAGGTCACTTAGATTTTCTCTTATGTTTTGTCTTAAGAATTTTATAGTTTTTTTTTTTTTTAACACTTAGGTATATAATCCATTTTGAGTTAATTTCGGGAAAGATATAAAGTCTATGTCTAGATTCCTCTTTTCGTGTATATGGACATCAAGTCCTTCCAGCACTATTTATTGAAAAAATTATCCTTTCTCCATTGAATTGCCTTATGCTTTTTCAAAGATTAGTTAACTATATTTATATGAATATTTCTGCACTGCCTACTGTGTTACACTGATTTATCTGTTCTTTGCTAATACTTCACTGTCTTAATCACTGTAGCTTTGTAGTAAGTCTTGAAGATGAGTAGTGTCTGTCTTCTGACTTTGTTCTTCTTCAATATTTCATTGGCTAATCTGGGTCCCTTTCCTCTCCATATAAACTTTACAGTTTGTCCACATGCACAAAAATAACTTGTTGGGATTTGGACTGGAACTGCATTGAACATATAGATCAAGTTGATAAGAATAGACATTTCTTACGTATTTTAAAGATTAATGTATTTATTTGAGAGAGAGAGAATGCAACTTCTTGCATTTGTATAGGTGGGGCAGGGGCAGAGGGAGAGGGAGAAGGAGAGAAGCAGACTTCCCACTGAGTGTGGACCCTGACCCAGGGCTCAATCTGGTGCCACTAAAATCATGACCTGAACCTAAATCAAGGATTGGACCCCCAACCGACTAAGCTACCCAGGCACCCCTTTTATGTAAAGTTTTGCTTATAACATTAAAGTTTTTAATCTTCCAGAATTAATTTTTAGGTAATCTCTATATCCTACAAGGGGGTCAAATCAAAACCCCGGGATCAAGAGTCACATGCTCTACTGACTCAGCCAGCCAGGTGCCCCTCAAAATAATTTTTTAATAATTTGCTATTAAATTATTTCACAATTCAAAATATAATTTTTAAATTCTTGAAATGTCAACTGTTTGTTTAGTATAAAATACATACAAGTTGTACAAAAATACAAGAGATAGTATCTGAAATGTGAAAGCATTAGTGTATTATTTCTCTCCAAATTGGAAGGAATGTATAATGTTTTTTAAAGTACCTGATTAAAAAAATAAAAAGCCAAAGTCCAGAAAATGCTGATTCAAGTTCCTTGCTGTATTATAACTCTATTTCTTCTTCCTTTTTTAAAGATTTTATTTATTTGAGAGAAGGAGACAGACAGTGAGAGAGCATGAACAGAGAGAGGGGCATAGGGAGAGGGAGAAGCTGACTCCCTGCTTAGCAGGGAGCTGAAGGTGGGGCTCAGTCCTAGGATTCTGAAATCATAACCTGAGTCAAAGGAGACAGTTAACTGACTGAGCCACCGAGGGGCCCCGAAATTGATTTATTTTAGAGAGAGAGAGAGAGAGAGAGAGCGCGAGCGAGAGAGCACGCACCTACATGTGGCGGGCAGGATGGGGGAAGGAAAGAATTTTAAGCAGATTCCCTGCGGGGCTGCATCTTACCACCCTGAGTTCTTGACCTTAGCCCAAATCAGGAGTTGGAAGCTTAATCAAGGGAGCCAGGCAGGTGCCCTTCTTGTTCTTCTTTTTAGTTTATGAGTTTGCTCTCATTGATAGCTGTTTATTTTATGATTTACAAAACTAAGTATGTTCATTTTGAACAATCAGAACGTAAACTCATGTTCATGAGGCATTTAAGCATTTGGATGTTAGTTACGCTGTTAGCGATTTAATTTGCCACTAATAAAGATATTCACCATGTCCTAGGTATTTCAGGGAACACAGATTAATAAGTCACCATCTCAAACCATTTTCCTAAATCATAAAGAAAATTAGGAGGCCCCAGTACACTCCTATGGATTATCCAGTTTCCAATATTACGTTAACAGTGGAAATAGCTGTTATCAAACTTGTAAGTTACAAATCTTTAAGGTAGCTATTTTAAAGTCCATACAGGGATACCCTGAAACAGGGAGGGAGCCACTGCAGTGCTGAGTCTCCAAACTATTTTTCTTTCCTTCCCTTTCATCTTCATCCTAGACTACAACCTGTTTTTCCTGGCTCTGAATATTTCTCAGTATGGTCAAACATTTGGCCTTAAAAATAAATCCTGAAGTGCTGTCGTTGTCTTACACAAGTATCTGAATTACGTTTCCCCCAAATACCGTGATCTCAGTATATAGCTGATGGGAATGTGGTTGCCCACTCAGCTGTGCAGTCGCCAGTACAGGGCAGCTCCGTAATCGGGGCCCCGATCCAGTGCCTCCCCGCTCGTCCATCCTCAGGCCAAATTCAGAGACTTTTCCAGGGGTTATCTCAGGACAGGCCCCTCGCTTCCCAAAACGATCTAGCCCTCAAACGCTCCTAATCAGCTGAGCTAAAGCTTCACTGCCCCGCGGTTCTTGTCGGAGCTGAGGCTCGTGCCTCAGGGGGAGCCTGCGTTCTCAGACTAGCAGCACGCCCGGCGGGCTGTTGTAGGACCAACAGCCCCCAGACTCCCGGCAGCCAGCCCATTGTGCTGGCGTTGGAGAGCCGGCGTCAGCCGGTGACGCAGACGGAGGCCCCGCCCCGCGCATGACGCCAGCGTCAGGCCAGTCCCGGCATGCTCCGCGGTGGCTCGCGGTGGCTGGCGGTGGAGCGCAGACGAGCGGAATTCTTCCCGTGAACATCCTCTGCTCTGCTCAGCTCAGCCGCTGTCCAGACCCGGGTCGGCGAGAGTGCCGTGTCCAGCCGTTCTCCTACCGCTTGGCCGTCCGTTGGAGCGCCCCTAGCCCTCCTGCGAGGGCTCCCCGGGACGGAAGGGTCCACCAGCCTGTCGGCGCCCGCCGTGCTCGTGGTCGCCGTCGCCGTCGTCGTGGTGGTAGTCTCTGCCGTCGCCTGGGCCATGGCCAATTACATCCACGTTCCGCACGGCTCCCCGGAGGTGCCCAAGTTGGACGTCACCGTTCAGGATCAGGAGGAGCAGCGCTGCCGGGAGGGCGCCCTCAGCCTCCTGCAGCACCTGCGGCCGCACTGGGACCCTCAGGAGGTGACCCTGCAGGTAACGCCCTCATCTCCGCCCGGGGTCTCTCCCTACCTGGACTAGGCCGGTGGGGGGGGGGGGCGCTCAGTCCCTTCGGTTCCCGGATGATGGGGCAGACCCGACGGGAGCCCTTGGGCAAGGGGCCCTGTGCTTCGTACGTCAGACCTGCGAAGGTCACTCCCCCTTCCTTCACAATTGCTGATTGAGGTTGTCCCTAGGGCAGATTTTCTTTCTGGAAGCAGCTACGTAAGTGACGCATCCATTCGCCCCGGGAAAATTCCTGTTGATGGTTGCTCCTCCTCCCACTCCCCGGTCCCTTCTAACTGCAAAGGAACCTTTTCCATTCCCCCTGCAAGGGGTCCTCTTCAGTCGGCCCTAGGTACCTTCTCGCCTGCCACAGATAATGTAGGAATTAATCCTTGTGATCTTTATCTTTCCCTTCCCGCCCCTCCCCCTCCCCGGCGGTTTACTCCCATTGATGTCTCACCCTTCGTTGTATCTTAAATCATCGGATGGATGGGCGAGAGTACTCGATTTCAAAGTCATAACCATGGCCATGCATCACTCGATTGGCTTCTTACGTAGCATTCCACACATTTTATTTGAATCGACATTTCTGAATTTTTTTAGTCGTATTAGTAAAATTAACCCTATTTGATGTTAGGTCAATCAGTGTGCCGTTGTATTCGTAGAATAAAAATTGGGAGAAAAAAATCCTTATGGATCTAGGTGTTTTCTAATAACTTATTTCTAATAAATTATGATTTAGTATAGATGACATTTATTTTGAATATTTTAACTTTCAGATTCAGGGTGTACGACAGTGAACCTCCATTTTCCTTGCATACTCTAAATAAAGTCAATAATTTTGAAGGCTGAGATATTTGGGGTTTGTTTCACATCTGAGCAATAATGTAAGAAGTAGCCAAATTATCTGCTTTATTTCGTTGACTGGTTTATTCAGCAGTGTTATTGAATTAACAGTATCTCAGATTCTTTGCTAAAGTAGTCACCTATACAAAGATGAATAAAACATGAATAGTGCTCTAGGGCCCAGAACAGTTCCTGACACTTGGGCTTTCAGATGTGTTAGTTTCGGTTCTTGTTGCCTAGAAGAGTTTTGAGCATATTGAAAGGACTCACATGTTCTGGGAAAAAAAATTGTTAGACAAAAATTTTGAAGTTTTAAGGGAGTATTAGCTAACTAAACAGGACGTAGTGAATCCAGAATGATTCTCATGTGTAATTTGAAAAAATAGTATGGCTAAGAAAGTTAAATTACTTGAAACTTCCCAATTGAAACTCTGAACTTTGGTTTATTATTCATTAGCTCTTACTACAGAAGAGTTTTGTATTTATTAAAATGATTTATATTCTGGCAGTCAATTATAAACTAAACAGATGCTAACTAAAGGCAGTGCTGCTTCCTGGGAAACTTTGGTACTGGCAGACTATGCTACTTTTTAAGTAGAGACTTTAAAATTTGAAGCTTTGAAGACTTGTGTTTCCAATAGATGATGTATGTGTAGAACACAGGAATAATAGCTGCCGTTAAGTACCAGTGTGCCAGGTTGTGAGTTAGGTCATGTATATTATATATATTATCATTTAATCCTACAAACAATTGTATTAGGTAGATACTATTTATTAATTTTTTTTAAGTGAAACTCAGTGAAATAAAACCAGGGTATAGGTAAAAAAGGGACAAAATTTGTTGACATCAAACTTTCTGATTGTCAGAAAGTATTTGTGATTGAATCTTACTTACCTTTTATTATGCAGCAACTTTTGACTTCAAGGCCTTTGGACTCCTAATCCAAATTTGTAATATACTTATTTGTCAGTGAAGGTAAATACTACCACTTATTTTGCTCTAAGGATGATGATGGGTTAGAAATATAATCCTTCCCTATGCAAACAAAGCTTTTGATCTAGAAGCTGAGACAGCTGTTATTCTGAATTGGTGGTCATTCATTTGTGGTTTCTCAACTTGAGAAAATCTGACTCCCATATTCTGTCATTCAAACTCTTCTTTATGATGCTTCAGGATTTCTTTTGTAATTCTCAGTGGGAATATTTCTTTTGAGATTTGCTTTTATTTCCTTTGAAGTATAAATAATACTTAACATTTCAGAAGGGGAAATATGTATCATATATTCAACAGATTAATCCTGGTATATAGCCAATTTTTTCAAAGATTACTTAAAATTTGCTTTAAACATACCTTAGAAGTTTAGTGTAGTATTACTTATTTTACCTGATGATTACGTCTTAGCTGAACTATTCAGAACATACTGGAAAATCCAGAAGCAAGCACTGCACTTTGATGCAGTCAGAATGATACAGGGCCCAATCTTTGCTCAAAACTTATAGACACATGGAATGCTGTATCTCTTTTTAGATGGGATTTTAACAAGTTGATTTTTTGGTTTTCCTATTCACACAAGATTGAAAAAATAAAGTATAAAAGGGATGGTAAGCTTTTTGGAGTGTATCCTACTTAGAGTAGTCAGACTAGATCAGAAACAACTGTACCAGTCACAGTGGTTTTTGTTTCATAATTTATTGAAATTCCTAGTCTAATAGGGAAGAGAAAACAATCACAATGTAGTGTTTTTGGAATGAACATTCATATTCATGTGCAGAAACTACAGAAGAACATTTAAAAATCATACTATTTTTGCTATACTACAAGTTTCTTCATGTTTTTGGATGCATAGCTTTGATACTCCTTTATTTTTTAAGCATACATATGCTATCTCGGAAACCAGTATTTGTGTTTGGTTATGTAGCTGCATAGCAGCTTTCATACCCCCTTCCTTCTCTTTATTCAGCTGTGTTGGAGATAGTCACTAAAATATCCTATTAATCTAGAATCCTTCTTATTTTGATATTGATATTTGATATTTGATATTTGATAATATTTTATTTATTAAAAAAAGATTTTATTTATTTGATGAGAGAGTGTGCACACACACACACACACAAGCAGGGTAGAGGGAGAAGTAGGCTCCCTGAAGAGTAGGGAACCTGATGAGGGGCGTAATCCCAGGACCCTGAGATCATGACCAGAGCCAAAGGCAGAGGTTCAAGCAACTGAGCCACCCAGGTAAGCCCTTTAATAATATTTTAAATGAAGAATCAAAACCAAAATATATATAGTTCTTTTTAAACTATATCTCCTTTAGTGTTCTAAAACTTAATAATTCCCCCACCCCCCTTTTTAAAGTATAGTTGGCACACAAGGTTACCTTAGTTTCAGGTGGGTTTTTTTTTTCTGTTTTGTTTTTTTTTTTAAAATTTTTAAAAAGATATTATTTATTTATTTGACAGAGAGACAGAGAGCAGGAACACAAGCAGGGGAAGTGGGAGAGGGAGAAGCGGGCTTCCCAAAGAGCAGGGAGCCTGATGTGGGGCTCAGTCCCAGGACCTTGGGATCATGACCCGAGCCAAGGGCAGATGCCTAAAAACTGAGTCACCCAGGTACCCCTTTTTCAAAATACGAGTTTGTGGATGCCTGAGTGGCTCAGTAGGTTGAGCGTCTGACTCTTGATTTCAGCTTGGGTCATGATCTCCTGCTCCAGGCTCCATTCCATGTGGAGTCTGCTTGAGATTCTCTTACTCTCCCTCTGCACACACTGCTCCCCTCTTGTGCCTGCCCCCTCCCCCCACCGCCCACCCTGGCTTGTGGTACACAGTCTCTCAAATAAATAAATAAATAAATCTTTCAAAAACAAAACAAAAACAGAGTTTGTTCCTTACTTTGAGTGAGAAAAGTCTCTGAAAAGTCTTATGTAGATTTAAGTAATGTATTAAGTGTGCCAAAAGGGTATGCTATTTATAGGAATCTTGAATCCTGTAGATAAATATAAAGGGTCATAGTTTTTATTCAACACAACTTTTAATATTAGCACTTATGTCCAGTTTTCCATTTCTTATTCCTCCTCTTTTTGATTTCAGTGTTTTATAATAATAAAATATTTGATGGGTGGTAGGCCCTAAAACTTTGTTGAATATAGCTAAAAGAGGTGTAGGTTTGATAGGCTACTATCAAAGATATATATACACATATATAAATACATATTTTTTACGTAATCTCTATACCCAGTGTGGGACTTGAACTCATGACCTTGACAGCAATAGTTGATGCTCTACCAATTGAGCTAGCTAGGCTTCCCAAAGATATAATAAGCTCCCATGTCTTTTACTGAGATGTGACTAAAAAGTTAGAAGCCTCACACACTAGTTCATTTTCAAGTATTAATGGCTGTGTGACTTGGGCTGAGCAAATAACTTGACCTCTTTGGGGCTTCAGCATAATGTGGTGGAAAGAGGATGGTTTTTGAATCCTGATACCAGCTATTTGTAACCTTTGGCAAGTTTTAAATCTCTGGGAAATAGTAGACTAGCAGAAAATGATAGAATTTTACTACTGTAATATTGCTTTACTGCTAATAGTAATTTTACTACCAGCACCAGTTTTTACTATTTTACTACTAACAGTAGAATATCCTGAGAGATAAAATACATAAAGTTATGGGTAGTATATTTTAGTATTACGTGCCTCCTGCCGCCTCCCATCTCCCTCAGCAAACCCCTCCATTTGTAAGTGAAATAATTGATCAGAAACAGTTGTAAACTCCTAAAATTCAGTAATTCTGACATATATGTATTTATTTATTTTAAAAGATTTATTTTTTATTTTAGAGCAGGAGAGCCTGAGCGTGGGCAAGTGAGGAGGGGGTAGGGGGGAGAGAGAGAGAGAAAAGCAGGCTCTGGATGAGCAAGGAGCCTGATGCAAGGCTTGATGTCACACCCTGAGACCTTGACCTGAGCCAAAATCAAGAGCCTGATACTTAACTGACTGAGCCACCCAGGTGCCCTGATACATACATATTTTTTGTAGCAGGTATGATGCTAATTTTAAGTAGCATTCTTCTGTACAACTAACCATAACAGAAGGTAGGCCTGGGAAAATGTAGGAGGGGAGGCTTCATAGAGGAGGGGATACTTGAGCTGAGTTTTGAAGGAAAGATATGGTCAGATGGAGTGGGGGAGCATTTCTGGGCAATGAAAAATACGCTCACAAAGTTAGATTGTGAGGGGAAAACAAACACAGCGAGGCCATAAGTATTTCCGGCAGAATGGACTGTAAGCCGGAAAAGAAGTGGGACTGATTTTTGAGAAACTGAGTTGTTAGATATAAAGGTTTTGTGCTTCATTAAGGAGGTGATATTTTATTATCTAGGATATAATGGGAAGCCAGTTAAATTTTTTTTTTAAAGATTTTATTTATTTATTTGTCAGAGAGAGAGCAAGAGAGCGAGCACAGGCAGGCAGAGGCAGAGGGAGAAGCAGGCTCCCTGCCGAGCAAGGAGCCTGATGTGGGACTCGTCCCAGGACGCTGGGATCATGACCTGAGCTGCTTAACCAACTGAGCCACCCAGGCGTCCCTGCCAGTTAATATTTTTAAGCAGATGAGTTATATTGTGTATTTTTTAGAGCAGTGGCAGGCTGTATTGCAGGCAGTAGTAGTTGAATGAGATGTTTTGAACTGGGGAATAAGTGATCGCTTAGAACATTGGTTTTGAACTGGTGGTTACCCCACACTAATAGGATGTTAAAATCAATATAGTAGGTTGTAAACACTACAGTTTAAAAAGATGAGTTAAAATAGGATGTGATAGGATAGATCCGAGAGTCTTGCATATAGTAAGGTAAGGACTGTTTGGTGAAGCTTGTTTTAGTTTCATATGAAAGTATGTACTGAATTAGATGATAAATATATATTTTGGTCTGAGTATCACATTAAAAAATGTTTGAGAAAGACTTAACCTAGGAGAGACTGTTATATTAGTCCAGACAAGAGGTGCTGCGATCCAAATTAGGACGGTGGCTTTGGAGATGAAAATAAAGGACAGATTTGATATTTCAGAAAATAAATATACAGGAGTTAGTTGCTTGCAGGTAGGGAAAAGGGAAGCCTAAGGGTTTTTTTGTTTGTTTGTTTTTTGTTTTTCTTTTTTCTGTTTCTGTTGGTGACAAAGATGGTGAAATAATGGAAGACCCATGTTTAAGGAATCAGGTTATTTTTCATGATTTTGTCTTCTCAGGAGTTACTTAGCTCTTTGATATAACAGATGGACCATAAATACATTTTTATCACCTTTTTAAAAATTGTTGGATAGAACAAACATACAGGAAAATACATGAAACATAATTTTTTTTTTGTAAAACAAATACTGTGTAACCCAAACCCTAGGAAAGAAAATATCAGCAACCCAGAATATTTCCCATTTTCCTTCCTGGTCCTAATCTCTCCCTCCCTCTAGTGGTAGTAACAATAGCAGGGTTTTTTTTTGTTTTTTTTTTTTTTTAATACTAATAGACTATTTTGAATTAGTCTTTTTTTGCAAGTCAGTGATATGAGAAAATAATATATTAAGGGTATTTCCTTTCACAAGGGACATAAACATGAAATAATTTAGTTTTATTAAAAAAGATACCATAGGGACGCCTGGGTGGCTCAGTTGGTTAAGCGGCTGCCTTCGGCTCAGGTCATGATCCCAGCATCCTGGGATCGAGTCCCACATCAGGCTCCTTGCTCGGCAGGGAGCCTGCTTCTCCCTCTGCCTCTGCCTGACACTCTGTCTGCCTGTGCTCACTCGCTCTCTCTCCCTCTCTCTCTGACAAATAAATAAATAAAATCTTTAAAAAAAAAAAAAGATACCATAATATTGAAACTCACTAGGAAGAAAAACCATTTCCTATCCATATTTTATTTAAAAAATCAACTGTTCGGGGTGCCTGGGTGGCTCAGTGGGTTAAAGCCTCTGCCTTCGGCTCAGGTCATGATCCCTGGGTCCTGAGATCGCTCTGCTCGGCGGGGAGCCTGCTTCCTGCTCTCTCTGCCTGCTGCTCTGCCTACTTGTGATCTCTGTCAAATGAGTAAATAAAATCTTAAAAAAAAAAAAATCAACTGTTCTTTTATTACCTTCTATTTTTTCCATATATATTTTATATAGTTATGAACACACCATATGTACAGTTTTATATTCCTTTTTTTCATGCTGCCTTCCTTTCACTTTCCCATGTTGGTATGTTACTGACTTTAGTGTTTGATAGCTGTAAACTTAGTATTTGGTTATATTAAACATCATGTGAATTAATTATTAAAATTAAATTTAAAAAATTCTGGAGAGTATTAAGTAGAAAATTAGAAAGGTTCATAGCCTATCTAAACCTGTTGACTTTGTTTAAAAAAGATAAAAAAACCCATAAATAATATATGCTCTTTTGAACAGAATATTTAAAACACATATACAAGGCTATGAGATGAAAACTAAAAAGCTTAACTCCCTCAACTTCCAAGTCACTCATTCTCCTCATGCAATTTGGTGAGCAGTATTTGAACTTCTAAAAAATTAGCAGATACAGATTTATTATAGCACATAGCTACCTGTGTTAATAAATATCAGTAAATATAATTATATTCCTTTTGTATACACAACAAAGTTATTCTGTATGTTGCATTTTAAAATAATATATCTTAGACATCCTCCTTTGTCAGTATACGTACTCTGCCCCATGTATATATTTTTTAAAAAATTTATTTATTTGAGAGAGAGTGAGCATAAGTGGAGAGGAGGGGCAGAGAGAGAGGAAGCGGACTCCCTGCTGATCAGGGATCCTGGTGCGGGGCTCCATCCAAGGACCCTGAGATCATGACCTGAGCCGAAGATAGATGCTTAGCCGACTGAGCTACACAGGCGCGCCCCTGCCCATATATTTTTTTAAGGATTTTATTTATTTGAAAGAGAGAGCCTGTGCACACACTGCATGCATGCTTGCACAAATGGGGGGAGGGGCAGAGGGAGAGGGAGAATCTCAAGCAGACTCCCCACTGGGCTTGGAGCCTAATGTGGGGCTCAATCTCATGATCCTGAGATCATGACCTGAGTGGAAACTGAGAGTTAGAGGCTCAACTGACTGAGCCACCTATATTTTTAAAACAACATTGAATTGCCTTTATTTTTTGCATATTAAAAACAGTATTGCATAAACTGCTTTTATATGTATATTTTGGAAAGCTTTTCTAAGTGTGTCCTCAGAGTAAATTCTTTTTTTTTGTTTATTTATTTAAAGTAATTTCTACACCCAATATGGGACTGGAACTCACATTCCTGAGATCAAGAGTCACATGCTCCTCTGATTGAACCTTCTAGGCACCCCTAAACCTTATTAGTGGAATTAAAAGGGTGAAAACTGCCAGTTATGGTTGTTATATCTAGGTTTTATTTCAAAGAAATGGCTTATACCAGTTGTGGAGGCTGATTAAGTCTGAATTGTAGGGCAGGGTAATGGGCTAGAAATTTAGGAGTTGATTCTGTAGTCCCCCCCCCTTTTTTTTTTTAAAGATTTATTTATTTGAGAGCGAGGGAAAGCCTGTGTGTGTGTGTGTGTGTGTGTGTGTGTGTGTGTGTATGTGTGCGCGCGCGTGCGCGTCATGGGGAGACCTGAGTCAGGGGAGGGTCAGAGGGAGAGAATCTTCAAGCAGACTCCCTGCTTGGCATGGAGCTCCAGTGCAGAGCCTGATGTGGGGCTCAACCCCACCATCCATGAGACTGTTACCTGAGCCAAAACCAAGAGTCAGATGCTTAATTGACTGAACCACACAGGCACCCTGATGGCTGTAGTCTTAAGGCAGAATTTCTTTCTTTTTTTTTTTTTTTTTAAGATTTTATTTATTTGTTTAACAGAGAGATCACAAGTAGGCAGAGAGGCAGGCAGAGAGAGAGGGCATAGCAGGCTCCCTGCTGAGCAGAGAGGCTGATGTGGAGCTTGATCCCAGGACCTTGAGATCATGACCTGGGCAGAAGGCAGAGGCTTAACCCACTGAGCCACCCAGGCCCCCCTTAAGGCAGAATTTCTTCAGGGACACTTAAAACTTGTTTTACTTTTACATTCCTTAAAGTGATTGGATGAGGCCCACCCATGTAAGTGATAGAAGATGTTAAGTGCATCTACAAAATACTTTCACAGCTGCATCTAAATTAGTGTTTGAGTAACTGGGTATTATAGCCAATCCAAGTTGACACATAAAACTATCAGGCTGTTTCTCACTTTAATATTGCTAATTGTCATGAAAGGTGTGTTAATTTATACTCCTCAACACAGTGTTGGAGAGTATGTTTTTCCTTATACCTTGTCCAATCCCTGATACCAAATTAAAAAAAATTTTTTGCCAATGGGAGACATGAAAATGGTATTGTTTATTAGATTCCTTTTAATTTTGTTGTTTTGGAAGATGATGGAATCCGGTGGTTTCTTCTACGAAACATTTAACTGATATTTATTAATTTTCACCTTTCTAGGCTTTATAGTTTGTTTAGTAATCATTATCTTAATTGTAGGTTGTCTTTATTATTTAATTGGCCTGAGAGTTTATTCATTTAAATTCTACGCCATAAATACATGTCAAAACAGGTTCCCTCCTTGGTATCTTAAATCATCCTTAAGGACTAAAGAAGTTTCATAGTGGCTCGATAGAGTTTAATATTTTTATCATCTCAGGGTTTGTAGTTGCAGGACAGTGTCACATACTGAAAGGAGTGGATTAATGTTTTGGGGGTGTGTTTTTTTTTTAAGATTTTATTTATTTGACAGACAGAGATCACAATTAGGCACAGAGGCAGGCAGAGAGAGAGGAAGGGAAGCAGGCTCCCTGCTGAGCAGAGAGGCCAATGCGGGGCTCAATCCCAGCACCCTGGGATCCTGACCTGAGCCAAAGGCAGAGAGAGGCTTTAACCCACTGAGCCACCCAGGCACCCCTGTTTTGTGGGTCTTAAGATGACCTTCAAGTTTATTGATACCACTTTAGCTTCTAAGGCATCATTAAAGCTATCAACTCTTTTTGCCCACCAGGTATTCTGTATTGCTGTAAATAGCATCCATGGTAGGTTTGGGCAATTCTGTAAGTTTCCAATTGATATGGTCAGTAAGTCCAGACTGAAGGGTGAATTTATGTGTCTTCTGTTTTACAATAGTAAATAACGGAAGCATTCGTATAAAAATAATCTATTTAGTAATACATTCTGGCAGAGGAGACAAAACCACCTCATATAATATCTGTTCCAACACTTAATTTGCATCCAAAGGTTCCCATCAACAGTAGCATCCCCATATCTCCAGTTTTAATTGTTGGTCCTTTTAGAATCTCTCATGTAGGTGTTAGATTCAATGCACTGGGCTTCCATATTAAGGAATCTCAAAAAGATTTCTTCTCTCCAACTCTAGGCCATTTTACCCACATATGTGCATTGTTCTTGGATCCCTGGCTACTGAGCGTCAGGATCCTACCCTCATAGTCTTTTTTCATCTTGATTAAGATCTTGAATAAGAGTGTGTCCCACATTGGAGGTACACTCTTATTATCATCTTTGTATTCTCTTCGTGTTCTGGTTTTTTGAGGTCTCCCAAACTAGAGTAAATAGAGTGGATTTGTTAGGGGCCCTTCAATGCTGGGAGACTAGTAGCAGCTCCTGTCAATCCACCAAGTCTTTGATAATGTTGGATTAAAAACTTTTGCTTCAACCTCATCGATACCTGCTTTATTTATCTGTTTTTTCGATACCACGGAAAACTGACATTCTGTCGGGGCAAGTAGATTTGCCACCTCCCTTATCTTTTCCATTGCTAGTGAGGCATTCTAATTTTCTTGGTATTATTCCTAAAACCCATGACAGAGAGCCTGAGACAGCAAATCTGATCCAATATCCTGAATAGTTTCTTGTGTTGGTAACAGTAAAGGTATATCCATGTAGTAGGAGCAATCTTTATCACACAGTATTCACCATGACTTTTGAGGGTGAGACATATTAAGTGGTTGAATATCTTGGTCACTATAAAGCAAGTCTAGTGTGGCCTGAATGTATAGCATATCAGCTACTTCATCTGGACTATTCCACTTTGCATGCAAAGGACAGGACAGTTCTTCTCAGGATAAACAAACTTTCTAGCCACTTTCATTCATTGTACCAGTCTAGCACTCTTGTTTGGGTTAGTCCCTGCCATTAAGAACGGTCATTAGTGAGGTGTGGGTCCTGCATTAACGCAAACGTGCCAGGGTCTTCAAACCATAGACTCCTTCTTACTTAACAATCTTTATGGGCCATATTAATACAGGTTTTTTTAGGGAGCTAGCTTGAGCCACTGAATGAGACAACTTTTACACTATATGCCCTGGTTTCAGTAGTTTCCTGATTTTTGTCTCCTTGCCACTTGAATCATTTTGGTAAGCAGCTCTAAATCTACTGTTCAGCATGATTTTTCTCTTTTGTGTTTGTTTTGAGGCTAGCATCTTGATGTTGCATTGGACCAGTTGGAATCTGGGTCTGTGTAACGTCACAATCCACCCTAAAAGTGTCTTTAGTTTTCTGTTCTAGGTACTTTGCTAACAATAGCCAGGGAATTGTGTATTTAGCCAATTTCTCATTTTGCGTCTTATTGTGGATTCAGTGACTAAACTCCTGGGGTTAGGTCTGTCATTGCTAGGTTTCGTTTACTTTTACCTCCTGTAACAGATGGCAGCATGCCTACTGTTTAATACTGTGGTTGATTTGACAAACAGCTGGCATCAGCAATTTATCATCCTCTAACCGGTTCATTATTTTTTTCCCCAAATAATGTTTTAGCAATATTACAGTGAGTCTAGGATCATGCTAGTAAACTTGATTGATATCCTTGAAGCAGATTAAGAGTCACGATACCAGCTTTTTAACCTGTTTTGCCATTGTATAACTTTGGATAAATAAGGGAACTTATCTAGGCCATAGTGTTCTCATTCCATAAATTGATCATTTCCAAGGTATTTTACAATCAGTCTCTGCATAAGCAAACATTTGTAGAATATGTCTATGTTCTAGGCCATTGTTTCTCAACCCTTTTAATAATTATTCTCTAAACAGAAAGTTTAAATTAATTAAAAAAATTTTTTTTCTACCTAGCAGAAATTATGTACCAAAGAATAGGATTTTGTCAGGGTTGAGTTTCGGTAATCCACAAACTATTTTAATACCTAAGATTTTTTTTTTTTTTTCTCCTTTGGTGGTTATCTGTGTTGAGAATACATGCAATAGGCTGAGAAATTTAATTTCATTTCATATTCTTTGACTTAGGTTGTAGTTACGTCCTAATACCAGTGTAAGTCAAATATATCCTAAATCAAAAATGCATTTTACACACATGACCTACTGCACATCATTAGTTTAGCCTAGCCTATCGATTTTATTTATTTATTTGACAGAGATCACAAGTAGGTGGAGAGGCAGGCAGAGGGAGAGGGGGAAGCAGGCTCCCTGCTGAGCAGAGCGCCAGATGCAGGGCTGGATCCCAAGACCCTGAGACCATGACCTGAGCTGACTACAGAGGCTTAACCCACTGAGCCACCAGGGCTCCCCTAGCCTAGCCTAGCCTATCTTAAATGTGCCCAAACAGTGATACTTGCCTACAGTTGGGCAAAATCATCTAATACAAAGCCTATTTTATAATAGTGTTGAAAATTCTATGTAATTTATTGAATACTGTACTGTAAGTGAAAAATAGAATGGTTGTATGGGTACAGAATGGCTGTAAGTGTATCAATTGTTTACTCTCATGATCATGTTGATTGAGAGTTGCAGCTCCTGCTGCCCATCATCATGAGAGAGGATCATATTGCATGTTGCCAGCCCTAAATTCAGATTCAAAGTATGGTTTCTACTGAATGTATATTGCTTTTACAGCATTGTAAAGTTGGAAAATTGTAAGTTGGACCATCCATTCTAAGTTGGAGACCATCTGTATATATTCATATCTGTATCTCCTCTCTAAATTACTAAGGTGGAAGGCACCTGGGTGGTTCAGCTGGTTAAGTGTCTGCTTTCGACTCGGTCATGATCCCAGGATCCTGGGATGGGAGTCTCCAGTCAGGCTCCCCAGTCAGTGGGGAGTTGGCCTCTCCCTCTGCCCCTCCCCCCCACTCATGCAAATGCTCTCTCTCTCTCTCATTCTCTCTCTCTTGCAAAAATAAATAAAATCTAAAAAAAAAAATTTGGAAAAAAATACTAAGGTAGAAGTTAGAGAAGTGCCAAAGGACCTATATAATTCTTTTTAGCTTTAAAAACCATAAAGCTTTGGGGAATTTTCTCTGAGAATACTATGAGAAGATTTCCATGAAAGTACATTCTTCCTGATCTGAATATTACATTAACTCTTTCTAATAAAAATCTATTGATAAGTGATAATAAAAAGCATACATCATCAAGAATAGAACCTAATGAAATGCTATGGGTATTGGTATGTGATATAATTACCGTAGTCCTTAGTATAGGATTCTGACTTTGTTCTTTAAAATTGCTGTGACTGTTCTTTTTTTATTTTATTATTTTATTATTTTTTAAAGATTTTATGCATTTATTTGACAGGCAGAGATCACAAGAAGGCAGAGAGGCAGGCAGAGAGAGAGGTGAAAGCAGGCTCCCTGCTGAGCAGAGAGCCCGATGCGGGGCTCCATCCCAGGACCCTGGAATCATGACCTGAGCTGAAAGCAGAGGCTTTAACCCACTACTGAGCCACCCAGGCGCTCCTGCTGTGACTGTTCTTGACTTTTTTTTTTTTTAAGATTTTATTTATTAATTTAACAGACAGAGATCACAAGTAGGCAAAGAGGCAGGTGGAGAGAGAGGAAGGGAAGCAGGCTCCCTGCCGAACAGAGACCCGGACGTGGAGCTCAATCCCAGTACCCTGGGATCATGATCTGAACTGAAGGCAGAGGCTTTAACCCATTGAGCCACCCAGGCGCCCCTGTTCTTGACTTTTTAAATTGCCATATAAATTGCACACTTAGCTTTTCAGTTTTCACAAAAGAAACTGGATGACAGTTTGATACTTTGTGGAATCTATAGATATTTGAGAAGTAAAATCATAAATAATATTGTCTTAAAATCCATAAACAAAGTATATCTCATTTATTTAGTCCTTTTATTTCTCTCAAACTTTTTCTTAAAGTAAACTCTACTCCCAATGTGGAACTCAAACTCATGTCCTCAAAATCAAGAGTTGCATGTCTTACAGGCTGAGCCAGCCAGGCACTCCTTCTCTCAGACTTTTGAAGTTTTCAGTGTAGTGATCTTGCATGTTTCATTTGATCTCCTGCCCAGGAATTTGATGTTTTTTGATATTATAGAAGGTTCATTTAAAAAAAGTGGATTGTTGGTATATAGAAATTCAGTTGATTGTTCTGTATTGAATTTTTCTTTTTTTTAAAGATTTTATTTATTTATTTGACAGAGATCACAAGTAGGCAGAGAGGCAGGCAGAGAGAGAGGGGGAAGCAGGCTGCCAAGCAGAGAGCCTGATGTGGGGCTCGATCCCAGGACCTTGGAATCATGACCCGAGCCAAAGGCAGAGGCTTTAACCCACTGAGCCACCCAGGCACCCTGTACTGAATTTTCAAACATTAAACTAATGTTTAGTGTGTATGCTTTTTGCATTTTTTCTATCTGCAAATAATGACAGTTTTGTTTTTCCCTTTCCTATTTCTATTCTATTATTATTATTATTATTATTATTATTATTTTTGCCTTACTGCTCTGGCCAGGCTGTCCAGCACAGTGTTGAAATACAAGGTGATAGTGGGCGTCTTTATCTGGTTCCCAATATCAGGGAGAACACTTAGAATAATTTATTATGAGGTATGATATGTGTAGGTTTTCTTTGGCTACTGTCAGATTAAGGAAGTTTCCTCTTTTAACTTAGGTATGTATGTATTTTTAAGTGATCTTTATACCCAGTGTAGGGCTCGAACTCAGAACCCCCAGATCAAGAGTCCTATGCTCTATGGACTGAGCCAGCTAGGGACTCTTGAGTTTTCATTTTATTCTTAGTTTGCAGATGTTTTCATCATAGATGAGCACTGAGTTTTATCATGTGCTTTTTTTGCATCTAATGATGGTTGCATGATTTGCCTCCACTTTTCGTTACTCAGCGGAATAACAGATTTTTTAAAAAATTTGAATGTTAAAAACCTTTGCTTTCATAGAGTAAGTCCTATTTGGTTCTGATTTCTTTTTAAAAATATTGTATTAGTTATTAATACATATTTTTAAGTTTTTATTTAAGTAATCTCTACACCTGTCTTGGGGCTTGAACTCACCATCTTGAGATCAAGAGTCTCATGCTCTTCTTACTGAGCCAGCCCGGTGCCCCCGTTAATAATATTTTGATTAAGATTTTGCAACTATGTTCATGAGAAGAGTGGTCTTTATACCTTTCTTGTAATGTCCTTGGCATGTTTTGGTATCTTACTGATAGTTTGTGGTCTTTTTTTTTTTCCTTGATAGTTTTGCTCAGAAGTGATCAACATTATCTTTAAAAAGAACAATTTTTGATTGTTGAGTTTTTCTGTTTTATTGATAATTTTCCCCTTTATTTTCTTCCTAACTTTTTCTTTTTTCTTTTTAAGATTAATTGCCTGTTCTTTTTCTAGTTTCTTGAGCTGGAAGCTTAGATCACTAATTTTCTGCCTTTTTTATTTTTATACTTTCTTTTACGTGACCCTTCAGGTACCTACAAGTTTTGAAATGTCTTTATTATCATTCAGTTCAGAATGTTTTCTAATTATCTTTTTTTTCTTCATCCCATAGATTACTTACATCCATTATGGCTTCATTTCAAACGAGTGGGAGAATTTTAAAGTCTTTTTTCTTTACTGTGGTGAAAAACGACATAAAATTTACTATCTTAATCTATTAGGGGTGTATAAGTATATGTGCAGTTTGTGTTATTGGTGTCCAGTACATATTCTCTTGTAGTCTGAGAAAGTACTCTGAATGATTTAATCTTTGATGTTTGTTGAAGCTTGTTTATAATCAAGCCTATAGTCAATTTTGGTAATATTTTGTGTAGGCTTGAAAAGTGTTTATTGTTGGATACATCGTTCTGTGTATGTCAAATAAGTTGGATTTTTAAATCTGTTGTTCAGATCGCTTGTGTATATAATGATTTTTTTCCTGTTTTTAAAAAATCAGCTCTTGAGAACTGTGCTCAAGATTCAAACAGATGAAATTAGTTTGTCAGTTTTACTAAATATATTTGAAGCTGTGTTATTGGATGGATACACATCTAGAATTGTTACATCTTCTTAATGGATCCATTCTTTCATTATTATAAAATGTCCCTTTATCTCTCAGAACATATTGCTAAGATCTATTTTGTTTAATATGGTGTAACGACATCAACTTTCTTTTGCATGTCTTTTGTAAAAGAAGCATATATAAATATATATTTTTCACACTTAGTGTTTTAATTGGATTTAGTTCTTTCACATTTAGTGTAACTTCTTAGAGAGTTGAGTTTTTCTCTCAAAAAAACCTTTTTTTTTTGTTTGACCTATTTGCCAAACATTCCTGTTTTTAACTTACTTTTTTCCTTCTTTCAACTTGTTCCAAATCTCAGAGGAGCTTATAGTAGAACATGGAGTGGCAAATATAATTAAGCAATTATAGTGCATTTTAGTAAATGCTATGTATAGGGTACTAGTTATGCACTGAGAAGTATTTATGCCTTACCTGAGTTTAGGGACTCTATCCTAGAAAAGAGAACTCTTGTGTTGGATGTTTTTCTTAAAGATTATTTATTTATTTATTTATTAGAGAGAGAGAGAGAGAGCGTGTGTGGATGCGAGCAAGCATGGGCATGGGGAGGAGCAGAGGGAGAGGGACAAGCAGACTCTATACTTGACCCCACGATCCCGAGATTATGACCTGAGCTAAAATCAAAATCAAGCTAAAATAACCATGAGCTATCCAGGTACCCCTTTTGTGTTGGAATTTTATTTTATTTTATTTTGGGTTTTTTTCCAAGATTTTATTTGAGAGAGGGAGAGAGTGAAAGAGAGGTGAGTGGGGGGAGCAGGAGAGGGAGAAGCAGTCTCCCCACTGATCAGGGAGTCCAGTGTAGGACTCAGTCCTAGAACCCTAAAATCATGACTTGAGCTGAAGGCAGACACTTAACGGAGTCACCCAAACGCTCCTCAAGTTAGAACTTTAGAAGGGGTTAGACGTTGGTGAAGTGAAGAAAAAAGAAGGGTGAAATCGGCGGGTAGATTGCTAGATAACTTGAGGGTGGAGGTATCAAGGAACTTGTGTGCCCTAAGGAGCTTGAAATTATCCTCTGAGCAGTGTGGGGCCATTTGACGATTCCCATTTATCATGTTCATATTTGTATTTTATTTATGTATTTATAAAAAGATTTTATTTGAGAGAGAGCAGAGTGAGCAAGAGAGGGAGAGTGTGTGCACAAGTAGGGGGGAAGGGCAGAGAGGAAGCTGACTCCTCACTGAGCAGGGAACCCAATGCTGAGATCATGACCTGAGCCAAAGGCAGACTCTTAACTGACTGAGCCACCCAGGCACCCCAAGAAACAGAAGTTTTTTTGTTTTTTGTTTTAATTTTATCTGTTTGAGAGAGAGAGCGAGCGCGCATGTGCGTGCACAGAGGGAGAGAAGGAGAAGCGGACTCCCCACTGAGCAGGGATCCCCATGCAGGACTTTATCCCAGGACCCAGGGATCATGACCTGAGCCACCCAGGCACCCCAGAAACAGAGGTTTTAAGAATTACATCTGGGTTTTAAGAATTATCTATTTATGTGGAGAATGGAGGCGGAGGGTTCAAGGATGGCTCTCTGAAATTTGCCCGAGTAGATGGAAAGTAAGATGAATGCGTACTGTTACCATTAGATGATTCATCTTTGGTTTTAAACAATTTTATTGTAAGATGTGTTGGTATCGCTTTCTTTATATTTCTTGGGTTCAGGCTTATTGAGTTTCTAGGATCTTTGAGTTTATAGTTTTTCATCAAATTTGGGTAAATTTTGGCCATTTAAAAAATATTGTTTCTCTTCCTCTTTTAGGGGATACAGATTCTCTCTGCTCATGGGTACTTTGCTTATTCACTCATGCTCACTTGTTCTCTCATTTAGCTAATTTTCCCTCTGTGTTTTGTTTTGGATAGTTTCTATTGCTCTCTTTCCAAGTTTGCCTTTTTGGGGGGCAGTATCTAACTTACTGTTAAATACATCTAGTGTATTTTTCTCCTTAGACTTCTTGAGAAGCTTGACTTTTGTCTTTTTATATTCAGTGTTTCTGCATAACTTTTTGTTATAGAATGCAGAACATATTTGTTTTAATGTCTGCTGATCCTAACATCTGTGTCAGTTCTGGTTGGTTTCAGTTAATTGATTTTCCCCTCTCATTATGGATTATATTTTACTTCCTTTTTTACATACCTGGTAACCTTTAATTGAATGTCAGACATTGTGAATTTTTACCTTCTTAGGTACTGAATAGTTTTTGTAGTTATTTGGAAATAGTTTGAGTCTTTTGGGTCTTGCTTTAAGGTATGTTATGTGGTACCAGTGTAGCTTAGAGTCTAGGGCTAATCTATAAATCTCTAACATAGGTTTTGTCTGAATTCATTCTTTTATTGTGAATTATTTTGCTGTTTTTTGTTAAATGTGAACAATGTAGTTCTCTACATACATGTTAAGATCTTAGTGTGTGCCAGTCACTGTTCTAAATGCTTTTATATATATTAACTCATTAATCCAAATAATGCTATGAAATAGATTCCAGCATGTTAATATTATATGTAAGGAGAAGGAAGCACATAGGGGTTAAGTGACTTGCCCAGGGTTACTCAGCTTATAGATAACACAGCTAGAATTCGACTCACAGGTCTTGCTCTGTAGCTCCTCCTTTGAGCTAGTACTATCCTAAATATGTGATAAACAGTATAGGATAATCCTTGAGAAAAGGAGCTCTGTGAAATTTGTGTTAGTTTTGTCCCACCTCCATTGAGATGAAATTTTACATTTTTTTTTTCCTTAAGATTTTATTTATTTGAGGGAGAGAGAGAGAGAGAGCACGAAGGATAACGGGAGTAGCAGATGCTCCACTGAGCAGAGAACCCGACTTGGGGCCCTATGCCAGGACCCTGAGATCATGACCTGAGCTAAAGGCAGATGCTTAACTCACTGAGTCACCCAGGCTTCCTTAAATTTTATATTTTTAGTATATATCTAGTACACTGTATGTATCTAATAAATATCAAGTGTATTTTATTGTACATTTCAGAAGGTTCAGCATACTGAATTTCTTATAGGTGTATATATGAGGTGGGAACCATCCAAGGACAAAAATAATTTTCCATACATCTTTAAAGCCAGTGACAGACAATCAAGAACACACTGACAGGTGAACAAGTTGGGTTTAAGAGAGAACGTATACCACTCAGAATGGTAGGGCTCTCAGTAAGTAGGTGTTAGAAAGGACTTAATATAGAATTTGGGTTTGCTGATTTGGGAGAGTGTTCAAGGAAGCAGGCTTTCCTCTGGATTGGGAGCTGTCAGGAAGAAAGTGGGCCAAGTCTATGACCGATATCTTAATCTTACCTAGAAGACTGAAGGAATGAAGCAGGGCCAAAGCTGTGGCTGGAAAAGGAACAGCAGTCATTCATATTAACCCAAATAGGGGGATATTTAGTCATTTTTGTGTCTTGAAAATTTTTTTAATTTTGTCTATGTTCAGACATGATTACAAGGTGGCTTTGTTTTTGTTTTGGTCCATTGTGGTCAGAGTGGCCTCATCTGATGTTGGTGTTCTGTGAAATTATTTATGTTCAGCAGAGCCACAAGGCTGTACTATGTAGGCCTGGTCAGGTCCTCACTTTTGGGCTTCATTGCAGGAAAAAGAAAGTGAGAAAACATACATAAGCCAAAAAAAAAAAAAAAAAAGTTTAAATTAGAGAAACAAGAAAACAAAAAAAAACGAGATTTAATTTTCCTAAAGTTTTGTTGAATATCTTTGCAGGTGTTTTTATCCCTTATTTATACATAAAATATTTTTATAGATGCGGAGTTTTATTATTTATGTATTTATTTTTCACTCTACAGGATTTATTGCGACTGTCATTTCACTGGAAGTATGTGGCTGTTGTACAATAGAGAATGTTAGGATTAGTTTCTCAATCTTTGTTATAGTAAATTGAAATATTTTATCTGTACATGACATCTGAAAAAGTTACAGAATAACTTGTGTATTTGATATGGCTTTGTAATAAACAACATGCTTTTCAACACAGTTTTTAATAAAATGATTAACAGTTTAAGTGAATATGCTTCTTGTCAATGCTGTATACTATTTTTGTGAAATCTAGGTGGAAAGCGATACTTGTATCTCTGCATACCTGAAAAAGTAGATATTTAAAATAAGTCTCTTTACAGTAGCTCATACAATTTACCTACATTGGGTAAGGATAATTGTCAAGTCTTGTATACAATAAAAAAATTTATATAAAAATTAGTAACTAGTAACTAGTATTACCTTAAGAAATACCTTTAAAATTTTCATCTGAAGATGAAAGCCTTTTCCGGTGTCATTTATCATTACAATAATCTTCTTGAAAGAGAAACATTTGTATTCTTTCTCAGGCATTAGGTAAATATGTGTTCATTTAAAACTTTTTGGCCCTTTTTCCTTTTGCTTTTTGCCAGTTTTCTTGGGAAAAAAATGTTGTTAACTCTTGGTTATACTTTTATCTCTTGTCCCTTCATTCCACCTGAGTCTCCAAAAGCTTTAGATTATAATTGAGCAAATAGAAAAATTAATTTTAGTATCAGAGGAAAATGAAAGTTGCAATTTTTGAGTGGATTTGAACTAATACTGCTAATCATCTGTTTGCTTTTTAAAGGTACCATTTGTGCTCAGATATAAAAAAGAACTTGAAATTTTTGACTTAAGCTCTTGAAAAGTCCCAAAAGTCCCTTTTAGAAAATATTGTAGAAATCTCTAATTAACCTCTCAATTCCTCTAATTAAGGTTGTGCATTTTTAGCCATAGCATTCAAGTTTGAATTATAACCTGAATGCTTAAAAACAATTTCTAATGCATGTTGTGTTAAGTAATTCTTAAAATTAACATTTAAAATTAAATTTTAGAAATTGGAGATTTACCATGATATGTAACTTATGGTAGGTTTATATTTGTATATTACACTTGTAAACATTATTAAAGACCTTTTATATGTTATTTGCCTTGCTGGAGGAGAGCAGTTTCTCTGTCTTCAGAGACTTTTGAATTTATTAGACATAGGAGAAATTGTGTATGTGTGTGTGTGTGTGGGTATATGCACACATTTGCAATGATTGCAGTACAAGCATACTTTGAAATATAATAGGTATCAAAACATTGTGTGGAAGTATTGGAGATTGAATAATTAACACTTTTGGATCAAGAAAGATAATGTTATAGGAATTATAGCATTCCTTTATCTTTACATCTAAAATTAAAATTATAGACATGTTAGATAAAATTATATTTAAAAGTTTTTTATGTTAAAAAGTGGGTAGTTTTAATTAGTACTTAATTATTTTGACCTATCTGCTGTTTCATTCGTTAAATAATTGCTTTTTCCCTCATTTTTTCTTTTTCGGCAGCTTTTCACAGATGGAATCACAAATAAACTTATTGGCTGTTATGTGAGTAATACAATGGAGGATGTAGTCCTGGTGCGAATTTATGGCAATAAGACTGAGCTGTTAGTTGATCGAGATGAGGAAGTGAAGAGTTTCCGAGTGTTACAGGCTCATGGCTGTGCACCACAACTCTACTGTACCTTCAATAATGGACTGTGCTATGAATTTATACAGGGAGAAGCATTGGATCCAAAGCATGTCCGCAACCCTGCCATTTTCAGGTACGTTTCTTTTTCTAAATAATTTTTCTTTTTGAAAAATAAGAGTGTTAAGTATGCTAAAGAAACTACTTTTTAAAACTGCCTTTTCTTTCTTTGAGCAACTATTTTGTTATCTTAGAAACTTTCTTTAGTTAGGGTTCTGTTTTGTTTTTGCTGAAGAAAAAAATCCTGTCTGCTGTCTCATTGTTGACTCTGCAAAAAAAAGACTGTGAGATGTGGTTTTGGATTAGTCTGCAGAGTGTCAAGGCTTCCCCTTAATTAATTATTTTACTTTATTTTGTTTTTAAAATTTTAATTCTGTTAATTAACATATGGTATATTATTAATTTCAGAGCTAGAGTTCAGTGATTCATCAGTTGTATATAACACCCAGTGCTCATTACATCATAATGCCTTCCTTAATGCCTATCACTCAGTGACCCTGTTTCCTACCCCCTCCTCTCCAGCCGCCCTCAGTTTCCTGTAATTAAGATGTCTCTTATGGTTTGTCTCCCTCTCTGGTTTCATCTTGTTTTATTTTCCCCTTCCTTCCCCTATGTTCCTCTGTTTGTTTCTTAATTCCACAAATGAGTGAGATCATAAAATTATCTTGCTCTGATTGACTTATTCTGCTTAGCCTAATATCCTCTAGTTCCATCCATGTCTTTGCAGATGGCAAGATTTCATTTTTTAAAAAATTATTTACTTAATTTATTTGACAGAGAGCACACATATGTGTGAGCGCACAATAGGGGGAGCAGCAGGCAGAGAGAGGGAGGGAGAACCAGGCTCCCACTGAGCAAGGATCCTGATGTGGGACTTGATTCCAGGAACCTGTGATCATGACCCTAGCCAAAGGCAGTTGCTTAACTGACTGAGCTACCTAGGCGCCCCCCTCCGTTTTTTTGATGGCTGAGTAATATTCCAGTGTGTGTGTATATGTACCACATATTCTTTATCCTTTCATCTGTCAGTGGACAGTGGGGCTCTTTCCATGGTTTGGCTATTGTGGACATTGCTACTATAAACATTGGGGT
Source organism: Mellivora capensis (assembly GCA_004024625.1). Taxonomy (NCBI): domain Eukaryota; kingdom Metazoa; phylum Chordata; class Mammalia; order Carnivora; family Mustelidae; genus Mellivora; species Mellivora capensis. The sequence goes on along the minus strand of PISX010001152.1, from coordinate 4,344 downwards.
GCAGGTACCTCCTTAGATCACCTACATTTTACCTGTGGGGTAAATACCCAGTAGTGCAATTTCTGGGTCATAGGGTAGCTCTCTTTTTACCTTTATGAAGAATCTCTATATTGTTTTCCAGAGTGGCTGCACCAGTTTGCATTCCCACCAGCACTGTGAGAGAGTTCCATTCTCTCCGCATCCTTTCCAACATTTGTTGTTTCCTGACTTGTTAATTTTAGCCATTCTGACTGCTGTGAAGTGGTCCCCTTAATTTTTTTTTTTAAGATTTTATTTATTTATTTGAGGGAGAGTGAGTGAGAGAGAGCATGAGAGAGAAGAAGGTCAGAGGGAGAAGCAGACTCCCCAAGGAGCTGGGAGCCCGATGTGGGACTCGATCCTGGAAGTCCCGGATCATGACCTGAGCTGAAGGCTGTTGCTCAACCAACTGAGCCACCCAGGCGCCCGGTCCCCTTAATTTTTTAAAGTAGTACTTGGACTAAAGCATTACACATTTTTTTTTTTTAAGATTTTATTTATTTATTTGACAGACGGAGATCACAAGTAGGCAGAGAGGCAGGCAGAGAGAGAGGAGGAAGCAGGCTCCCTGCTGAGCAGAGAGCCCGATGTGGGGCTTGATCCCAGGACCCTGAGACCATGACCTGAGCGGAAAGCAGAGGCTTTAACCCACTGAGCCACCCAGGCGCCTGTATTACACATTTCTTATTGCTAACTTTTGTAATCCAGTTGCTCGTATTTTCAGAGTTTCTGCTTACTAAGATTCTTTAAATTCTGTGAACACTGTTACTTTTTAAACTTGTTATTTAATTTAGTGTATTATGTCATTTTACTAAACTTTAATTCAGTACATTATGTTTTCTGTAAGAATAATTTCTTGAATATGCTAGATCATTTGTTCAAAATTACTGTCTTTTATAGTTCTTTTTCTGCTCTTAAAAATTAGTGAATGAGCTTAATTTGAAAACTGCAAAAATTCTTAAGTATTTTTTTCTTAAGACCCCTTTATATCTCTTAAAGGTTTTTGAAGACCTAAAGAGTTTCTGTGAGTTTTATCTATCAGTATTTACCATGTTAGAAATGAAAACAACTTTTTTTGAATACAAGAATATCAAGCACACATTGTTAGCTGTCAGGGTGATAACGTTAGCACACCACTTCATGTAACTTCTTGAAAACTACAGCATTTACTCATGAGAGAATTAGAATGAAAAAGGTAAATAATATCTTATGAAAGTAGTTTTAACTTCATAAACCTGAAGGATTTGAGTTAAACTTAAAGTGTTTGAATCTCTAGGGTTCCTGGATCATATATATTTTTTTAAATTTTATTTATTTACTTGAGAAAGAGAGAGCAAGTGTGAGCATGAGCAGGGGGAGGGGCAGAGGGTTAGGGAGAGAGAAGCAGACACCCCACAGAGTAGGGAGCCTGATGGAGGGGTCCATCCCGGAGTCCTGGGATCATGACCTGAGCCGAAGGCGGTTGCTTAAGGACTGAGCCACCCGGGCCCCAGGTCCCCCCCTTGTCTTTTCTTTTCTTTCTTTCTTTCTTTTTTTTTTAAATATGTTTATTTATTAGAGAGAGAGAGAGCCTGGACTATATTTTAAGAGTTGCTTCATTAACTGATGAAAATGGAATGGCCCAGTATTTACCTTTTTTTAAAAAAAATATTTTATTTATTTATTTGACAGAGATCACAAGTAGGTAGAGCAGCAGGCGGGGGTGGGGGGAGCAGACTCCCCGCTGAACAGAGAGCCTGATGCGTGGCTCGATCCCAGGACCTTGAGACCATACCTGGGCCCAAGGCAGAGGCTTAACCCACTGATCCACCCAGGTGCCCCAGTATTTACCTATTTTAAACTGGTTTCAAATAATATTTAAAAATACTTTGGCATAGAAATCCATCTACTCAAATCCCAGTTTTTAACCAGATAAGTCTCTTCCCTTATGTGAGTGTACTGTTTAGAATGTATTGAAGAACTCTGATGAATAGATAATATGTTTTTTCTTTTGTGTCACAATTTTTTGTGGTCTTCAGTTTTGTGTATATCAGATTCATTTATAAATCCTCAATCTTTTCTTTTTTTAATATTTTATTTATTTGAGAGAGAGAATGACGGGGAGAGAAAGAGAGTGAGCGCACATGAGCAGAGGCAGAGGGAGAGGGAGCAGCAGATTCCCCAGCTGAGCAGGGAGCCCCACATGGAGTTCAGTCCCAGGACCCCTGGGATCATGACCGGAGTGGTAGGCAGATGGTTAACTGATTGAGGCACCCAGGCATTCCTATAATCTTGTTCACAATGTTTGAGATACATGTATATAACAGGATTAAAAGTGATTAGATGAAATTAGGCCAAAGGAAAAGCTGGAGTTAGATTCAGATACAAAAAGTATATTCCATAAGGTTGTTAGAGAAGGGCCATATTAGCTTCTTGGTAACTAAAGCAGGAAGAAGAATACTAGTTTTAAGAGTCAGTGTCCAAAAGATGTAAGAAGAAAGTTGCTTAAGGGGGTAATACCACTTTTACTGGTGTAGCAGTCTTAACTGCCTTTGTAAAACCCATACTTTCATGCATTTGACGTTGATATTCCTAAACTGTCTTTAACACACCGAATTTCAGCTTTCAGTTGAACGAACTATCCAGTGGTTAACTATTTGTTGGTCAGAGTTTCGCATTCAGATTTCTCCCTTCTATTTACTCTGTAGTCTCATGATGGAAACTGGATGCCTAGGGCAGGTTTTTTTCTCTTTGAGTGATTGTAGAACGTTATGGAATCTAAAGCCATGTGAAATTCTATATATGGCATTATATCTTCGTCACGAAGGACACACAGTAGAACCAGACTGCTTCAGATTTACGGGCTATGTGAATTTGGGCATAGCTCTTAAACATTTGTGCCTCAGTTTCCTTATCTAAAAAATGAGAAGAATAATAGTACCTACTTCTAGGGTTGTTGTAAGGATTAAAGTTGTTAGTATATGTAAAAAGTTTAGAACAAGGCCTGGCATATGTTAAACACTATGTAAATGTTAGCTTTTATAGTTATTATAATTTTTTTTCCTAAAGGCTTTACACATTTTATTTGACTTAGGCAGATCTTATAATAACTTGGACATTAAGGTATTAAAGTATTTAGGTAAATTATAGATATTACTACAATATTACTAATCAGTTGACTTTATTACGCTTTTATTATTTATTTAAAGATTTTATTTGTTTGAGTGAGGGAGAGTGTGTGCAAGCACAAGCATGGAGAGAGGGAGAAGCAAACTCCCCACTGAGCAGGAAGTCTGATGTGGGGCTCCATCCCAGGACCCTGGGATCATGATGTGAGCCAAAGGCAGACGCTTACCCCACTGAGCCACCTGGTTATCCTTTATTGTGCTTGTAGAAACATATTTTCTGAATTTTAAAATTCATAGACTTTCTTTTCTTGCCGTTATGTACTGTTTATTATAACATATTCTGTAGTATTCCTTAAGGTGTACCTTAGCAGCATATAGATTAGCATAGCAAGTAATGCCATCACTAAACCCCCCTTCTTGTTTGTGACAGACAAAACTAACCAGTCTTGAAGCCCCTTACCTCTGAACATAGATGAGATTTCAGAATCTTTCTTAACTAAGTGATTTTGGGTAATTACTACCCATGAGTTGTCCCTTGATTTGGTTATTTTAACTTCCTCTGAGAAACCATTTTATATTAAAAAGTCAAGATTTTAGGGGCACCTGGATGGCTCAGTTGGTTAAGTGTCTGACTCTTGGTTTCAGCTGAGGTAATGATCTCTCAAGTCATGGGATCAAGCCCTGCATTGGGCTTCGCACTCCGAGGAATCTGCTTGAAGACCTTCTCCCTCTGCCCCTCCCCCGAACTCATGTGCTTGCTGTCTCTCAAATAAATAAATCTTAAAAAAAGAAAAGAAAGCTGGGGTTCCTGGGTGGCTCAGTTAGTTATGTGGTTGCCTCCAGCTCAGGTCATGATCCCAGGGTCCTGGGATCAAGTCTGGCATTGAGCTTCCTGCTCAGTGGGAAGTCTGCTTCTCCCTATCTGTCTGCCTTTCTCCCTGGCTTATGCTCACGCACGCATGCTCCCCCACGCCACCTCTCTCAAATAAGTAAAATCTTTTTTTTTTTTTTTAATTTTTATTTTTTATAAACAAATTTTTTATCCCCAGGGGTACATGTCTGTGAATCGCCAGGTTTACACACTTCACAGCACTAACCATAGCACATACCCTCCCCAATGTCCATTACCCCACCCACCTTTCCCGACTCCCTCCCCCCAGCAACCCTCAGTTTGTTTTGTGAGATTAAGAGTCACTTATGGTTTGTCTCCCTCCCAATC
>PISX010001151.1:0-211308 GCA_004024625.1 Mellivora capensis | reverse complement strand
ATCGAGTCCCGCATCGGGCTCTGCTCCGTGGAGAGCCTGCTTCCTCCTCTCTCTCTGCCTACTTGTGATCTCTGTATGTCAAATAAATAAAATATTTTTAAAAATGTGAAGTAAAAAAAGATATATATAGACTACCATATATTTAAGATATTATATATAAGCCTCATAGTAACCACAAATCCAAAACCTTAAGGAATACACAAAAGAAGAAAGTCCAACATGACACTACGAAACCTCATCAATCACAAGAAGAACAAGAGAAGAAGAAAGGAACAGAGAACTACTGCAACAACCAGAAAGCAGTGGACAATATGGCATTACGTACGTATCTGTCAGTAATTTCTTTAAATTTCTTCATTCAAAAGCTAGAGGGTGGCAGAATGGATTAAAAACCAGACCCTTCTATATGCTGCTTATAAGAAATTCATCTCAGAAAAAAAAAATCATCTCAGGTATAAGAGACACATACAGAATAGAAGTGAAGGATGGAAAGATGGAAAGACATTTACCACTCAAATGGAAGCAAAAAAAATATTGGGTTTGGCCAGCAAACCCTGAGGCAGCAGATGAAAGATTACTCCAGACACCTTAGTAGGAGAACGTAGAGAGCAAGCGGACCAGACGCTCTAGTGGCAAAAGTTCCCAAGCCAAACTCTGCCTCCACTTTTTTTGTGACTGTTACCAATACAAGAAGTGAGAAGCCTTAAAATAATCAACTGTGACATAGGGAGCATCACATGATTAGAATAAGCTGTGCTCGTGACACGCGTGCAGACAGGGAGTGCGTGACCACCAAAGATAAACGCTTCTCCTAAGCATTTGTTCCCTGGGTGAGTGTGTTGAGCCACAACAAGGATCCAGCTGTTTGCAGCCCAGACACTTTAAAGGAGGCCCAGTTTTCTGGACCTTCCTTCTTTGCTTTTCAATTAGTCTCATCTAAGGAGGCATGTGTTTATTAAATCTTATCTAGTTAGCCATTTTGAATGCCCACAAAAAGAAACAAAGGGTAGTAGTACTTTAGACACAATAGATTTTAAAACAAAGATTGTAACAAGAGACAAAGAAGGACATTATATAATGATAAAGGGATTAAACAAAAGGATTTGACAAAAATTGAAAATACATTAATGGTTGGGAACTTTAACACCCACTTTTATCAATGGATAGATCATTCAGGCAGAAAAAAAAACAACAAAACAGTGTCCCTGACTGAGACACTAGACCAGAATGAACTAATAGATACATATAGAATATTCTATCCAACAACAGTGTACATTGTTTCAATGCACATGGAACAAACTCTAAATACACGCCCCCAAACAAAGACTAAGAAGACTGAAGTAAGAAATAAACCCATCCTTATATGCTCAATTAATCTTTGACAAAGGAGTTAAGAATATACAGTGGGGAAAAAAAGTCTCTTCCACAAATGGTGCTGAGAATACTGGACAATCAAACACTTTCTTATACCATACACAAAAATCAACTCAAAATGCATTAAAAACCTAAATATAAAGCCGGAAACCATGAAAACCGTAGATGAGAAGCTAGGAGTAATTTCTGTGACCTGGACTGTGGAAACATTTTTCTAGGTATGTCTCTTATAGCAAAGGAAACAAAAGCAAAACTAAATTATAGGTTTACTACAATATTATTACTACATTGCAATAAGATTTGACACAGCGAAAAAAAACAAAGCAGCAACATACTAAATGGGAGAACATATATGTAAATGATATACCCCATGAGGAATTAATATCCAAAATACACTAAGACCAAAATAACAAAATACACTTAACACCAATCTAATTAAAAAATGGACAAAGGACCTGAATAACCGTATTCCAGAAGTGACCTAGAGATGGCCACCAGATACATGAAAAGATGCTCAGCATCACTTATCATCATGAAAACGCAAACCGAAACCACAATGGGCTATCAATTTATGCTGTCAGAATGGCTAAAATCAAAGACAATTAACAACTTTTGGTGAGAATATGGAGAAAAAGGAGCCCTCATTTACTGTTGGTGAGAATGTAAAGTGATACAACTATTATGGTAAATAGTATGGAGTTTTCTCAAAATATTAAGAGTAGAAATATAATGTGATACAATAATTCTACTACAGGGTATTTACTCAAAGATAATTTAAGCACCAATTCATAAAGATACATGCGCCCCTATGTTTATTTCAGCAGCATTTATGGTAGCCAAGAAAAGGAAGGAACTTATTATCCAGCAATAGATGAATGGGTAAGCAAGATGTGGTATATAGGTCATGCGTTATTACATGCCATGGAAAGGATGAGATCTTGCCATTTGTGACAAGATGGATGGACCTAGAATATATTATTATAAGAGAATTAAGTCAGGCTGAGAAAAACAAATATATATGATGTCACTCATATGTGGAATCTAAAGAACAAATGAAAAAATGAATTATCCATATAGATTAAGATAAACTGATGGTTGCCAGGAGAAGGAGGGTAGAGTCACGGGCAAAATGGGTGAAGAGAGAAAGGAAAAAGGGATGAAGGGGAGTGTAGATACAGGCTTCCAGTTTGAAATCTATAAATCACAGGACATTTTAAATATAAGTAGTTATCATGCTATTGTTTTCCAAAAATGTTGCACCAATTAATATTCAGTTGAAATATTCATGAAACTTTTCCAACAATTAGGCCAATTCTTAGCATTACCAAATATCTTAATGTGTATGTTTTTCTTCATTTTTACTGCATAGAGTGGTGAAGGAAAAAACATTGTCCTTTTTACTTCCCAGAGAGAATGTGAGATTAAGTAATTTAAAAGTAATTTTAATGTATTTTTTGTGGTTTGTGTATTTATAAACTTTCCCAATGATTGGGGTTTATTCAGTCATAATTTTTTTCTCTTACATAAGCTTTACATATTTTCCCCAGTCTATTTCTATTTTAAGAAAAAAAAAACTTGTTTCTGACATACTTTTATTAAAAAAAGTTTAAGATAATGTAATTAAACTCAATATGAAGGAATCTTAGGATTCCTTCATATAGCTTGTTAAATGGGTCTTCCTCCTTTAGTTTTGAACATTTTCTAGTATTTTCAGGGTTTTATATTTTGTGTTTAGTATCTATAACTTATATTAGGAGGTAAAAGGTAAATTTCCCACCTATTTTTATTCTAGAAGTTTGAAGGTTTACTCCAAATGGATCATAGACCTAAAGATTGCAACTCAAGTTTCTTTGTATTTGGCATGAGATAAGAATTAAGGCCTTTTTTGGTTTTTGTTTTTATTTTTTTGGTGTATATCCATCTGGTTTTTACGGTTTATTGAAAATATTCCTTTCTTCACTGGCAAGCATGTCAGAAAAGAAAAAGATGAAGAAAGGGAATGAGAAGAACAGAATAGAAAGATGCCTATGGGAGTACCCTCATAGCAGCAACAAGAATTTGGACTGGAAATACTGCCAATTGCTTTAAATATGTACAATGTATCAAAAAGGTCCTTCCTCATTCATGTATTTTAAAAAGAGACCTCACATCTGGATTGCTTAATTATCTGTTAATTCTAGTCCCAAACTGCATTTGAAAATGAGAAGAGGCCCAGAGGTATGATGTAGCTCAGAATCAAGCCCTCCTTTTTTTCTTTTTAAAATAAATTATGTTATACTTTGTAGAATGCTTTCACCTAGGTTACCTCATTTGACTGTTGCGACCTACCTGGAAATTCATCAAAGGAGGCATTCTGACTTCTGTTTATATTGTTTAGAAAAAGGAGACATACACAGAGTTAGTGATTTCTAGCAGGTATCACTCGGTGTCTGCTAGATAATAGCAGAGCCGGAGCTTAGCTCCAGCATTTTTTTCCATGTACAACACTCTAGGGTAGCACCTTGTTTTCCATAATAAACAGTGCTGTAAGCTTGTGGTAGGTTGAATAATGGTGTCAACTTCTGGTCTTTAGATCTTGGGACTATGTTATCTTGCATGGCAAAAAAAAAAAATTGTTTTTAATTTGACTGTATTTAGGATCTCGAGATGGGAGATTATCTTGGATTATCTCAATAAATCTAGTGTGATCTCAAGTGTTCTTCTAAGAAAAAAGAGGCAGTGGAGTCACAATCAGATTTATGAAATGGAAACAGGGATGGTCCTGAATGGGGCCATGAGTCAGGAATACAGGTGGCCTCTAGAAGCCGAAAAAGGCAAGAAAATGGGTTCTTCCTTGGAGACTTCAGAAAGAATATGTATGAGCTGACACTTCTGATTTTAGCCCAGTGTAACTCATTTCAAACTTTTGACCTCCAGAATTACCAGATAATAAATTATGTTGCTTTAAGCCACTACATTTATGGTAGTTTGTTCTAGGATCAATAGGAAACCAATACAAACCTCTTGAGCTAATACCTGTTAATAAATATCTCAATAATTTGGTTCTAGATATAATAATCTGACTACAAATTTGCTTCATAATAGAAAATCATGAAAAAAATGCTTTCGTTTTGATTCACTGTTTTTTGTGTTTCTGTTTAACTCCTTTTATTAATGAAAAAAAAAGTTTTGGTTTATCACACCTAAGGATATGTTTTCCACAATGTTAATACTCTTCTAGCCTTTTGATTCCTTCTGGGTTAAAAAAAAAAAAAGGATTATTCTTTCATTGTTGTATGACTTTAGTGAATTATGTGTGGTTCCAGCAACTTAGTGTCCGCAGAGGCCAATATGGCATACGATTCTAAGAACTTTATTGCTGAGTTCTCTATAGGGTGAGAAGTATTAATTTCATAATCATACACGTTTAAAAATGTTTTAAGTTATTAGATGAGTTTTCTCCATTATATTTTCCCTATGCATTAAACTAGTCAACAGGATAATTCTGGTCGTATCTATTTAAATACTATTAATACAATGATTGTATATCATGTATACCATGCTTGGTTTCTTTTCAAAGCCTTTTTTTTTTTTTTTAAACAATGATATATTTATCAGTTTCTCATCTCAAAAAAATATGCAGCTACAAGTTATAGATAAAAATTATAATCCTGAATTCACAAATATTATGTCAAATGAAAAAAGGTTAATGCAAAAATAGGTCTTTATCTGGAAAGAAATTACATAAAGACCAAAAGTATGATGTATATTTGAAAAACATTTAAATTACTCTAGCTCTCATGTATATATAAAATATATCTGTAAGAAAATTATCCTGTTTAGGTTTAATTCATCAGGTCATTTAATATACCACCTGACATGGACTTCTGTATTAGCCAACTCAGCATCACTGTATTTAAGTATGACTGATTTACAAAAGCTGTACATACTTAATGCATATCACTCTGAGTTTGGAGATAAATATCCACCTGTGAAACCATCACCATAATCTATGCCATAAACATCTCATCACCTCTAAAAGTTTCCTCCTGCTGGTATTATTAATGTCAGTATTTGTGATAACACTTAATATTGTACACTGAAAAATTAGCTCAAAGAGTAGCTCTTGGGACACCTGGGTGGCTCAGTTGGTTAAGCAGCTGCCTTCGGCTCAGGTCATGATCCCAGCGTCCTGGGATCGAGTCCCACATCGGGCTCCTTGCTCGGCAGGGAACCTGCTTCTCCCTCTGCCTCTCACTTTGTCTGCCTGTGCTCGCTTGTTCTCTCTCCCTCTCCCTGACAAATAAATTAAAAAAATAATAAAAAAAAAAGAGTAGCTCTTATGTTAACTAGAGGCACTATCCTGTACAGCATATCTTGAAGACTTACTCATCTTGTATAACTGAAGCCTTTGACTAATACCACCTCCTTTTCTTGGGGCAGTGTTGTTTCCTCACCCATATACTGTGCATATCCTTCAAGCATCAAAGGAATAACCCACTGTTAAATTAATGTATCTGTTTCATGCTGTTTACCTTTAGTTGTCTTCTTTACTTTTATGAGCTCACTGACTACTCTAAATCAATGCACTTAAATAGTCTAATAAATATAACCCCTTGCCTACTCATCCAGAACTCATTATGTTGAGAGAATAGTGAAGTTCCGATTCATCGACATTATGATTTATAACACTTTGAGGAAGGAAGATTACAATAACTTCAAGTTATTACGGTATAGCACTTTTTTTTCAATGTTTTTGCAGTTAAGCACCCCCCCCCCAAAGCTTTGGAAACTTTATACTCCTAGATTAAAAGGATTAGATTTTTAAACTTTCAATTAACTCCACATGCATGGAACTCCTGTCAATAATCCTGACGATGTGGCCAGAGTGTTTGTACTTTAATATCAAGGCTACAAAATGTAGCAATTTTTGTTGGGGAAAAAAATGTTTTAAGCATACAGCAACTCAAATAATATTTTAAAAAGTGTTACATTTACCTTGTATAGTGCCATTGAAGGAAAAAATTATAAAATCATATAGTGTTAAGCAAATTTAAGTACAATAGCTAATAAATAATCTTGGCATTCTATTTTGTGTTTTTCACTATATTCATAATGACAAATGATAATACTGAGAAGGTTTCTCTCTAAATTGAACATGCCACAGGAATCCATGTGTTCCATAAAGGTATCTACTGATTATATAATAAGGTAAAAATGTGTGCAGTATTAATTTACAAGCTGTTTCCGTACAGATTTTCCTGTATCAGAGTAATCTGACATAAATAGATTCCTCTATTAACTAGATATACCCAACAGCATTTCCTATGGCAGTGTCCATCTAAATTAAGGGCTAAATTTACATTTTAATTTTCAAAGGAGAACACAGCTTAAGTAAGTTTCATTATTAATCTAAGTTGCTCACTCCAAATGCCATGTTTGAGAAATAAATTTTACAACCTGGTTATATACATACAACCAAGCAACTTTTGCTCCTGTAAAGGATTTCTTTAAATACTATTTAAGATGGGTAGGACAAGATGGTGGGGGAGTAAGAGACCCTATTTCAACCGATGCCCTAAATTGAGCTAAATATCTACCAAAGCACTCTGAACACCTATGAAATCAGCCTGAGATGTAAAATTATATACTTCTGGATCTCTACAGGGGCAGAGAATCATCCCTGGAGAGGGTACACCTTGCCTGGATCATGGTTGATACATTCAGCTGTACATCTCCTCAACCACCTCTCACTAAAATGTCCAGGAGGAGGAACACCCAACGGAGGAAGAAGTCAGAGACTGTGACCTCTGCCACAGAACTACTGGATATGGACATAAACAGTATGTTGGAAATAGAATTCATGGTAACAATTATCCAGAAATGCCTAGGTTGGAGAAGACCATTAGTGGCAACATAGAATCTCTAATGGCGGCAGTCAGAGCTGATCTGGCAGAACTTAAAAATGCTATTAATGAAATCCAAATTAATCTACATATTCTAACAGCTAGAGTAAATGAGGAAGAAGATCAAATTAGTGATCTAGAAGAAAAATTGATAGAAAAGAAGGATCAAGAGGAGGCCCAGAACAAACAGCTTAGAATCCATGAAAACAGAATTAGGGAAATAAATGACACCACAAAATGCCCCAGTGTCAGAATTATTGGGATGCCTGAGGGGGTTGAGAGAGAGGACCAGAAGATATAGTTGAACAAATCCTAGATGAAAATTTCCCTGATCTGGGGAATGGAACAACTGTTTGAGTACTAGAGGCAGAGAGGACACCCTCCAAGATCAAGAGGGTACAAAAGTCCCCCAGACATGTGATTGTGAAATTTTTGAATCATAAATTCAGAGAAGATGTCTTAAGGGCACCTAGGGGGAAGAGATTCCTTACATACAGAGAGAGGACCATCAGGATAATGTCAGACCTGTCCACAGAAACCTGGCAAACCAGGAAGGGCTGGCAAGACATATTCAGGGCACTAAATGAGAAGGATATGCAACCAAGAATATTTTATCTAGCAAGGCTGACATTCAGAATGGATGGAGAGATAAAGAGCTTCCAAGACTGGCAAGTTTTAAGAGAGTATGTGGCCACCAAGTCAGCACTACAAGAGGGGTTCTATAAACGAAGAAAGAATCCAAGAGTGTCACAGAACAGAAATTTACAGAGACAAGGATTTCACAGGCAACATCATGTCAATAAAAACATATCTTTCAATAACGACTCTCAATGTGAATGGCCTAAACACTCCCATAAAATGACAAAGGGTTGCATATTGGATAAAATGACAGGACCCCTCCATATGTTGTCTACAACAGACCCATTTGGAACCTAAAGATACATCCAGACTGAAAGTGAGGGGTTGGAGAAGCATCTTTCATGCCAATGGGCCTCAAAAGAAAGCCAGGGTAGCGATTCTCATATCAGATAATTAGATTTTAAACTAAAGACTGTAGTCAGAGATAAAGAAGGACACTACTTTCTTAAAGGGTCTATCCACCAAGAATTTCTAACAATTGTAAATATATATGCCCTCAATATGGGGGGCAGGCAACTACATAAGCCAACTGTTAATCAAGATAAAGGATCATACTGATATGAATGCATTAATAGTAGGGGATCTTAACATGGCACTCTCAGTAATGGACAGATCATACAAGCTGAAAATCAATAAAGAAACAAGAGTATTGAATGACACATTGGACCAGATGGACCTCATAGATATATACAGACATTCCACCCTAAAACAACAGAATACTTATTCTTCTGGAGCACACATGGAACTTTTCCCAGAATAGACTACATACTGGGTCACAAAACGGGGCTCAACTGATACTAAAAGATAGGAGATTATTCCCTGCATATGCTCAGATCACAATGGTTTGAAACTGGACTCAATCACAAGAAAAAGTTTGGAAGGAATTCAAACACTTGGAAGCTAGGAAGCTAAAGACCATCCTGCTCAAGAATGTTTGGATTAACCAAGAAATCAGAGAAGTTGATTCTTCATGTAAACTAATGAGAATGAAGACACATCAGTCCAAAACCTATGGAATATGGCAAAGGTGGTCCTAAGGGGGAAATATAGAGTCATCCAAGCCTCCCTCAAAAAAATTGAAAAATCCAGAATACACACACTCTCTTTACACCTTAAAGAACTGGAGAATCAACAACAAATTAAGCCAGCCCCACGCACAAGAAGGGAAATAATCAAGATCAAAGAGTTAGAAACTAGAGATACAATAGAACATATCAATAAGACAAAAAGCTGGTTTTTTGAAAGAATAGGATCAATAAACTACTGACTAAACTAATCCAAAAGAAAAGAGAAAGGACCCAAATTAATAAAGAATGAATGAAAGGGATGAGATCATGACTAACAGCAAGGAAATAGAAACAATCATCAGAAATTATTATCAACAGTTATATGCCAATAAGTTAAGCACCTTAGATGAAATGGATGCATTCCTGGAAAACGATAAACTTCCAAAATTGAACCAGGAAGAAATTGACAACCTGAATAGACCAATATCTAGTAACGAGATTGAAGCAGTGATTAAAAACCTCCCAAAAAACAAGAGCCCAGGACCTGATGGATTCCCTGGGGAATTCTACCAAATTTTCAAAGAAGAAATTACACCTCTTCACCTGAAGCTGTTTCAAAAAAAAATTGAAGCAGAAGGAAAACTTTCAGACTCTTTTTATGAAGCCAGCATTACCCTGATCCCCAAACCAGGCAAAGACCCCACCAAAAAGGAGAATTTCAGACCAATATCACTGATGAATATGGATGCTAAGATTCTCAACAAGATCCTAGCAAATAGGATCCAACAGCACATTAAAAAGATTATCCACCATGACCAGGTGGGGATCATCCCTGGGTTTCAAGGATGGTTCAACATTCACAAAATCAATCAATGTGATAGAACAAATCAATAAGAGAAGAGAGAAGAACCACATGGTCCTCTCAATTGATGCAGAAAAAGCATTTGAGGGGTTCCTGGGTGGCTCAGTGGGTTAATCTTCTGCCTTCGGCTCAGGTCATGATCCCAGGCTCCTGGGATCGAGTCCCGAATCTGGCTCTCTGCTCAGCAGGGGTCTGCTTCCCCCCCGCCCCACCGTCTGCCTCTCTGCCTACTTGTGATCTCTCTGTGTCTAATAAATAAAATCTTAAAAAAAAAGCATTTGACAAAATCCAGCATCCGTTCCTGATTAAAACACTTCAAAGTATAGGGATAGAGGGAACATTCCTGAACTTCATAAAATCTATGTATGAAAAACCCACAGCAAATATCCTCAGTGGGAAAAAGCTCACAGCCTTCCCGTTGATATCAGGAACAAGACAAGGATGCCCACTCTCACCACTCTTGTTCAACATAGTACTAGAAGTCCTAGCAACAGCAATCAGACAACAAAGAGAAATACAAGGTATCCAAATTGGCAATGAAGAAGTCAAACTCTCTCTTTGAAGAGGACATGATACTTTATATGGAAAACCCAAAAGACTCCACCCCCAAACTACTAGAACTCATACAGCAATTCAGTAACGTGGCAGCATACAAAGTCAATGTACAGAAATCAGCTGCTGTCTTATACACTAACAATGAAAACACAGAGAGGGAAATAAGAGAATTGATTCCATTTACTGTAGCACTAAGAACCATAAGAAACCTAACCAAAGAGATAAAGGATCTGTACTCGAGGAACTACACAACACTCATGAAAGAAATAGAAGAAGACACAAAAAGATGGAAGACCATTCCATGCTCTTGGATTGGAAGAATAAACCTTGTTAAAATGTCTACACTGCCTAGAGCAATTACACTTTTAATGCCATTCTGATCAAAATTCCACTGGTATTTTTCAAAGAGCTGGAGAAAATAACCCTAAAATTTGTATGGAATCAGAAGAGACCCCCGAATTGCTAAGGAAATGTTGAAAAAGAAAAACTGAGCTGGGGACATCACGTTTCCTGATCTCAAGCTTTATTACAAGTCTGTAATCACCAAGAGAGCATGGTACTGGCACAAAAACAGACACATAGACCAGTGGAACAGAGTAGAGAGCCCAGATATGGACCCTTAACTCTATGGTCAAATAATCTTTGACAAAGCAGGAAAAGATACACAGTGGAAAAAAGCTTTTCTTGACTAAATGGTACTGGGAAAATTGGACAGCTATGAATAGAAGAATGAAACTCAACCATTCTCTTACACCATACACAAAGATAAACTCAAAATGTATGAAAGACTTCAGCGAGACACAGGAATCCATCAAAATCCTAGAGGAGAACACAGGCAGTAACCTCTTCAACCAAAACCAGACAAGAATGCCACAGAAAGTAATAGGTCAGTATTCCTGGTGAACAGAGATGCAAAAATCCTCAGCAAAATATTGGCAAACCAAATACAACAATACATTAAAGAGATCATACATCACAAATTTATTCCTGGGATGCCAGAATGGGTCAATACCTACAAATCAATGTGACCTACCACATAATCAAAATAAAGAATAAAAATTATAGGATCATCTCAGTAGGTGCAGGAAAACAACTTGACGAGATTCAACATTCATTTTTGATAAAAACTCTCAACAAAGTAGGTCGAGAAGGCATGTGTCTCAACATAATAAAGGCCACATATGACATGTCCACAAGTAACATCATACTTCTGTGAAAAGATGAAAAATTTTCCTCTAAGATCATAAACAAGACAAGATTGCCCACCCTTACCACTTTTATTCAACATATTATGAGAAATCCTGGTGAGAGCGATTAGTCAAGAAAAAGGGAAAACAGAAAGAAGGAAAGAAAAATGTCACTATTTGCAGAAGACATGCTATTATACATAAAAAATCCTAAAGCACTAATAATAATTGTTAGAATTGAACAAGAACTCAGTAAAGTCACAGATTACAAAAATATAGAGGAATTGTGTTTCTGTACTATAGTAATCAAGTATCAGAAATTAAGAAAACAATCCCATTTCAATTACATAAGAGTGTAAAATATGTAGGAATAAATTTAATCAAGTAGGTGAAAGATATATACACCGAAAACTATAAGACATTGATGAAGGAAACTAAAAATGACATAATTAAATGGAAAGCTATTGGGCTCCTGGGTGGGTTAAGCCTCTACCTTCGGGTCGGCTCATGATCCTGGGGTCTTGGGATCCAGCCCCTTATTGGGCTCTCTGCTCAGCAGGGAACCTGCTTCCCCCATCTCCCTCTGCCTGGCTCTCTGCCTATTTGTGATCTCTGTCAAATAAATAAATAAAATCTTAAATAAATAAATAAATAAATAAATAAATGCCTATTCCATGCTCATGGGTTTTAAGAATACTGTCAAAATAGTCATTACCTTATCTACAAATTTGATGCAATCCTTATTAAAGTTTCAATGGCATTTTTCACACAACTAAAACCACAAAAGGCTCCTTATAGCTAAAGTAATTTTAAGAAATAAAACTGGAAGCAACACACCCTGATTTTAAACTATATTACAAAACTGCAGGAATCAAAACAGTATGGTATTGGCATCAAAACAGACAAAGATCACTGTAACAGCCCAGGAATAAATCCACATGTAAATGGTACATTAGTTTCCAACAAAAGCAGCGAGAAAATAAAATCAGAATCGAGTAGTCTTTTCAGTTCCTGGTGCTTGGAACACAGGACAACCACATGGCAAAGAATGATACTCCACCACTACCTTACACTACACACAAAACTAAATTCAAGGTTTAAATAATGTAAGAACTGAAACCTTAAAACTCATAAAAGGTAATAATGGCAGCTAGCTCCTTTGCCACCAGTCCTGGTGGTAACTTTTTGAGTGAAACATTAAAAGCAAAGGCAAGAAAAGCAAAAATAAGTGGGACTCCATGAAACTAAGAAGCTTCTGTACAGCCAAGAAACCAATAAAATGAAAAGGCCAGCTATAGAATGGACGGAAATTTTTGTACATCATATCTAATAAGGGGTTAATATCTAAAATGTGTAAAGAACTCCCATAACCCCAGAGAAAAATTAATGTAATTGTAAATGGGCAGAGGATCAAAGTAGACATTTTCTAGTTAAGACATGCAGATGGAGAGGAGGGGCAAGATGGCAGAGATGTAGGAGACCCTGTTTCAACCAGTCACCTAAAGTGAGCCAATTATCTACCAGAACACTCTGAACACCCATGAAATCAGCCTGAGCTGTAGGATTATACACGGGGGCAGAAGATGGCTGTGGAGAGGTAAAGCGGAATCGGACTGATATCAGAGGATAAACAGAAGGGGGAGGGAGCCACCAGAAGTGACCCATTGGAAAGTAATACCCCAATGCGAAAGTGCCCTGTGATTGGGGATGAGCATTAACTTGGAGTCTGGTTAAAAGCCCTCAAAAAGAGCAAAAGGTCTTAAGGGCAACTGGTAGAATTGGGCAGTCATGGGCATGGGCCTAAGCCCATGGACCCAGGTCGGCCACTGCTGGCAACCACCCATGTCAGGAAGAGTACGGGAGTGGAGCCTCCAGTAACTGGTCCTGGAGCCCCCAGGGTTGCACGAATTGCACCACTGCTCGGGCTCTGCAGGGGCACACTCCCACTCCTGCATGAGGGAGTCTGGTGGGTGCGCTCTAGAACCATAGCCTTTTGCAGTCTGCTCTCACTGGTGACCAGGGTCTGAACCATACTCCCTACCCGTGACTGATTGTGCGGGAGGTAACTGGTGGTCTCTAGGACCAGCTGAGAGTCTAAAAAATCCCAGCCCGGACTTGAAGGAACGACCGCAGACAGCAGTTTGGGCAGAGGCAGCCACCAGAAGCAGGCTCCCTGGACCAGTATCACTCGTGGTTTTAGTGGCACGGGGTTGCAGAGACAAGTGGGCCCTTCAGGCGGCCCCTGAGACGGTGGCCGGGATGTGCACTGCCTATGGGAGGTTGCATGGCTCAGTGGAGTTTGCAGAGTGGGGAGTCTGTGTGCTCCAGACCACCCAGAGGGGAGCAGACTGAGGCTTCTCTGAGAAGGACGTTTGGGTGCAGTTTGCTTTCCACTGAACCTCCAAAAAGCTGCAAAAGCCACCAAAGAACAAAAACCTCCAGAGAACAAAGCTTGGTTTCCACAGAGCCCAGACCCTTGATAGGAAGCAGGAGGACTCAACCCAAGCAAGACTGACTGAAAAACAAAATGGCAGTCCCCTCCCCCAGAAAGCCAGCCAAAAGAATAAGAGAACAACTACCACAGGGTGCTCATAAAACTGTAAAACCCCAGTATCAGGGGAAAACAAGATATTAAGCTCCCAATATTGCCCTAAAACCTGTATATTTCATAGATACAACTTTAATTTTTAATTTGTTCTCACTATTCATGTTCTTTTTAATTTTTTTAACCTACTTACCATTACAACTAGAGGTTTAATACAACATATTCCATAATAACCTTTTAACTAGAATTTTCATACAGATACCTGTATTTTTTTCTATTTTTAAAATATACATATAGATATAAGCTTCAAAGTAATCCTTTTCCCCTATATATAAGCCAGTTTCATACTCCCTTTATCTCTGAAAAGTTGCGTCCTTTAACAAAGATATCAAGATACACCCAGGAAGAATCAAAATAACCTTCCTTGCCCACATCGAGGATTTATAACCACCCTCCCATCTCTTTCTTCTGTCAGTGTTTCTGTGTATTTGTTTTTGTTCTGGTATTATATAAATCTTATCCTTGGGGTTCATTTTGGCTGGGTTCTTTTTTTTTCTTGTCCTTTACTTTTGTCAGTCTTTTTATCCATTTTTGTGTACCTTATTAATCTTAACTTTGGGGCCCATTTGGTTGAATCTTTTTTTTTCTGTCTCTCTTTTTGGTGGTGACTTCTGATTGCTCAGAAATGTTCCAGCATGCACCTTGCCTGGAACACAGTTGATAAATTCAGCTATACATCCCTTCAACCACCTCTCACCAAAATGACTGGGAGGAGGAACACCCAACAGAGGAAAAATTCAGAGTCTGTACCTTGCCCTCTCCATCAGAGCTATTGGATGTGGACATAAACTGTATGTCAGGAAGGGAATTCAAGGCAACAATTATCCAGGCAATGGCTGGGTTGGAGAAAACCATTAGTGACATCATGGAATCAATTAGGGCAGAAATGAAAGCCATCTGGGAAGAAGTTAAAAATGCTATCAATGAGATCCAATCTAACTAAATACTCTAACAGCTAGGGTAACTGAGGCAGAAGATAAAATTAGTGATCTAGAGGACAAACTGACAGAAAAAAAGGATCAGGAGGAGGCCTGGACCAAACAGCTTGGAAACCATGAAAACAGAATTAGGAAAACAAATGACACCATGGAATGGTCCAATGTCAGAATTATTGGAATCCCTGAGGGGGAGGAGAAAGAAAGAAGACTAGAAGATATAGTTAAACAAATTCTCAATGAAAATTTTCCCAATCTGGGGAATGGAACCAGTGTTCATGTCCCGAGGTAGAAAGGCCACCCCCCAAGATCAGCAAATCTAGAAAGACCCTGAAACACTTCATTGTGAGACTGATGAATCATAATTTTAGACCAGCGCTCCTGAGGGCAGCTAGGGGGAAGAGATTCCTTACATGCAGAGGAAGGTCCATCAGAATAAGGTCAGACCTGTCCACAGAAACCTGGCAAGCCAGAAAGGGCTGGCAAGACATATTCAGGACACTAAATGAGAAGAACATGCAGCCAAGAATATTTTATCCAGCAAGGTTGACATTCAAAATGGATGGTGAGATAAAGAGCTTCCAAGACTGGCAAGGTTTAAAAGAGTATGTAACCACCATGCCGACAGTATAAGAAATATTAAGGGGGGGGTTTCTATAAAAGTAGAACCCAAGAGTGACATAGAATAGAAATTTACAGAGACAGTCTATAGAAACAAGGACTTAACAGGCAACATGTCAATAAAAACGTATCTTTCAATAATTATTCTCAATGTGAATGTTCTAAATGCTTCCATAAAATGACACAGGGTTGCAGATTGGGTAAAATGACAGGACCCCTCCATTTGCTGTCTACAAGAGACCCATGGGAAACCTAAAGATTCATCCAGACTGAAAGTGAAGGGATGGAGAAGCATCTTTCATGCCAATGGGCCTCAAAAGAAAGCTGGGGTAGCAATTCTCATATCAGATAAATTAGATTTTAAGCTAAAGACTGTAGTCAGAGATAAAGAACACTACATCATTCTTAAGGATCTATCCACCAAGAAGATATAACAGTTGTAAATATTTATGCCCCCAATATGGGAGCAGTCAACTACATAAGCCAACTGTTAAACAAGATAAAGAGTCATATTGATATGAATACATTAATAGTAGGGGGAGCTTAACACATCACTCTTAGTAACAGATCATCCAAGCAGAAAAATCAATAAAGAGTATTGAATGACACATTGGACCAGATGGACCTCATAGATATATACAGACATTCTACCCTAAAACAACAGAATACTCATTCTTCTCAAATGCACATGGAACTTTCTCCAGAATAGATGGCATACCGGATCACAAAACAGGACTCAAATGATACAAAAAAACAGATTATTTCCTGCATACTCTCAGACCACAATGGTTTGAAACTGGAACTCAATCACAAGAAAAAGTTTGAATTCCTTCCAAACACCTGGAAGCTAAAGACCATCCTGCTTAAGAATGTTTGAATTAACCAGGAAATCAAAGAACTTAAACAATTCATGGAAGCCAATGAGAATGAAGACATATCAGTCCAAAACCTACAGAATATGGCAAAGGCAGTCCTAAGGGGGAAATATAGTCATCCAAGCCTCACTCAAAAAAAAAAAAAAAAATTGAAAAATCCAGAATACACACACTCTCTTTACACCTTAAAGAACTAGAGAATCAACAACAAATTAAGCCAACTCCACACACAGAAGGGAAATAATCAAGATTAGAGCAGAAGAGATCAATGAGATAGAAACTAGGGATACAATAGAACACATCAATGAAACTGGAAGCTGGTGTTTTGAAAGAATCAGTAAGATCAATAAACCACTGGCCAAACTAATCCAAAAGAAAAGAGAAAGGACCTAAATTAATAAAGTTATGAATGAAAAGGGAGAGATTATGACTAACAGCAAGGAAATAGAAACAATAATCAGAAATTATTATCAAGAGTTATATGCCAATAAATTAAGCAACTTAGATGAAATGGATGCATTCCTGGCAACCTATAAACGTCCAAGACTGAAACAGGAAGAAATTGACAACCTGAATAGATCAATAACTAGTAACAAGATTGAAGCAGTGATCAAAACTCCCAAAAAACAAGAGCCCAGGACCTGAAGGATTCCCTGGAGAATTCTACCAGACACTCAACGAAGAAATACCTATTCTCCTGAAGCGGGTTCAAAAAATTGAAGCAGAAGGAAAACTTCCAGGCTCTTTATGAAGCCAGCATTACCTTGATCCCAAACCAGGCAAGACCCCATCAAAAAGGAGAATTTCAGACCAATATCCCTGATAAATATGGATGCCAAGATTCTCAACAAGATCCTAGCTAATAGGACCCAACAGTACATTAAAAAGATTATCCACCATGACCAGGTGGGATTTATCCATGGGATGCAAGGGTGGTTCAACATTCACAAGTCAATCAATGTGATAGAACGAATCAATAAGAGAAGAGAAAAGAACCACATGGTCCTCTCAATTGATGCGGAAAAAGCATTTGACAAGATATAGCATCCGTTCTTGATTAAAAACCTTCAAAGTATAGGGATAGAGGGGACATTCCTCAACTTCATAAGATCTATCTATGAAAAACCCACAGCAAATATCATCCTCAATGGTAAAAAGCTGACAGCCTTCCCTTTGAGATCAGGAACACGACAAGGATGTCCACGCTCAACACTATTGCTCAACATAGTACTAGGAGTCCTAGCAACAGCAATCAGACAACAAAAAAATAAAATGTATTCAAATTGGCAAAGAAGAAGTAAAACTCTCTTTGAAGAGGACATGACACTTTATATGGAAAATCCAAAAGACTCCAACCCCAAACTACTAGAACTCAAACAGCAATTCAGTAATGTGGCAGAATACAAAGTCAATGTATAAGAAAGCAACTGATTTCTGTACAATAACAATGAAAAAGTAGAAAGGGAAATTAGAGAATAGATTCCATTACTATAGCACCAAAGACCATAAGATACCTGGGAATAAACCTAACCAAAGAGGTAAAGGATCTGTACTCAAAGAACTACAGAACACTGATGAAAGAAATTGAAGAAGACACAAAAGGATAGAGGAGCATTCCATGCTCATGGATCAAAAGAATAAACATTGTTAAAATGTCTATACTGCCTAGAGCAGTAAAGAACTCCTCAAACTCAACACACACAAAACAGATAATCATGTTCAAAAAATGGGCAGAAGACATGAACAGACACTTCTCCAAAGAAGACATACAAATGGCTAACAGACACATGAAAGAATGTTCATCATCATTAGCCATCAGGGAGATTCAAATCAAAACCACATTGAGATTCCACTTTACACCAGTTAGAATGGCCAAAATCAGCAAGACAAGGAAACAACATGTGTTGGAGAGGATGTGGAGAAAGGGGAACCCTCTTACACTGTTGGTGGGAATGCAAGTTGGTGCAGCCACTTTGGGAAACAGTGTAGATATTCCTTAAGAAATTAAAAATAGAATTACCCTATGACATGACAATTGCACTACTGAGTTATTTATCCCAAAGATACAGATGTACTGAAAAGAAGGGCCATCTGTACCCCAATGTTCATAACAGCAATGGCCACAGTCACCAAACTGTGTAAAGAACCAAGATGCTTTTAAATGGACGAATGGATAAAGAAGATATGATCCATGTATACAATGGAGTATTGTGTCACCATCAGAAAGGATGAATACCCAACTTTTGTAAGAACATGGATGGTACTGGAAGAGATTATGCTGAGTGAAATAAGTCAAGCAGAGAGAGTTTATTATCATATGGTTTCATTTACTTGTGGAATATAAGGTATAACATGGAGAACATTAGGAGAAGGGAAGGAAAATTGAATCGGGGGAAATCAGAGGGGGAGATGAACCATGAGAGACTGTGGACTCAGAAACAAACTTGAGGGTTTTGGGGGGGTGGGGGAAGGGTGAGCCTGGTGGTGGGTATTATAGAGGGTACATATTGCATGGAGCACTGTGTGTGGTGCATAAACAATGAATTTAGAACACTGAAAAAAAATAAAATTGTATTAAAAAAATAAGATATGCAGATGGCCAACAGTTTCATAAGATGATCTTTAACATCACTAACCATCAGGGAAATACAAGTCACACTTGCGATGAGTTATCACCTTAAACCTCCTAGAATAGCCATTACCAAAACAAACAAAACCAACCAATAAACACACATTCAACAAAAACAAGTGATATGGATAAAATGGAACTCTCATGCAAAGTAGAAATGTAAGTCAGTACAGCCACTATGGAAAACATAATGGACTTTCCTCAAAAAATAAAAATTAAATTACCATTCCACTTATGAGTATTCATTTAAAAAATGAAAACACTGAGACAGATGAGCCCCATGTTCTCTGCAGCATTCTTTACAATAGCAGAGACATAAAAATACCTTAGTGTTGACAAATGGATTTAAAAAAATGTAGTGTGTAGATACAATAAAATATTATTCAGTTATGAATAATATGTATGGACCTTGAAAGCATTATGTTAAGTGAAATAAATCATACAGAAAAAGACATACCATAGCATCTTCCTTTTCTTTGGAATCTAGAAAAATGAAATCAAAACCTAAGCTTATGAATATAGAGAAGAGACTGCGATTGCTAGAAGCAGGGGGTATGGAGTGAGTGAAACAGTAAAAGGGGTCAAAGATTCACTTTTCCAGTTATGAAATGGGTAAGTCATGGTGATATAAAGTACAGCATGGGGACCATAATTAATAATACTGTATTTTCTGAGTAGACCATGTGTGTAACTATTTATGATAATGGATATTAACTGGACTTATTAGGGTGATATTTTGCTAATATACCAATGTCAAATCATTATATTGTACATTTGAGAGTAATAGGTCAGTTAAATTTAGAAAGTTCCCAGTTGATCACGAAAAAAAAACAGGCACAAGAGTGAAAGAAAAGTCTCATGTCTTTTTTTTATAAAGACACTAATTCTATATTATCAGGGCCCTACTCTTATAACCTCATTTAATGTGAACTAAGTCTTATAGGCTCTATTTTCAAATATAGCTATATTGGGGTTAAGACTTCAAAACAGGAATTTCTGGAGGGAGGAATGGCACAAATCATGGTAAAGCACTGAAAACACAATTTTATGTGGTTATTTTTATGTCATTATTTTATGGAATTTTTAAAAAAGATTTTATTTATTTGACACACACAGAGAGATCACAAGTAGAGCAGCAGGCAGAGAGAGAAGGAGAAGCAGGCTCCCCGCTGAGCAGAGAGTCCGATGCAGGGCTCGATCCCAGGACCCTGAGATCATGACACAAGCTGAAGGCAGAGGCTTAACCCACTGAGCCACCCAGGCGCCCCTATTTTATGGAATTTAAGTAGAAAAAGTATCTGAAAGTTTTGCTGACTCCTTTTTTTTGTAAGTCAGAAGCAACAGAAAAGTTTGGCTTGTCATTATGTTTTGTATGTGTATTTTGCTTTTCTTTCTGTACCTTTGGCTGTTTTCTCTCTCCAAGGGCACATCTCTGGTCTAAGCGCCATCAGGAGGAGTGGGGCTCCTTTCTCAACATGACAGAGTCTGTTACTTTATTTCACCAGAAAATGTCAACAAATACATCCCTGGAGAATATAAAAAGCATGTTGACACCTATAGGTCTTCTGATGGACTAAATTTTGGTTCACATCACTTTTAGAGCCACTGCTGTGTGTGTGTGTGTGTGTGTGTTTTCATTTTACACTCCTTTTATGAAAATCTAGTTTATCTCATGTTGCAGGACCCCCAGTCTTTGCTTGATAAAAGACAGTGGATTTCTCACTTGCTCTCCCTTGATAATACCAAGCCTGAGACCTGTCTTCCAAGACCCACTTATGGATGATGTGGAGTATTGTGTGGCTCTGGACAGAGAAAGAAGAAAATAAGAAATCTGATAATGGACAGGAAGGAGCCCATTTACTTCATTTTGTTCACATTTGTTATAAAGAGTCATAAGCCTAACAATTCTATCCATAGTTTTATAGTTGAATTTACATGAAAAGCATTTTGACGAGATGATTTAGGCCTACTTTGTGGGGGAGAAGAGGTGGGAGATCCATGAATATTTGGGGGTTGTTACAATGGGTGAGTCTATACTCAAATTCAGAGTATGTTCAGATGTATTCAGAAAATACTCAGAATGTATTTGGAGAAAATGTTATTTCTATTCTAACCTCCAGAGTTGTTTATTAGCTACTAGATTTGAGAAGAGAGCAAGTTCTAGAGATCTGCTGTAATCTGCAGAAACCTTCAGAAGACCTTATTCCACCCAGCCAGTCACGTTCTAGGTGGCTCTTAAAAGTTTTTAAGCTTTTAAGACACTTAAGCTTTAAGACATTTAAGTTGTTGGGGGCACCTGGGTGGCTCAGTGGGTTAAAGCCTCTGCCTTCGGCTCAGGTCGTGATCCCGGGGTCTTGGGATTGAGCGCCGCATCAGGCTCTCTGCGCTGTGGGGAGCCTGCTTCCTCCTCTCTCTCTGCCTGCCTCTCTGCCTACTTCGGATCTCTGTCTGTAAAATAAATAAATAAAATCTTTAAAAAAGAAACCAAACATTTAAGTTGTTGAGTGCTGAACCTATACAAAGCACTGTTTCTTGTGCTAAGTAAACAGTTGTTACCTGTAATTACAAATATGCTACCTGCCTTTGAGAGATTTTTACAGTTTAGAAGGTGCTGCAGGCATGTAAAGAGCATACAAAAAGGGTTAGAAATTTTACAATAAATTCAAGTAAATCGAACAGAAGGAGTAGAAAGAAGAATGAGATGATAAGTGAAATTTGAAAATTACATCTGAAATTTGTGGTAATCTGAGATGGGAAAGGTCTACAAAAAGCACACCTGTTAAACTTCCTTAGATAGTAAAAGACTGTCTTCCGGTTTCATGGTCAGCAGGACTGGTGGAGATGTGATGAGCATTCCAGGAGTAGGAGGGAAGTTGAGCAGGCCAGGATCAGCTCTCTAAAGTAATTAAGGTCTGGATGTAGGCATGTTTCAAGAATTCTACTTTATTTTATCTAATTCATGATGAAAGGCTACTAGTCATCAGACCGAATGGGCCAGATCAAGAGGTAGAAGCTTGGTTTTCAAACCTATGCTAACATATATAAATTTAGTATTACATTTCGGGCATATTTCTGGACCTAATTTTATAACAAAATTTCTATTGTCTGTCACTTGGTCAAAAATTACCCAATCAACTAACGACATCAATCTGATTGATGTATTTCTTCAAACATATTTGAATACCGTACACATTTACAGATATTGGGCTGTTCCAGAACTTTGTAACCTTTGACAAGGGGGAGATATAATTCTTATGCAGGAATTTACCACTCATTGTGATAGGGAAGTTGGCTTATTTGATACCAAAGAGAAATTGCAAAATTCTGGTAGCTAAACACCTTAAGTATAGTGATGGTGTGTGTTAGGTTCATTTTACAAATTTCTAATTTTTCATTGTGTCCCTTTTTCTGTATTATCATGAAGAAAATATTCCAGAATCTTTGAAAATATGACAAGCAAATGAGAAATGCCATGTGGACATTGATACTTCATGATTATACTATATTCTGTCACACAGAGTGATGAAGTGCTCCAATAACTGAAATTCCATCATATTTTTTCCCCAAATATTGCCTAGAAGATGATCTTTCTAGAATCAGATATTGGTAATTAATTACATCTGTGAAATGTAGCAAGTACATCATTATAAGCAGTTTATAAATTTACCCTTTTTATTTTTTTAAAGTTTTTTATGTTTTTAAGAGAGAGTGTGCAGACGGGGAGGAGAAATGAGAGGGAGAAAGAGAATCTCAAGCAGACTCCCCACTGAGCTCAAAGCCCAACTTGAGGCTTGATCCCATGACTCTGAGATCATGACCTGAGCTGAAATCAAGATTTGGTCTCTCAACTGACTTAGCCATCTAAGCACCCCTTAGCCCAATTTTTAAGAAAATTCTTTAACCCCAACCTTATTGAGATATAATGTACATTTAACACAGTAAGTTGTACAATAGGATGATTTAATACAAATATATAAAGTTAAATAATATATCTATAGTTAGGTTTTTAAATTGCTTTTGTGTCTAAAAAAATGGTACAGTAAAAATTTGTCAGTTAAGCCAAAATGGTTAAATATCCAATTTCATTATCATTAACTTTGTCTCCCAAAATACAATACTTGTAGAAACTGGTAAATTGGGCACCTGGGTGGCTCAGTGGGTTAAGCCTCTGCCTTGGGCTCAGGTCATGTTCCCAGGGTCCTGGGATCGAGTCCTGCATCGGGCTCTCTGCTCAGCAGGGAGCCTGCTTCCTCCTCTCTCTCTGCCTGCCTCTCTGCCTGCTTGTGATCTCTGTGCCAAATAAATAAATAAAATCTTAAAAAAAAAAGTAACTGGTAAATTTAGGGGCACCTTGGTGGCTCAGTTGGGTGAGCATCCGGCTCTTGATTTCAGCTCAGGTCATGGTGTCCGGGTCCTGGGGTGGAGCATTGGGGCAGGCTCCACACTCAGCAGGGAGTCTGCTTGAGAATTCTCTCCTTCTCCCTCGGCCCCTCCCCTATGTGTTTATAAAACAGAACTTGAGTAATTAAACATTTTTTGGAAACACTGCTCTTCTCGGTGTTTTTGTCTTTAAAGCAGTACTAAAGCAAAATGAAGTAACTTTCAGGTGTTTTTTTTTTTTTTTTTCTGAAATATTCTGTAGCAATTAATTTACTGAGTACAGGACATGCAACATAACCAGAACACTCATGCTATTTTAATGCACTAAAAAGACCCAATTCTACTTACTGCATTTTGTATCTCTGTAGAGAAATTATTACTGTTTACATAAAAATGTCATCAGAAACATGAAGCTTTATTAGGTATTCTTCAAGCACATCTTAAAATTAGGCTGATATTGCTGCATCCATTTTATCAAATTGTTCACTGTCTACTTCTTTATGTCTCTGCTGACATTTAAGAAAATGTTTTGACAATGACTAAGGCAGTCGATGAGTGAGCCAAACTGGCTGAGACAAAAGACGTACCTATGTGGTCTAATCTACACGTCTGACTACTCATGTGATTCCTCAGACAGTGGTAATTCCCTGTCAGTTGTAACGCATGAGAGTAGAGCTCTGAAATTAGATTCTGGAAGTAATGATTTTGACTTCAAATACACTGCCTAATATATATTACTTTCTGCTTTATACATGTCTATTGGAAAAAAAATTTACAAGAATCAATAAATGGATATAATTCCCTGTACTCTTTCTCTAATTAAAATTCTAGTTTCTCTTTTTCTACTGGAAGAGGTGAGAGTTTTCTGGGTTAGGCTGTTCAGTATTCTCTCATCCAACTTCATTCTATCTTCACTCCACCCTGCTGTTCTACTTCTCATTAATCTAGCTGCTCATTTCCCCATTCTATTATCTATTTGTAAACTTTATAAAGCTAATCCATTGGGTCTAGCTTTGGAGTGGTGTTTATTTCAAGTAGACATTTTCTACAACTCTACACTGATTTTGCCATAGATCCATTTATGTTAATATATTTTTAAAACTAAAGAGTGCTGTTTTAGGGGTAGTTTTTAAAAGGCAGTAAGAAATTCTCCTTTAGTTCAGATACAGACTACCTGGTAAGTTCTTTACATAAGTAAGTGAATGAACTAGAACAGCGTTCCTAGACAGAAGAGTATTTTAACAAAGGACCTCATGCTGTGTTCAAAAAGCCATTATCAGTTACTGCTTCTGCTGGTAAGAGGACTATTTTTTAGTAGCTTTGAAAATGTGGGCCCCTCTAACCCTAATTAGGATATACACAACAATCTGATCACTCTTTCTTCCACTATGTGGCACTTAATTTACTGGTCTTTTATACCCAAGGCCATTTGCAGTAATGATACTGCAGCATAGCCTCACTGTTCTAGGCATGCTCACCAAGTTTTCCGGTCTATATTCCCAGGGGGACTGAGCGTTGCCATACAGCAAATGGCTAAGCCTGGGCCTGAGTACTATGCAAGTGTCCCAGAGTCCAGGAAGCCAAGTATGCAATCCACAGGCTTTAATAAAATCTGTCAGCAACCCGTACATTCTCCATCTCCTTTCCAAATCACAAGAAATTTGATGTTTCCAAGCTCAAGAATCCCACCACCCATGCCCTCATGACCACCTCAGTGTTTTAGTCCTAGCACAGTGCACCTTGGCCTCCCTCTCCTGTCCACATACTTGGAATATGAAGCAATTCCTTTGCTTTCACAACCTTTCCATAGAGAATATGCTAGATTACTTGTGTTGTTTCTACTCCTCTACTTTCCCTCAACAGTGCATCAAAACTTTTTTGGCAATGGGACACTTCTCAGAAGCTTACAGTGAGAAAACACTAAATGAAAAAAGGCAGAACTTTCTCTAGATGGTAAACGAAGGGGAAAGAGTGGAAAAATACATGCTAAAGTATATGTTGCTATTAATATATTTTTTCTTCCTGTCCAGTACAACTTGGCCTGAATAAAATGGAGATGATCATTTGGTGACTTGTGGTTAAGTAAAGAGCCCTGAAAGCAGCCACTCTTTGGGGCCTCAGTAGGTATATATTCTGTTAAGGACAAGTGCTGGACTACTGACCTCATGAAAAATATTCTAACTTAATATCTATTAACACATCAAAGGAAAGCAGACTAATAATAAAAGATCACTTAATTCATTGTTCCTGACGTTAAGTCTTCTAGGAGCAACATGGCACAAAAGGAAAAACCATGGTTTTGGGACCATAAAGACTTGGCTCTGAATTTGGTTTCTTCCCAATCTTTAGTCATTTAGCTCAGCCAAGTTTCTCTGAATGTCTGCTTTGCATATATGAGGTGATGGTATTGTGTAACAGCTTTTAGATTTGAAGATAACAAATATTCAGCACCTAGCCATGTGGCTAGCATGTATTGCTTGCCTGATGGATGGCAGCTTTTCTCTTTCTTTGTTTCTGTTAGTTGTCTATGTATTCATGTACCTGTTTACTGTATTTTATTCAAAAATATTGTTTTTTTTTTGTTATAAAACATAGGTATAGCCATAAAGAATCCATTTATTTTAGATTGTGACTTATGAAGCATTATCTTGAAAGAAATCCCAGAGGACTGAAACATGAAAACTGAATCAAAGAAAGGAGGCAGCTGCTGGTAAAGATAAACTAATCACCAATATCACAACTCCCGCTTCTGGAGTAGAACTCTAAATACTTAGAAGCTAAGTGTGGGGCATCTTTTTTTTTTCTTTTTTTTAAAGATTTTATTTATTTATTTAACAGAGAGAGATCACAAGTAGGCAGAGAGGCAGGCAGAGAGAGAGGGGGAAGCAAGCTCCCTGCTGAGCAGAGAGCCCAATGCAGGGCTCGATCCCAGGACCCCAAGACCATGACCTGAGCCGAAGGTAGAGGCTTAACCACTGAGCCACCCAGGCGCCCCTAAGTGTGGGACATCTTAAAAATAAATGTAACTAAGGCAATGCATATTTTAAAAACATTAATTAAATCTGCTATTTGGGGCCATATGATGAAATTTTTATTTAATGAATTCTAAAGGTCAAAAACTTTCAAATCAGCTATCTAGAAATTTCTGAGCCAGGTGAACATATGAGGAGTGCAAAGTCAATTGAGCAATAAATATAAAATTAGACTTCATATTTATACATAGGTTTTTTTATTAAGCATTCATTTTCTCAAATTATAAGAAATAATTGAATGATTCAAGTTTAAGCAAGAGAGCAGTTGCTGCTTGAAGTAAAGGAAGTCTCCTGACATTTTAGTGACTTAAATGCTCTTTTCTTGAACTCCAGATAGCCTAAGATATAAATTATCCATGTGTATACCTTTGCTTCAGATTAACATGCTGTGATTTAGTTCTTTAGATTTTATGCTCAGTTAATAAAATGAACATATCCAATTTTTAAAGACATGTACCTAATCAGACAGGAGAATACTGAACGTGTACTTTAAAGAACTTCTGAATTTTACAATTAGATTTTAAGCGCTGCTTAAAGAACAATTTTTCCATTAAGTTCTCAAATTTTATTTTGGTATTTATTTCTTTATTTTGCCAAGAATGTCCATCCTATAGTATCATATGCTCACTTTTAAAGTTAGTATTTCTTGAGAACTAGAATTTCAATTCTATTTGAAAAATCCAATACTTTTGGTCAATTTGTTA
Organism: Mellivora capensis; assembly: GCA_004024625.1. Lineage (NCBI taxonomy): Eukaryota > Metazoa > Chordata > Mammalia > Carnivora > Mustelidae > Mellivora > Mellivora capensis. The sequence continues at coordinate 184,018 of PISX010001151.1, read as the reverse complement.
AATAAGTTAATTGTCTTTTACACAACTTCTTCCCCAATTCCAATCTCAACTTGATCCCCCCACTTCAAGCTCAGTTGATGACCTTATTTCATCTCACATATGAAGCTCATTCTGTTATCTGGCACTTTGCATTTGCAAATTATGACCTTTGTTTTTTTGTTGTTGTTGTTGTTTTTAAGATTTTATTTATTTGACAGACAGAGATCACAAGTAGGCAGAGAGGCAGGCAGAGAGGGGGAAGCAGCCTCTCTGCTGAGTAGAAGAGCCTGATGTGGGGCTTGATCCCAGGACCCTGGGATCATGACCTGAGCCAAGGCAGAGGCTTTAACCCACTGAGCCACCCAGGCACCCCATGACCTTTGTTTCTAATGCTCTTCCTGGAACTATTCATACAAGTGATTCCCTTTCACCCTAAGGTCACTGCTTTTATAGCACATCCTCAAAAGCATTCCTCTCTGGCAGTACACACCTACTTAATTTTAAGTAGCCACCCAATACCTGACACTACTGTCCTATATCCCTTTTTATTTCCTTTAGAGCACTTAGAAGCACGCAAAACAAAAAGTCTTTACATAGTTTTTTGTTTTGTTTTGGTTTTAGATTTATTTGAGAGAGAGAGGGAGAGCACAAACAGTGGGAGTGAGGGGGAGAGGCAGAGGGAGAAGCAGACTCCCCACTGAGCACTGATCCCAATGGACATGGGGCTGGATCCCAGTACTTGAGGATCATGACCTGAGCCAAAGCAGGTTAACTGACTGAGCCACTCACGTGCCTCTGTTGCCTGCTTCTATTGTACTGTAACTTTAGTGAGAGCAAAGACCATATCAGACTTGTTAAGTGTGCATCCCAGGACCTGAAACAGTGAATGAAGAGCTCAAGTAACGACGGTTGATAAACAAGTGAGGCATCTTTGACAAGGACATGTTCAACATCTTTTTTCTAAATCATTAGAAAATATTTGCTTTGCAAAATTATGTAAAATAAGGCAAATGACGGATTTCTGTGTTAGATCGTCAAATCAACTACAATTCCTGAAATTTTAATCACTTGTATTTCTCCCCCAAAGTTCTGTAACCACATAGAGGTTTGCTTATCAATATCATAATGGTCTTAATCTTAGTTTTTGAAATATAAATTAGAATAAGGAGTACTTCTAAAGGGTGCTTTATGTAATTTCAGTCAAAGGTATTTAAAATTGTTAAATCTGGGTTAAGTTGATCATTTGTGCCTAAGAAGACTAACATTTTGCATCCTAAAGGCTTAAAACTAAAAACTTGCCTGTTTTCTTTCTACTGCCTTCTTTGTCACCACTGTAAGGTATCAAATTTATTTAAACAAATTTTCTGAGAAGCAGCCCACATGATTTAAGGATAACGACATACAGGTGTATTACAGATGTTATCATCTGAATTAAAACATGTGTGTGTGTACATACATTTATACAGTAACCTACATCAGTAAGAACACACAATTTGATGAGTTCTGTCAGATATGCACACCTCTGAACTATTGCTAAAATCAAGAGTCAGAGTATTTCCATCCTTCACCCAAATCTTCTCATGGAGATTTGCAGCCTATCTTTCCTCCTACTTCTGCCATAGGCAACCATTTGATTGGCTTTTTGTCATTACAGTTCTGAATTCCTTAGAGTTTTATATAAATAGAATAATAAAGTAAGTTTTTATTTAAGTATGGCTCAGAATACTGATTTTTGTCAATCCTATTTCTATACATAAGCAATAAACAATCTGAAAATAGAAGGTTGCACTTTCATTCTCTGTAGTATTGAAAAGGATACTTATAAATTTAACAAAAAAGTACATTCTGTAAACTGAGGTATGTAAAAACTATGCTGATAAAAATTAAAGAAAGCCCAAATAAATGGAGATGTACCTTGTTCATGTACTGGATAACCAAACACTATATAGAGGGCAATTCTCTAACATGTAGATTTAATAAAATCTCCATATAATCCTAACATTTATGAAAATTCAGAAGTTGATCATAAAATGTATTCAGATAGGCAAAGTTTCTGGTAGAGCCAAAAAATCTTTTTAAAAAAGTGCAGTTTCACTTCATTTCAAGTCTTATTCGGAAGCTACAGTACTCAAGACAGCATATTAATTGCATAAGGATAAACATTTAGACCCATAGAATATAAAGTATCCAGAAATAGAGCTTTACTTATGCAGCCAATTTATTTTGACAAAGATGACAATGTGACCAAATGAAGGAAGTTAGTATTTTCAAAATGGTCTTAGCAGAAAAATCATCTATCCATGTAAAATTATTAATCTCTTAGTTCTTATTTTACAAAAATAAACTAGAAATGCTTATAGACCTAAAATTAAGAACTCAACTTAGAAAACTAAGAAAAATTTTTAGTGACCTTCAATCAAACCAAGTATTCCTAAATAGGGCTCAAAACACAATCAATAATTTAAAAAATTAAGTTTTATTAAATTCAAAATGTGTGCTTCTCAAATGAATCATTAATAGTGAAAACCGTTTTAAAGCATGTATCTAATAAGAGGGTTTGTCTAGAATATGTAAAACATTCTGACTCAAGAATAAAATTGCTAAACTTCTTCATTATAGCAAAATATTTAAATAGGCACTTCAGTAAAGGTGAAATATAAAAGGCTCAACATCAAGACTTAGGGAAATGCATATTAATACTACCATACAACATTACAGAACTATGAGTTAAAACTGAAAGATATACTGTGAAAATGGATAAAAATTTAGAGACTAATAGCAAATGTTGGCAAGGATGTTGAGAAACTGAAACACTCATACATAGCTAGTAGAACTTTAACAGCCATTTTACAATACTTTGGTTCTTCCTTTAAAAATCAAACATTTAATTACATGTTCAATATTTCATTACCTGAGAAAAATGAAAACATGCCCATAAAATTCTATGTAAATATTCAAAATCCCATTATCCCTAACAGCCAAAAATTGAACCATGGAATGGATAAACATATATGGCACACCATATATGTAATATAGTAATGGAATGTACTCAGCAACAAAAAACAAACCTTTGAGACCTGTAGAAAGACGGCAGAGCAGGAAGATTCTGAGCTCGCCTGGCCTCATAGCCACACTGCAGTGATAGTCACACCTAGATAGCTGACTTGACAAATGACTGGCTAAACAGACCTTCCACAGGTAATCATAGAGAGAAGGCCACCTCAAAAGAGGTATGAGGGGGTGGAAACCCTACTGGGAACCAGACCCCTGATGTGACTAGCCACACATGGGTCAAACATGATGAGCATCATAAATAAGATCAGACCCCACACCCAGCACACCCAGCATTGGGGAGATTAATAGGATAGCTAAGATTAATAGGAGAGTGATTCTCCACTCTTCAAGAGCCAGCCTACTCTGCCAGAGACACAGCACAGAAGGAACAGTTTGGAGAGCACCTGGGGCATATGTGAAGAAGATTTACTGACTAATCTTAGAACCTGTGCTGGAGAGGCGGGGATCTGCAGATCTCCCCAGAAACAAAAGGGCTGGGTGACACCATTTCTCTTCCCCTCTCCTAGTTGGACACTTGTGAGAACCAGTGCTACTACCTCCATCTACTTTGCTAGAACTGTGTGCTACAGCCCAACATTTTCCTGCAGACACATCTATCCAACATGCTTGCCTTGGAAGGCATCCCTCAAAAGGTCCTCAACTCCACCACACCTGGCAGGTAGCCTTAGATAGGACACAAGTGACTCCAATGTGACTCCTGTGCTGGTGGGAGATAAGACTAAACACCAATGCACCAAAATTCTGAGACTTCTTAGCTAACTGAGCAGGGAGCAAACCCTGATCTTCTATGCTCCAGCAACTGGAGCAGACGTTAACTTCGGAGAGCTAGGCTGACTGCCAGCCCCATCCACCAGCAAGCCCACAGATGCCACAGACAGGCCTCTCAAGAGTGCAGTCAGTAAACTTTGCCCAGGGTGCACACAGGAAGAAAAGTCCCAATAGGAAGGTACACATGGGACACACATGGCATCCTTGGAGGTCCTGGCTCAGGTGGCCAGGAATATCAAGAAGTAAGTACTACAGGACAACTTCTACACAAGGCCACTACTTTCAAGACAAGAGACATAGATGGTCTCCCTTACAAAAACAACACAGAGTTAGGCAAAATAAGGAGACAGCGGAATGTCCCAAATGAAAAAATAAGACAAAAATCAAAATAGAAGATCTAAAGGAAGCAGAAATTAGCAATATGCCTGATAAAGAATTCAAAGAAATGGTCATAAAGATACAATCATCGAAGCACCTGGGTGGCTCAGTGGGTTGAGCCTCTGCCTTTGGCTCAGGTCATGATTCAGGGTCCTGGGAATCAAGCCCCACATCAGGCTCTCTGCTCCGCTGGGAGCCTGCTTCCCCCACTCTCTCTGCCTGACTCTCTGCCTACTTGTGATCTCTCTTTCTCAAATAAATAAATAAAATCTTTAAAAAATATATAAAGATACCATCATCAACACTAAACCAGCCTCATAAGAAATGTTAAGGGGAATTCTTTAAGTGGAAAGAAAAGGCCATAATTAGAGGGGGAAAAATGTGAAAGGAAAAAAATATATATAATATAAATATATATACATATATAAGTATACATAAGTATATAAAAAAAATATATATATATATATATATATAAATAGGTTAAAGCAAATAGTAAAGGTGGTAGACTAAATAAAGCCAGTATAGAGGTTAAAACACAAAAGTAGTAAAATCAGTTATATCTCTAAAAATTAGCCAATGGTTTAAAAATTAAAAAGATAAAATTTGACATCACATACATAAAGTATGGAGGAGAAAGTAAAAATTTAGTGCTTGTAGGTTGTGTTTGAACTTAAATGACCATCAACTTAATACAGACTACTCCATGCAGAAGATGTTATTTATGAATCCACTGTTAACTACAAATCAAAAATCTTTAAGAGATACATGAATAAGAGAAAAATCCAAGCATTACACTAAAGAAGGCCATCAAATTACCATGGAAGAGAGCAAGAGAAGGAACAGAGAGAAAGCACAAAACCAGAAAACAATAAAAAAAATGGCAATAAGTACATATCTATTAATAATAACTATAAATGTAAATGGACTAAATGCTCCAATCAAAAGACATAGGGTGACTAAATAAATGAAAAACAAGATCTATACGCTTCCCTCAGAAGACTCACTTGAGCCCTAAAGACACATATGGACTTAAAATAAATGGATAGACAAACATATACTATGTAAATGTAAGCCAAACACAAAAAGTGCCAGGATTGCCATGCTAAGATGAAATACACTTTGAAACAATGTTGGTGATAATAAAGGGATAAATCCCACAAGAGGATATAATTTTAAATATTTATGCACCCAATGTAGGAGCACCTAAATACATAAAACAAATATTAGCAGACAAGAGTGGAGAAATTGACAGTAAGACATTAATAATAAGAGACTTTAATGCCCCACTTAGATCAATGGATACATCATCCAGACAGAACCTTAGTACACAAACAGTGTCTTTGAATGGCATATTAGACCAGATGGACTTAATAGATATGTATAGAACATCCCATCCCCAAATAGCAGAATACACATTCTTTTTAAGTACAAATGGAACTTCTTCAGGAGAGATTGCATATCAAGCACTTGTTTTGTTAAGATAAAACAAGTCTCAATAAGTTAAAGGTTGAAATCATATCAAACATATTTTCTGACCACAATGGTATGAAACCAGAAATAAATCACATGAAAATAAACTGGAAAAAAACACTAACACATGAGGAGTAAGCAACATGTTATCAACTACCAATGGTCCAATGAATAAATCAAATAAAAAATACAGAGAGACAAATGAAAATGAAAATGCAATGGTGCAAAGTCTTTGGGACTCACCAATAGCAGTTCTAAAATGGAAGTTTATAGTAATACAGGACTACCTCAAGGAACCAAAAAACAAAACAAAACAAAAAACCCCTCAAACAACCTACCATCACACATAAAGGGACTAGAAAAAGAATAAAGACAAAGATAGTAGGAGGAGGAAATATAGAATGAAAATAAGAGTAAGAGAAACTAGAATCTATCAATGAAAGTAATGACTAATAACTATCTTTATGAAAAGATACCAAAATTGACAAAACTTTAACCAGACTCATCAAGAAAAAAGAGGACTGAAATTCAGAAATAAAAATAAGCAACAAAGTAGCAACTGATATCAGAGAAATATCAAAAATTATAGGAGATTATGAAAAGTTATATGACAAATTGAACAACTTAGAAGAAATGGATAAATTCCTAGGAACACACAAGCTTACAAAATTCAATCAAGAAAAAATAGGAAATTTGAACAGGCCAATTAGTAGTAATGAAATTGAATCACTAATCAAAATACTCCCAACAAAAATCAAGGACCAGATGGCTTCACAAGTTAATTCTATGAATTTTTTACCTATTCAATTTGAACTGTTCTGAAAATAGAAAAGGAAAACTTTCAGATACATTCTATAAGGCCAACATTACACTAATACCAAACCCAGATGAAGATACTACAAAAAAATAAAACTATAGGTCACTATCTCTGATCAACAAAGATGCAAAAATCCTCCACAAAATGCATGCAAATCATATTCAGTAATACATTAAGAAGATCACTCATCATGCTCAAGTGGTATTTTTTTGCCAGAGATTCAAGGGTGGTTCAGTATTTGCAAGTCCATCTACATGATATACCACAATAACAGAGGTAGGATAAAAATCATGATCATCTCAGCAGATGAAGAAGAAGCATTTGACAAGATACAAGATCTATTTATGAAAATAAAACTCCCAACAAAATGGGGTTATGGGGAACAAAGTTTAATGTAATAAAGACCATATATGAAAAATCCACAGCTAACACATACTAAATATTGAAAAACTGAAAGCTTTACCTCTGAGATCAGGAAAAAGAAGGATGTCTACTTTCATCAGTTTTACCTAACATTATTGAACACCTTAGTCATAGCACTAAGACAAGAAATAAAAGGCATTGTATTGGTGGCTGCATAGTATTCCATTGTATATATACACCACATCATCTTTATCCATTCATCTGTTGATGGACATCTAGGTTCTTTCCATAGTTTTGCTATTGTGGACATTGCTGCTATAAACATTGGGGTGCATGTGCCCCTTTGGATCACTATGTTTCTATCGTTAGGGTAAATACCCAGTAGTACAATTGCTGGGTCATAGGGTAGCTCTATTTTCAGCTTTTTGAGGAACCTCCATGCTGTTTTCCAGAGTGGTTGCACCAGCTTGCATTCCCACCAACAACGTAGGAAGGTTCCCCTTTCTCCGCATCCGCGCCAGCATCTGTCATTTCCTGACTTGTTAATTTTAGCCATTCTGACAGGTGTGAGGTGATATGTCATTGTGGTTTTGATCTGTAGTTCCCTGATGCTGAGTGATGTATTGGTAAGGAAGAAGTAAACTGTTACTACTTGCGGATCACATGATACTATGCTTGGAAAATACTAAATACTCCACCAAAAAGCAAAAGTAGCAAATCAATTTAGTAATGTTGCAGGATATAAAATTAACATATAGAAATCTGTTGCATTTCTATACACTAATAATGAAGCAGCAAAAAGACAAATTAAGAAAACAATCCCATTTACAATTGCACCAAAAAGAATGAAATACTTAGGTATGCATTCAATCAAGGAGGTGAAACACCTATACTTTGAAAACTATAAGCCACTGAGAAAAATGTAAGATGATACAAGTAGGAAGATATACCCGTGCTCATAAATTGGAAGAGTATCACTAAAATGTCCATATTATCCAAAACCATCTATAGAGTCAATGCAGTTCCTATCAAAATACCAATAGCATTTTTCACAGAATTAGAACGAATGATCCTAAACTGTGAATGGAATCACAAATAGCAAAAGCAGTCTTGAAAAAAGAACAAAGCTGGAGGTACCACAATGCTGGATTTCAAGATAGACTATAAAGCTACAGTAATCAAAACATTATGGTACTGGCATAAAAACAGACATATAGATTAACAGAACAGGATAGAAAGCCCAGAAATAAACTCACACCTACATGGTCCCCTAATCTACATCAAGAATATACAATGGGAAAAAGGCAATCTTTTTAATAATTGGTATAAAAATTAGATAGCTATGTACAGCAGAATCTATCTGGACCATTTTCTAACACCATACCAAAAAAATAAAGTTAAAATGCAAAAATCCCCGAATTTGAAACTTGAAACCATAAAATACTGGATAGGAGAGAATATTTGCAAATGCTGAATCTAATGGGGGTAAGTATAGCAAAAATACACAAAACTTCTATAACCCAGCACCAAAAAGCAAACAGTCCAGTTAAAAAAATGGGCAGAGGTCTTGAATATACATTTTTCCAAAGATGACATACAAATGGCCAATAGACAGATGGAAAGATGGTTAGTTGTCAGGGAAATGCAAATTAAAACCACTATGAGTCATCACCTCACACCTGTCAGAATGCCTAAAATAAAAAAGGCAAGAAGTTGTAAGTGTTGGCGAGGAGGTGGAGAAAATGGAACCCTTGTGCACTGTTGGTGGTAATGTAAATTTGTGCAACCACAATGGAAAACAGTATGGAGTTTCCTCAAAAATTTTTGAATAGAAATATCTTATGATTCAGCAATTCCACTTGGATATTTATCCCAAGACAATGTAAATAGTTATTTGAAAAGGTATATACAACCTCAATGTTTATTTAAGCATTGTTTTTAATAGCCAAGATATGGAAGCAACACAAGTGTTCATCAATAGATGAATAAAGAAGTGGTGTATATATACAATAGATTATTACTGAGCTATAAAAAAAATGAACTTTTGCCACTTGGGAAAACATGAATGGATCTAGAGGATATTAAACTAAGGGAAATATGTCAGATACTGAGGCAAATACCATACGATTTCACTTATGTATAGAACATAAAGAGCAAAACCAATGAATAAACCAACACAAAAGAAAATAAATACTCTTAAATACAGAAAACTAGTGTTTGCCAGAAGGGAGGTTGGATGGGTGAATGAGTGAAGTAGGTGAAGGAGATTAAGAGATACAAATTTCTAGTTATAAAATAAGTCATGGAGATGAAAAGTATAGCATAGGGAGTATAGTCGATAATAGTGTGAGAACTTTGTATGGTGACAGACAGTGACTACACTTACCATGGTCCGCACTGAGAAATGTACATTATATGTCAATTTTATTTCAATTAAAAAAAAAAAAACTTTGAGAAATGCAGCAGCATGGACAAATATTAAACATGCTAAAATAAAAGAAACCCGATAAAAAGGACCATACAGTACATGTTTTGGTACATAAAATTTCTAGAAAAGACAATATGGATTTTCTAGAAGATCCAAGATAGCTGGTACAAGGGTATTCCTGAGTGTGTCTGGGAGACCGTTTCTGGAAAAGGTTAGCATTTAAAATGGTAAACTGAGTAAAGCAGATGACCTTTCCCAATGTGGATAGGCATCCTCCAATCCACTGAGAACTTCTGAACAAAAAGGCCTATGAGGGGCTGATTTACTTTCACTGTGTGACCATCTTCTACTCATGGACACCGGTGCTCCTAGTTCTCAGGCATCCAGGGTCAGCCAGTTTTTCACCACCAGCCCTCTATTCTTAGACTTTAGACTTACACTGAATTGCACCACAAGCTTTCCATGGTCTACTCATGGACACTGGTGCTCCTAGTTCTCAGGCGTCCAGGGTCAGACCAGTTTTTCACCACCAGCCCTCTATTCTTAGACTTCAGACTTACACTGAATTGCACCACAAGCTTTCCATGGTCTCCAGTTTGTAGATGGCAGATGGCGGAAGTTGTCAGAGATGAGCCAGTTCCTATAATAAATCTCCTCTTATAGATTGCTTTTCTTTCTCTGGAGAACCCTGAGTAATAAAACTGCAAACCAGCACAAGAAAACCCTTGGTGTGATGATAGAGTCCTAAAATTGGACCATGGTAATTGTTGAACAATTGTATAAAAGAACTAAAAATCCTCTCCTTCTGTACTTAAAATTAGTGGATTTTATCACATGGAGGTATTGAGAAGGACCATCTGTGTTGAGTTATAGTAGAAGTGAAGTTTAAAAAAAAAACCACAGGCTTTGCCTTAGATACCAAACTAGAAAGAGCTAACAACATATCCTATCAACTGGGCATGAAAATTCGAAGAATGTGTTAGAATGTTTATGAAGAAATAAGATGTGAGGATTAACCACTCTAGTGTAGTAGGAGCTGATGCTAAACGACAAATTAGGTTGATAATTTAGAAAAATTTTGCAAAACAATTTTATTGAAATTGAATGTTACATTGATTGTTCAGCTTTTCTACAGTTGTATGGCCATTAAAAAAACTAATTGTTACTAATTTTATAGATATACTTACATACACATATTTGTTTCATACATGTATTCTTAACCCTTTATTGCATGCCTGCTTTCAGTTAGATGAATTTAAAATGTATATTTACCAGGAATTTCAAGAAGGTTGTAAGTATAAAACACAAAGCATGATTTGGCTTTTAGCTACTCTTAATCTATCCTGACTTTTGTGAAGCATCAATTTATGTGGTAAAATTCTATACAAGCCCATTTATCAGTCCATATAACTTCTTTATGTATTTTTTCAAAGCTTACTAGGATATGACCTCTATCTACTTTCTGAGTAAAAGAAAACAAGGGGAATGATAAAATTTTAACTTTCTTCTGAGAAAGACATCAAGAAAATTCATGAGATACAACCAAAAGTAGATAGAAGGCAGTGAACCATTGAAACTACATTGAGCAATTTGCATAGAGCAGTCAAGTGAACTCACTCAGGAGTGAGTACAGATGGTAGGGAAAAAAGGTTTTATTTCATGGTTTAAAAACAAAATAAGAAAAGAACTTTTTTAAAAATGATAATTGAGACAGAGAGGTACAAACAAAGTTAGCAATATTGAAATCATAGGAAGTAGTGATCACCAGTATTTTCATCAACAATTTCAGGATATATAAAACCAAGATCAGTATCCTAGGAGATATACCAATCAGAGCATATGAAAACAAAATTAGTTTTAAAGAAGGAACACTCTATGAACTTCAAGCTATGCACTGGCTTCACTGTGGCAGGCCACCTCGAAGTCCCGAGACACTGAAGTAAGCTTCTCTAACACTCTTATCGGTTGTAAGATATAGTCACCTCTGAATCCAAGTTCATTTGGTTTTCATCTGGGTTTGTCCACCCACCTCCCTACCAAATGTTAACTGCACAACTGCTGAAATTCTAGCTTCTTTATTACCTCGCCTGGTTGAGTTCCTGTTCTATTTCGAACGGAAATTAAAAGGTATAAGGCAAGTAGTAAGAGTAGTATTCTTATACTTGAGCATGTTCTCTCAGAGTGGACACTTTCAACAACTATTTTTTTGGTAGTTGGTTGGCTAGCCTGTTTATTTTTAAGATCAGTTTGGAAAACTGATAAGGAAATCAATGTGTAAGAAAGCAGATCCATGTAACTAACAGATAATCAGAAAGAGGGGTCATTTTATGTGACACTCCCCTAACTGGCCCTGAGCCATCTTCTTTCTCTGGCTTATTTTCCTGATGCCTAATAACAGATCTGTTATAGACTGTATGTTCAGCTTAGACTATTTTTTTAATTTTGCCAGACAGAAGAAAAATATAATCACAAAATACAATTCTGGAAAGAACCTTAGAAATATTTTATGCCAAACTTCTGATGTTACAAAACTGAAAATTTAGGTCCAGGTAGGACACATGACCTGTCTAAAATCCTATTTCTCCTTGTGTCAGAAAGAGGTAAGAGCAAAATCTCCTAACTCAGGCTCTCAAGTTTTGTTTTTGTGTGTGCGTGTGAATTTTGAATTCTAATGCTAAAAGAAGTCTACTTTCTTAAGCAAAGTATAAAAAGGCATATAGGTGAGGAGATCTAGAATAACATATTGATTATTTATATTAAATGAGTTGTTTAGATAGTCCCACTGGTGTCTCATTCTGTGTCCTCAGTATTATTTTGAGCTTAAATATCCACAAATGAGACAAATGTTTACCTCATATCTATAGTACTTAATTTTACTTCTTCCCACATATCTGCATTAGATACTTAACTGAGTTTAACACTATGAGATATATAATATAGATGGAGTAATCTATTTTAGATGAAATTTCAGGCTCAGAATTTCATTTAAAGAGATTCATTTACAGAATCACAAAACTTTAGTATTATAGAACATTAAAAGCTCAAGAAGAGTATTAATTGGTTAGAACTGTAGAGATACAAAAACTCTGGGGTACTTATTTTATTTTTGATTTGGTCCAGTCAGTTTGCAGTTCCATTCAGAGAAAGTGGTTATTTTTAAGTTAGATAAAAATTAAGTTTGTGAACATAGAAGAATCAGCTGTATCTTTCAATCTTCCTCTTCAAAAAGGATAGAGAAGTACGTAATAAGTATGACTAAAACATTTAATTTTAAAGTGCTTTTGTTTATTGGCTGAGTGTATAACATGGCATCTAGCAGAGGTTATGAAAGATTTTTATCCTACTGGATAAAAGCAATAATATAAGGTAATACGTTAAGTCAGGATATATGTGGTTTAGTGTACTTATATCAAAACAGTTTTAAAAATCATGTCTGGGGTGCCTGGGTGGCTCAGTGGGTTAAAGGCTCTGCCTTCGGCTCGGGTCATGATCCCAGGGTCCTGGGATCGAGCCCCGCATGGGGCTCTCTGCTCAGCGGCGAGCCTGCTTCCTCCTCTCTCTTTCTGCCTCTCTGCCTACTTGTGATCTCTATCTGTCAAATAAATAAATAAAATCTTAAAAAAAAAATCATGTCTAATTATTAACCATTTATCATAAGCATTATGAAAGTAATTATTAAGGTGTATAGTTAAGAATGCATGTTATTTTTGCAAAAATGCAGAATATAAAATGAATACAGAGATTACTTCTTGGTATGTGTGACCATGCAAATGTGTGATAACTAGATTACTCTTACTTTAATAGGGCCATGTTACCACACGTAGTTTTCAGATAGTGACCTAAGTCCATCAACAATATTTAAAAATATGTGTAATGCAAAATATTGTGGTTCCTTAAATGCCCTCTTACTGAAACTTTATATGGAACTGGATCATAGAGTTACTGTTCTAGAAAGGACCTAGAATGGTTTCTCAACCCAGATGCCAAGACAGAACCAAATTTAAATTCCCTTTCATTTAAAGAAAATAACACTTTTGGAGGGGAAGGAATACAAAAGCAGGGCAATGAGAGAATGCTGCAGAGTTCCAAAGGAAAGTAGGGATAAGTCAAGATGCAAGGCAGTTTCTGACAGCAGGAATCCTTAGGGATACAGCCCAGGACCACACGCATTAGGGAAGATCCCTGGGCTGGGTGACAGTGTTTCTAGTTCCTTAATCTTAACACCCTCCTAGGCAGAAAGGCTGAAAGCTAGAACCACTATCATCAGGAAACAGTTAATCCTAAAGGATGGCCTAACCAAGGACAAGACAATCCCTGGTGTGGAGATTGCAGAGTAGACTTTTCGAAGTCACAGCAGCAAAAAGACCCTGAAAAACAAATTTTATTGTTTTGGTCATAGTCCTCCCTTCCCAGACCCCCCCCCCCACCAACCTCTGCCAAGATTATCTTTGTAGTATCTTCAGAAAAAATTTCTGTAAGTCCCAGGCATAAAGCTTATAGAGAAATGAAAACATTTGGTATGATGCAGAAAAATCTCAAAGTCTGTTTTTTGTACTAGAGAATAAATAAAATGGTCCTGTCAGATTGAGGGAAAATGATTTAGGTGAGTAACTCTGAGAATTCTGAGACAACAGTCCCTGAACACTGTCCTCCCCACACCCCACCTCCCTCAGATCCAGTCCTTGGAATAGGGCATCCATAGAAGAACACAACCATATGAAACATTTCTAAGTTCGATTTTCTTTCATTCAGGTTCTATTACCACCTACACACAAGCTTGGCAATACAAGTGATTAGATAACCCTACACAGAAATTATAATCACCTAGCTAATAATTAAGCATTTAGAAACATACCTTAAAGAATTTCCTAGTTTAGAGAGAACAAAACACGCAAACTTGTCTCAGGGTGATTAGTTCCCAAGCTTTTTAATTGACTTCTCTCTAATAAAGTGCTCTTCTTTCCCCCCCATTCTGATTCACTGATACTGAACTTCTCTCTCTGGAAAGTGAACAAAATCATTCTTCACTTCAGACATCTTTAGGAAGTCCTATGACATCAGGATATGATTCAAACTATTTACCTTACAGAACTTTATCGTCAGACCCCATCTATCTTAATTTAATCTGACTTCATTTTCTCCCTCTATCCAGGCTTACAATATGTTCTCGTCATAATAAATAATCTCCTTACCTGGGAGCGTGTTATATAGTCTGTCTCTGCACAGTTTTCTACTTTTGCTACTTATCCTTTCTATTCCCCTTTATTCCCATTACTCAGCTCAACCATCCCTTCTTCTGTTATGTTTTCCCCTAACCCCCTGGAAAGTAATTGGTGTTTTCTACACTGTTTAACCATAGAATTTTGTATACTTCTTTATTAAACCCTTACCCAATTTTATTTTTACTCATCAAGGTATAGGCCTCCAATATTGTATGGTATTCCAGAACAATGGCTATGTATTAGCCAGATCTTATAATCAACCACGCACTCAATCCACAGCAGCATTTCAGCTGAAGTATATGTAGGTCTGTGTGTTTCATTATATAAATACCAGAGTTTTATATTTGAAATGACTTAGGCATCAGAAATTAGAGCCTTAAGTTTCTACCCATACAGATGTAATAACCTTACAGAGACAGAGTACTACAGCTACTACTTTCTTGATGCCCTTTGTCAGGGCTCTTCAGAGAAAGGGAACAGAGAGAAGGGAGGAAGGGAAGATGGGGTCTATTGAAGGAAAGGACTGAGATGATTGTGGAGACTGAGATGTCTCATGATCTCTGTCTGGAGAACCAGGAAAGCTAGTGCGTAATTCAGTTTGAGTCTGAAATTTGAGAATGGGGGTGAAAAGGTAAGGGGTGCTGGTGGCAGAAATCTTCATCTGTGCCTGAAAGCCTGAGAACTGGGAGAACCAATGACGTCTGAGGGCCAAAAATGGGTCTCAGCTCAAGCAGAGAGCAAATTAGTCCTTTCTCTGTCTTTTGTTCCCTTTGGGCCCTCGGAGGCTGAGGGCTCACTCACCTTTTGGAGGGCTATCTGGTTTATTCAGTTCACTAATTCAAATGCTAATCTCTCCTAGAAACAGACACATGGAGAAATGTTTTACCAGAGATCTGTGAATTTCTTAGGCTAGTCAAATGGACACATAAGTTAATCACCACACGCTCTCGAATGTTTCATATTTTAGAAATATATCTTTTATTCTATTTAGGGAATACTTGGAAACATAGGAAAAATTGAATTAAATGTAAAAAGAACCACCATAATCCCAACAAAAGTCACATCCATCACTAACATGTTTTATCTCTATCACTTACTCCTATGTAAACCAATCAATTCTAGTTAAGTAAGAATGCTGCTTTTTGGCATTCAAGCATGATAATATTGTTTTTAAAAAGGGCTTAACTAAAAAAAAAAGAAATTACAAGTTCAGTTTTTCTTAAGAAATAAAAACGAGTCCTCTAATGCATAGTATGCTTTTTTTTTTTTTTCTTCTTTATTTATTTGACAGAGAGAGAGAGACAGCAAGAGAGGGAATATAAGCAGGGGGAGTGGGAGAGGGAAAAGCCGTCTTCCCACTGATCAGGGAGCCCAATGCAAGGCTAGATCCTAGGACTCTGGGATCAGGACCTGAACAGAAGGCAGACGCTTAACAACTGAGCCAGCCAGCTGCCCCATGTAGTATGTTTTTTTAACCTTTATCCTGAATGCTTCTCATGTTTGTGTACTAGAACATATTTACTAGTTTCCATGATAGATGACAATGTTAGGTGGGAAAATTGCCTATGACTATTGAGCACACATGTGATCCTAAAATATAAATTTCAAGATTTTTATCACTCCTACAGTATTTCTTTAATAATTAGAAAATAGCAAAAAGGAAAAACAGACATCACTGATATCACCTCACAGAGAACCTTATTGTTAATATTTGGCATGTGTATCTCAGTGTTTCTATTACGTTAGGTATATAGGAAAAAAACCATATACTTTGTTTTTCCTAACTATATAATTGCATATACACTTGAAATGATATATATTAAACTTCTGACTATATATACCATGATATATATATATATATATCATGGTGTGTATATATATGTGTGTGTGTATATATATATATATATATACACATATATATTCCATGTAAATGGTACTAAATTTATCACCTCCTTTTTCATAACTTCTGCTATCTTATTTCAGATGCTCATAATTTTATTTTTTAAATTTATTCCCACATAGCACAAAATTCCTTGCCAGATTTGGCAACTTATACTTTATCTCTGAACAAATCTTTGCTGCTCGAAATTTCTATTTACCCCAACCCAAATTAAGTACACATTCCACAAAATCCACATTTATTCATTTCCTCACGTATTTCCACCCTGTGTATCTACAGCCAAACAGAACTCCCTACCATCCTGAATAACTCATCCTCTCCTGACTCCTTGTTTTTGCTCATGCAGTTTCCATGCTCTAAAATGCCCTCATGCATCATGCACACCTGTGGAAATACTGCCTCTGTTCAAGACCCATGGCCAATAGGACATCCTCAGGGTAACTGCTTAGACCTCTCTCGCCACAGGGGTTTCTCCTCTGCTTCGATCTCTCATACATTTATACATTTTAAGAATATTTCTCTCAGCTGGCATCATTTTACTTTTTATACACTAATTTCCTCATATTTCTTGTACTATTTATATATTATACAAGTCCTTTATATAAAAACATCACAAGTCAGTATTACTAATCTTGTTTATATCAGTGTCTTGTATACAGCAGGTGCTCAATAGTTGTGTAATTACATTTATAAAATTTTAAGCAGTCTTACTAAAAACGTTAATTTTTATCATTTTATACCATTTAAACTCTAACTGTAACATGAAGCAAAAACATAGCCCCAGCTGGTAATTTAAAATGCATTTTCTTTCATTTTAAATGCAGTGACAGGATTGGCCCTTACCCCTACAACTAACACATTAAAAAAGCGTGCACCTTTTTTTTTTTTTTTTAACAACAAAGTCAAAGCAACTGCAACATACATGTGATTTATGATATTGTCATTTGGACATAGTCAAAAAGAAGAACCTTCCATGAAAAGTGGAGTAACCCTCACCTTCACAAGCAAAGCTCCTCCAGCTTTCACTTATCATTACCTACTAATCCAGGTCAATATTACAAAAGATCTGCTCTTACCTTTGTGAGAAGACTGTAAAATCATCGGAGTCTAGGAGGCTACCCGGTGTGGAAGGCACTGCCCGGATGACGCCGCAGTGGTGCGGTTGGAGGAAGGAGGAGTCTGGGAACATTTAATGGCTTACACAGGTGGAAACAATGCAGAAACTAAAGAGCTTCCAGGCGAGGTCATGGGTAATCTCCTTAGCACTCTCAGCTGTGTCCTTGAGGTTAGTTTTCTTTTTTTCCCCTTGCATGAGAAACACATTCAAAACACACAAAAGAAAGTAAATTTATTTGAGTTCAGGGAAAGGGACATAGATAAAAATTTCAACCTCTTAGGATATTTGTAGTTCTTTTGTAGAATAGCTTAGTCAGTGATTCTCAAAGTGTGATTTCTGGACCGGCAAATCAGTATCACCTGAAAACTTATTAGAATCGCAAATCCTCCGGCTGCATCCTATGTCTACTTAATCAGAAACTCTGAGATTGGGGTTCAACAGTCTATACTCTAAGAAACTCTCCAAGTGAAGGAGAAGCAGGCTCCCCGCCGAGCAGAGAGCCCGTTGCGGGGCTCGATCCCAGGACCCCGGGACCATGACCTGAGCCGAAGGCAGAGGCCCCAACCCACTGAGCCACCCAGGCGCCCCAAATAAACAGTTCTTTATCAGAGAACTGAGATCACAGGGCAGACTGCTGGCCTAAATGCAAAGGAGACACAGGTGAATATAGAGAATCACAACTTCCAAGGGGAGTAGGTGCCATCAGCTGGAGCCAGGATCAGCAGGAACACTTAAAGGGTAAGAGACTAGTAGCTAGGGACTGGACCTGGTCCAGCTTGAGAGAAGAAACCTCCTAAGGGCTCAGTCACAGATGGGCTGCCACAGTCTTTCATGAGTTGGACGGCCAGAAACCTCACCAGGTTCTTTCTGAGAAAACTGGAGAATAGTCCCTTCATGCTTCCAGCAGGGGGAGGGGAAAAGGGGAACCCAATTTGAAATACATCCAGAGCTTATGTTCTCCTTTACAGATGTGTGTCCTTGAAGGAAACTATTTTACCAGAGCCTAACAGAACTGGGAGAAAAGAAATACCCAGCTCTAGCCCCCTCTAGCTTTCCCGTGTCACCTCAGATGGGGAGAAACAAAGAGGTGAGAAGGACCTGTGAAGGTCACAGCATGGGGACACAGGTTCGCTGGAAGAAGGCACCTGTTTTAGGACTGTAGCTGTCTCTGTTCTGTAAATCTCACCATCGCATCAACGGGGATCCTGTATACTAACAGGACATTAAAGCTGAAAGAACTGTAAGGCTCAGCCCAATTTAAGGAGTCCCCAGGGAAACCTAAAGACAACAGAAAAGGCAAAAACAGGGACACTAGAGGAAATTTAGCTTCTGACCCCTCCAACGAGAGCAAACACTAAATGCAGCCCAATTCCTGCACAGATAACATAAAACTTCACACTAAAGGCCAATTTACCTAGGTTTCTTTTACCTTATACATCACGCCTGGTTTTCAACAAAAAATGACAAGGCATTCTAATAGGCAAAAAATAAACAACCCCGCAGTCTGAAAAACCAAAGCAAGCATCAGAATCTCAGATATGGCAGAGAGAGGGGAACACTCAAACTGGGAATTTGAAATAAGTGTGATTAAAATGGCAGTGGCTCTACTCTAAAGGAAAAAGTGGATGACATTCAAGAATGTATAGATAGGGGCACCTGAGTGGCTCAGTGGGTTAAAGCCTCTGCCTTTGGCTTGGGTCATGATCTCGGGGTTCTGGGATTGAGCCCCACATCGGGCTCTCTGCTCAGCAGGGAGCCTGCTTCCTCCTCTCTCTCTCTGCCTGCCTCTCTGCCTACTTGTGATCCCTGTCTATCAAAGAAATAAATAAAATCTTAAAAAAAAAGCATGTATAGATAATGTAAGCAGCAAGATGGAAGCTTTAAGAATCAAAAGAAATGCTAGAAATAAAAAAAAGCAGGGTAAGGGAAATAAATATTAATGGCCAATATATAGATAAGCAAATTCAATATAACATGGAATGAAGGAAATAAAAACAAAAGAAAATGATATTTTCCACCTCTAAGAATGGTCAAATAATACGTGGGAACAAGCATCAAATCTTTGTGAGAGTGCGGAGAAACAAATGTGCACTTTTCTGCACTAGTAGCAGAAGTACACAATCTTAAAACACAGAACAGTTTGGCATTGTCTAATAAAATCAAAATGCCTATTTATGCATCTTTTTAATGCAGTAATCCATTTTCGTAGAATTTATTTTGTTGATACACTAAAGAATGCGCTAGATATAATAAAATATATTTATATATTTATATTATCCTAAACTAGCAGGTAAGGCAGTGTTGCAGGATGGTAGAGGTTACGAGGGTCGTTATTGTTGGGCTCAGAGAACAAGAAAGATGTGGGAACCTGGAATCCCGACCTCACAGCCGAAACTTCATAGCCATACCTGCTCTTCAGGAGAGAAAAGGCCCTTATTTGGGCATTTGCCAATAGGCCTGAGGTAAATACTCCTACCATGGCCAATTCTCAGCTACTAAAATGAAGACACGGAACACAGACTTGAGAAAAGATGCGCTCATTTGGCTTTCACAAACCCAAGTTAGCTGATTCCAGCACACCATCACCTGCAACACCCTCTCAGGCAAGCAAGAACACAGGACCTCAGGTTGGTAGCAGGTCCCCAGAAGCTGGGGTTACGAAAAGGAGGGTTGTGGCCATCTTGAGATGAGAGATTTTTTTTTTTAATTGCCCAAAACACTAAAATAGTAGAAACAGAGGAAAAAGAGCAAACTTTTAAATACAAAGAGACTGAACAGAGGGAGAAAGACCTTTTCCACACAAACATTCTCCAGTTGAGTTCAGAAATACAAAATAAAAATATGGGACAGAATGTGAATCCAAGAACGACACTCATAAAAGCTCAGTGCATATGGAAATTATCTTTTTTTTTTGGCACCTGGGACTTTACCTAATGTAAGACGATGGCTGCTAGGGGGCTACTCCGGTTTTAACTGCCATTTACTTCGGCTCTGTAACCACAGAGGAAGTGGCCTCTGTGGGAAGAACAACTGGTAGTGTACAGATGAGGTCACTCTTCCGCTCTCAAACAGCATGAGCGTTAAACCCTGTGAGTTTGTTGGCAACAACTTGGTAACAGCTACAGAGACAGAAATACCGAACTGCCTGTTAAAGTCAGAAATATGTATTTCTTGGGGCACCTGGGTGGCTCAGTCAGTTGTGCGTGACTCTGGGTTTCTGCTCAGGTCGTGATCTCAGGGTCCTGGGATGGAGCCGGAGCCGGAGCCAGGCTCTGCCCTAAAGCAGGCTCCGCTCTTGGGGTGGAATCTGCTTGAGTTTCTCTCTCTGTCTGCCTCTACCCTTCTCCCTGCTTTCTAAAATGAATAAATACTTCTTTAAAGAAAAGAAATATGTATTTCTCTCTCATATAGTTTGAGACTATATAGTTTATGAAACAAAATACATGTGGATGGTAGAGATTTCCTTATCTCTTACTAGTTCATTTTCTAATTTCATAGCAGTAACTATGCAAAAAACATATTACATTCTTGGGATGTTCCACCCATACAAGGAAAAATTTAGGAAAACATCACTGCATAGAAAAAAAAGTGCAAAATTCAGGCATATTATGAATTATAAAAATTATTAAAACCACCTAAGTATTTGACCACCTCGGTACCTTTTAGGAGAGAGTTTACACCCGAGAAGGAAAATTCTTTGGTTCTGATGTCCATGATAATGTCTTTTTAGGCTGCTAGAAAGCACCTAATTTTTAGCTTCTTTAGCTGGATTCTTTCAGAGCTGATAATCTTTGTGATAGACTGCTATAGTGGAAATAACATTAAACTATTCCCTTGAGCTGAGTTGATAGACAAAGTAGAACTATTTTTCCCAGAGAGTTGGTACAGGATATATTATTTCACCTCCTCTTACTCTTCATAGCTATTTTAAAGAAAGATTGCCCCATTTTAATGTTCAACAGTCTGAAGAGATTTCATCGTCAGGGAATAATAATTTTCTCAACAAAATTTAGCTCCTGCATATCTTTTGGCCATATGCCAACATGTACACATTCAGATACACCTTATTAGAAGACTGTTTTAATGTATCTTCATGATCTAGTAAAAGAGAAAATCATGTAGCCGGTGAATAGCGGAGAAAAGCTTAGCCCGTCTCATAGTTTTCGTAAGATTGCTCCTGCCTGGCTGATTTACCTAAGAACTTTATCAGGGGTAACTAGAATTGTCACCCAATTTATATCCATGACAACTGAGGCGATGGAAGTAATTTGTGAACAGCTATGTGTGAAGGTAGAGCCGTAACCACAGATGGTCACCTTGTCCATGAGCCATTCAGTCCTTCCAGCCACTGGATCATGTATAAGATATAAGAGGCAGATCTATGAGATGAAGTGTTGTGGGGGGTGAGAGGATCATTCATGACAAATAAATCAATCATTTTAACTAAAACTTCCCTTATCACTGGATGTTGCCGAGATATTTGAATTAGGTAAACATTGCTTTGAAAATATTTGTACAGCATGGTTTAGAGTGGAAACTACCACCAAATGGCCTTATACTTGGTTGTGACCCAGCAGTAATATTTTCCCTCACAAATCAGTAAGTGCATAGAGGAACCAGAGCCAGTCTCAGGTGGAGAAAACACATTTGCAATACTGATATTCAGCCAGCGCATACTAAAATGGCTTGCCGGTGTTTATGGCCATATGGCTTCCTGGTGTTTATGGCCATTTCTCTTCCAGTCAGTCTGGTGTCTACTCTGATGGGTCAGTATCTGTGCTCTGTCAGCTGATGCATATTTTGAATATCACTCTTGCATATAACAATGCAATGTAAATCAACGAGATAAACCATGAAGGTGATAGGATTTGGAGGAAGATGAAAAATGAGATACTGAAAATTCAGTAAAGCCAGATGAATCAGGGGCTTTCAACAGACAATGAGGTGTAGCTTTGAACTTACATTGAAGCTTCCCAATTTTGGAAAAAGTATCAGGTTTGAACTAATGGATCGCTAATCCTCAACTGTCGGCTGCTTTGGTATTATAAGACCTCAGATTCTTTAGGGTAGTAGCTCTCATTCCTTTTTGCATTTAAGAATCATCTGGGAGTTTAAAAAAAATATATGGATACACAAGTCATGTTGCCGACCAGCTGGACAGCTTCTGAGACTAGGGCACAGTAATAAATATTTATAAAAGTCTCCCATGTCATTATAATTATGGCCACATTTTTCAAACAAAACTAATTCTTGATTTTAATATCATGTCTGCATCCGTCATTAGCTAGTGTTATGTGCTGAATTATGCCTTCACAAAATTCATATGTTACAATTCTAACACCCAGTACCTC
Organism: Mellivora capensis; assembly: GCA_004024625.1. Classification (NCBI taxonomy): domain Eukaryota; kingdom Metazoa; phylum Chordata; class Mammalia; order Carnivora; family Mustelidae; genus Mellivora; species Mellivora capensis. The sequence continues at coordinate 161,150 of PISX010001151.1, read as the reverse complement.
AGTACCCAATGCCTGTAAAATGAGTCATGGCAGAGGTTAAATAATTAAAATGAGATCATACTGCTCTTTTTTTTTTTTTAAGATTTATTTATTTATTTGAGAGAGAGAGAAAAAGTGAGCACACAAGCAGGAGGGGCAGAGGGAGAGGGAGAAAGAGAGTCTCAAGCAGACTCTGCACTAAGCATGGAGCCCCGCATGGGGCTCAAACTCACAACGCTGAGAATACAACCTGAGCTGAAAGCAAGAGTCAGATGGTAAACTGACTGAGCCACCTAGGCACCCCTGAAGTCATACTACTCTTTAGAGAACAAATTGGTGGTTACCATAGGGGAGATGGGTGGGTGGTAGGTGAAGGGGATTAAGAGTACACTTGTTGTGATGAGCACTGAGTAATGTACAGAATTGTTGAATCACTATATTGTGCACCTGAAACTAATATAAAACTCTATGTTAACAACACGGCTTTTAAAAAGAAAAAAAAAAAAGAGATGATGTCATACTAATGTAGGGTGGACCCCTAACGTCCCTGGTGGCCTTCTAAAATGGGGAAACACAGGCATACAGGGAGAAGTCCATGTAAAGATGGAGGCAGGGTCCGGTGATGTAGCAGAAACTGAGGAATGGCCGCCAGCAAAGCACCAGAATGCAGAAGGCGGCCCTGGATCAGATTCCCTCTCACAGCCTCAGAAAGAACCAACCCTGCTGACACCTTGATCTTGGACTTCTAATCTCCAGACCCACGAAACAATACATTTTTGTTGTTTAAGCCACCCAGCATGTGGTACTTTGTGGTGACAGCCCTTGGGAACTACTACAGTTAAGGAGCTGTCTCTGCTTCTACTTCCTTTTAAGTCTTGTTTCCCTTCTGTGCACAAGGGAGGTATTCAATCTATCAGTCATGGAATTCCTCTCCAACTCTTTGTTTATATAATACAGCAACTCTCTGCTTCTTCTTCTTCTTTTTTTTTTTTTTTTTGCTTTCCCATGGAAAAGTGAAATAGCTTATTATTATCTTTGTTAGATTTCTGTCCAGTTGAGCAACACTTAGTTTTTTCACAAGACTGTCACTCATTCATGTCCAGGCAATGCATGAAAACCATGGTTATCAGGCATGATGTCCTTTACATATGGTTTCCTCATGCATGGAGGGAGCACTGCCAAAAAAAGTAAACTTCTAAACACATTGAATATGCAGTCAGGTGTTAGTATGCCTTAGGCTCCCTACAAAGACTTACTCAAGACATTTCCACTTGAGGTCTAGGAATATATTAAGGATGCCCCCAGTCTACTATATATTAGCTCATGGTGCTTGTTTTATTGCCCAGGGGAAAATTCTCATGGTGGCACTGCTGAGAAATCAGTCTTTTCATAGAGTGGAAATACACACTTACTCTACTGGTATAGGAAAACAAAAAAAGACCCCCCCCCAAAAAAAAACCCACAAGGAAGAGAATTCTAGATAACATATTTTTTTCACATAGCAGTTTCAAATTAATGCATATATCAGAATCCAAGGTCCAAGATGAGGACCAGGAAGTAAAGGAAAAGAATAGGTCATAGCAACAGCGACACGGAGTGGACAGATCATCCAAGATCTTTGTGGGAGAAAAATAGAATATTTAACAACAGAAGCAGGAGGGGAGGAAAAAATGTTGCGTATAAGCTCATATGGACAGGATAGTGTGATGAAGTACCTGAGGTAAACACGTGTGGTAAGAAGAAGTCATGAAAGAACAGTGTTCAAGCTGCTGCTGAAGCTATCACCATGATTTAATAGGATTCGGTATGAGACTATGTCACTCTTGAGGAATCTTTGATATTCCTCAGCTAGAAACAAACAAAAATAAAGGTAAGTGAGAATATAAAATAAAATGAAACAGTCATTTGCTCACTAGAGAAAATTTAATTTAGTCACAATATCACATGTATTCACAAATAAGTGTCTTTTCTTACTAAGCTCCGAATTTTAATGGTCTGAAAATACTAGTAATTTCACAAATGCTTGAATTGACACAGCATACAGGCCCTTTTGGGCATCGTTACTGAGGTATTATTACCTGTCTTATGGGAGGAAAAGAAGGTATATCCTTTACTGGAATTTGAAACTTTAAATTTCACTTCCTTTCTATGGTCTTCACTAAAATCCCCTTCTTGGTAAAATACAGACTTTGTTTGGCCTGTAGCTTTGTATTTTACACACTATTACTTAGTTCTTTAGAAAAGACATCTTTATTTCTTTAGGAGATAGATAGATAGATATAGTTCACCAAATATTCCTGGTTCTGCCCTCATCTGGGTATTATGTAGGATTTCAGTTGCCAGCTCCTTTGAAATTAAGTGTTGCCATTGGATTTGCTTTAGACAATGAAATATGAGTGGTATAAGAGCAGCCACATAGAGTTAAAAGTGTTAGAGCCAAAGGAAAATTGGTCATGTCTTCTTCCCTTGCCTTGGTAATCGTGGAAGGATTTGCTAAGATGAAAATTCCATCAGCCTTGGCTCCTGGTGACTGCATTGAGCAGACCACCCTGCCCCTTGTCCCCACCCAGCGATCTGTGATGGACAAGTACCATGAACAAAAATAAAAATATTTGTCTTAAGCCACTGAAATTGTAGGATGCTCTGTTATTTCAGCATAATATATATCATATTTATAGGTACGAAGATTATGAAACCTTTTATTTCATCATCTTAGTGTGCCTGATATAACTTACTCCTAAAGATTTAAGTACATCAAAATTTCTACAGGAAAGCAATTAACAATGAATTCCCTTTTAACATCTCACCAACGTAAAAGCAAAAACAAAAATAAACAAACAAAAAAACTTACCTGTCTGAATTTGTCTATTTTATCCAGAAGAATATTATATTCTTTTAGACAGAATAAAAATCAATGACATTTAAAGTTTTCCTAGATATCTAAAGGTAATCAAAGGAATTTAAAATTTTCTTCCACAAATTTATGATTCTTTCCTCCTCTTGTCCTATTACAATAACAACCCATTTTCTGAAATAAAACAGGATTGCTTCTAACTCTATATAGATTCACAGACCCTTTTTTTTTTTTAAGATTTTATTTATTTATTTGACAAAGAGATCACAAGTAGGCAGAGAGGGAGAAACAGGCTCCCTCCTGAGCAGAGAGCCTGATGGGGGGCTTGATCCCAGGACTCTGAGATCATGCCCTGAGATAAAGGCAGAAGCTTAACCCACTGAGCCACCCAGGTGCCCCAAAGATTTTTTAATATTTATTTATTTATTTATTTGAGAGAGTGGGGGAGGGGCAGAGGAGGGAGAGAGAGGGAGAATCTCAAGCAGACTCCCCACTGAGTGGAATGCCTGATGCAGGGCTAGATCCCCACAATCCCAAAATCAAGAGTCTCTCTTCACCAGTTGAGTCACCCAGGTGCCCCACAGACCCATTGATTTCAATAACCTATGGAATCCTCACAGTACTAAGTAGCAGTGTGATGTGTCATAATTACATGTTCACTTATATGCTTGCAGCATTCCAAAACAGGTTGGTATTAATGTACGCAGTGGGCATCAAGCTTACCTACCTAGCAGCTGAAATCTGTCACATTTGAGTAAAAACCACGTTAAACATTCAAATCCACTGGAAGACATTTAAAATCCCTTTCAAATTATACAAAAAAGTGATAAAGGAAATTTGTGTTTATGAAACAGCCCGGCTTCCTTCATGCTGTCTTCCCATTGGCTAACAATACCTCATGGAGCACAACAGCTTTCTCCTAGTCTTCTTGCAAATCCTTCCGCAGCGCTCTCTCCTTAAACTGAGTCCAGTTTCTCTATTTATTCTTTCCTTTCTTCTGTCTTTACTAGACCTTTACATGATTACGTGAGTGAATTAACATTGTGGACCCTATTTAAATACTTTTCTCCATTCTTACCTACATCAACACAAATAACAGCCTAAGAATTGCTCAGGCAGAAGAAATGCAGTAATGAGAAAATTTTCTTGGCTATTAAGGTATACAACCAAATGACAATTTTAAACAATAAATTTATTCAGAAGAGACAGCATTAGTCTGGAATATAAATTGAAATATGTTTCAAGTTATTCCTAGGTTTACACTGCTATTATTATTACTACTTTTTCTAGACTTTATTATTTTATTTACTTCCTATGACATTTAGTTTATAAAACAAAGAAATAGAAAATATTTTTTTAAAGATTTTATTTATTTGTCAGAGACAGAGGGAGAGAGAGCAAGCGAGCACAGGCAGACAGAGTGGCAGGCAGAGGCAGAGGGCGAAGCAGGCTCCCCGCCGAGCAAGAAGCCCGATGTGGGACTCGATCCCAGAACGCTGGGATCATGACCTGAGCCGAAGGCAGCCGCTCAACCAACTGAGCCACCCAGGCGTCCCAGAAATAGAAAATTTTTTAAAAATGCATTTTATTCCTAATAACTATGCTTGGGAATATAAAGCACGGTATTAATAAATGATTGCAAAACCTATTTTTTTTTGCAAAGCCTAAGTTTAATAAAGTCATTCTTGAGAAATTAAACAAGAACAGTATCAATTCATCCTTTTAAGATTTCTTTCTAGTGAGCAATTGTCATCTATATTTTCTTCTCTTAGGTATTCTGAGAAGAAGCCTCATGGCAGCATTTCATATTTCACAAACTAAATGACAGTACAGAAGTAGTTTCCCATAATGGAGGTGCTTTGGGGAGTTGAAAACTATTATATGACTCATCAGCTTCAAATAATTCAGCCACTGCAGATGAAGGGTAATATCTCTTATTGAAAGCACAAGCTGAAGTATTTTCATGAGAAAATTTTCAGAAACTCTGAGCATAACATATAATGCAGAACTGTGACAGGTTTATACTATGCAGTTCTACGTAATGGCTTAAGGGAACCCAAATCAACAAAAAATAGCCACGGGGGGGGGGGGAAATGATGTTTAAGAGAGATAGTAGGTTAATTTGTGACTGAAACTAATAGACTGGCTTATAAGAACATAAAATGCTTCTTTTGTGAACCTCAGAATCAAGTGAGATTGAGTAAATCATATCTTAAAGAGAAATCTGGTTCTCCTGGTGTGCTAATTATCACCAGAGTTGGATAATCGCTTCCTGAAGGAGCATTAATTCCTTGTGGCCAATAAAATGTCATATACTAAGTATGGTTTCAATAATAACCTAGTAATTAGAACACTTTACTATTACCTGGGAAAAGCTAATTTACCATTGTCCAAAATTAATCTTTAATTCTATAAGAGACATTTCAAAATGGAATTTCTTTTTTAATACTTAATGTTATGTGAACAATGACACTTAGTAAATATGTTTATGACTGTCTAATTTACCTTTTATTTTTATCATATGATTGGTTCATTGCAAGAAGGTGCTTGTGGGAATATCTTCCACTGAGACTTTCCTGTCACTATTAGAGTGTTCTAGTACAGGCAGATGATAACTTATGGAGTAAAGTAATAGCAAAAACTTGAGTAAAGGATGAGTTTGGGAAGAATACCCTGTACTTGTGGGTAAGTGTAAGAGATTATTCTGGTGGCAGTTCTGAGGGAGATCAGGGGAAAAGCTTAGGAGGGTCCTAGTGAAAGGATGGCCACACAGATTTGATTTTTTAAAAAAAATCTTTTAGTTATATTTCTGTCTATTTCATGTGGACTAGGCACCTCCATCTTTTTCTTTCCCTTGAACTTTCTCTTTCTTCCACTCTCAATAAAATACAAAAAGTCAAACACAATCATAATGCTGTATGCTATTTTCAAAGTTTCTGAAGTACAGAGAGGAGTTCCCGGCTCCCTGCAGTCCAAGAATTCAGAGCACATTAAGTGAATGGGCGCATTCAGGTACTACTTAGCAGACCCATGATTTGAGGTTCGGTAGGCTGTTTTTATGGGCATTGAATTGTAAATGCAACTGCCATGAAATGGCTTGAATTGTAACATTGATGAAAATGTGTTTGCTAAGTGATTCCCTAAATTACTTTATGGAGTAGAAAACATCTGCATTTAGTTGGATTCTGTTTGGCTGAAAAATAAACAGTTCTAAACCACAGTTTTCATGTCTGATATGATAATGTACTGGAAAACTCGAAATTGCATGACAATCCAAATATGTCTTCTCTTAAAAGAACAAGTGGTAGTGTTAGAACATGACAGACTAGATCACACTTCTTAACTGGTACATTCTTCCGGAAGATATATAAATGTCATGGTATGCCTTCTTATTTATAAGACCAAACTGTACACAGCAATCTCATAAGTGCTGTGTTATGAGAAGTTAACTCCTAGTTCTTTCAAAAAGGTCAAGTGTGAAAATAAAGTACAATCTTACAAGATTATGAAGGAAACAAGAGTGAAAGATTATTCCTTGATTTCCTCAAAAAGTGAAGGAAAATTTGGTACTGTATTGTTCAGTAATTTTATATTGCTGGTCCAGCAAACACTAAAAATAATGGACAGCAAATGTTTGATTCCAAATCCATAGGTGGTATATTAAGGTATTTGGGATACAACAGAAATTTGAACCAGGTGTTTCTTACCAAAAAAATTGAAGAAACACAACATGTATTGTAATTAATCTTAATGATTAGTCTTACAAAGACATACAAATATGTTAGTATAAAATAGCTGTGCAAATAACATCGCATGAAATATTTGCTCATTTATGTAAACTATCAGCCATAGTAACCTGTTTGAAGGAAATGTAACTTTATGTGGTATCAGTCGCTGACCGTTTCTAATCAAGCACATTTCTATTCATATAGCATACAAGTTCCTCCTTCATTTAAGCAGCAAAAATTATTTTGATGGTAAGTCATAAGGCTTTTATATTTCAATAATTTTAGGACAATATTTTGGTATTTTCTTCTTTTAGTAGATGCAATCAATGTTAATTCAAATATTTATTGCCTATATGCAAACACCATCACAAACAAAAGCAGAGGGGAAGAAAAAATGTTGAAATTTATAGTCAAGGAGGGAAGCTTGGGTGGCTCAGTTGGTTTAGCATTTGCATAGGGCTCAGGTTATGATCCCAGGGTCCTGGGACTGAGCTCCATATTGGGCTCCCTGCTCAGTGGGGAGCCTGCTTCTCCTTCTCCCTCTGTCCCTCCATCCCTCCCCTCTACTTGTGCTTTCTCTCTCTCATATATAAATAAATTAAATCTTAAAAAAATTACAGATAAGGATATATTCATTATTCAAAGGCATTAGTGCATGCTTGATCAAAATATATTGTTTTCAAAAGAAAAATTCTTATGTACATCTCATGTCAAGATAGACTCATAAAATTCATACAAGTTCTTTAATGAAAAAAAGGCATTTATTCCAATGCACAAATAATGCCTTGATACAGATTTCCATATTTCATACAATTCTCAGAGGCATAGTTTAATGACTTAGTGTTACTCAATATATAGAATATTAAGTGAATGTGTCTTAGAAAAATAATTACACTCTGGATTAGGGGGTGCTTTCTTTTCTATGAACCAAAGTATTTGACTCCTTGTCATGAATATTATTCATTTTCTTGCCTAATTCTTTGTATGACATGTGATGAAATAATGCCTATCCAATGTCGGCAGCTGAGACACAAGCTTTACCTCAATCATTGCCTAATTTATTAATTTCCTCTTCTCAATCTGCTCATGGCCAGCAGACCAAAGGATTTCCTTTATGATAAAGGCTTCTTGCCACTTACAAAATATATGTGATTTTAAGTTTCAGCCTTAAAACACCTCTGGAACTGTAGCAAATGACAGAAGTAATTTAAACAAACAGATCTGGAAGTTCTGTTTGAACAGCAGGCTGAGACAAAAGAGTTTATCTTTTTTTTTTTTTTAAAGATTTTATTTATTTATTTGAGAGAGAGGCAGTGAGAGAGCATGAGCGAGGAGAAGGTCAGAGGGAGAAGCAGACTCCCCGTGGAGCTGGGAGCCCGATGCGGGACTCTATTCCGGGTCTCCGGGATCATGACCTGAGCCGAAGGCAGTTGTCCAACCAACTGAGCCACCCAGGCGTCCCAAAAGAGCTTATCTTTGAATGAATAGTCAGATTAAAGTTCTTGAGACACATTCAAAGATAACAGGTATATAATTCTGGAAAACAACTGCATTCATACACTGTTCAGGAGTTTCCTTCAACAGATTCAGGTTTTCTTATATTAAGAGATCATCCACTGGCAAAAACTAGGCATTATACAATTCAAAATTTTTTTCATTGGAAACTTGTACTAAGATAAATGTCCTGTCCATGGTCATATAACTAATGATTGGATACACCATATTAAGTATCTTGACTTAGTATATTTTTAATGTAAACAACATGATAGATACATAACATCTACTAAAATATGATGATATTAGCGAGATCTCAGCTAAATCTGCTTTTCAAGGTTATCAAATTGATAACCCATTTCTACAGGTACGAATGGGACTATATGGCAAAAACCTTAAATATTTTCTTTCTTTCTTAAATAGTAATTCCTGTTCTCAAAATTTATCATAAAATAATTAATAAGTGTGTACAGAGATACAGTGTCCAAAAAGAAATGGTTGTTTACACAGCAATCTGTAGAGTACAATCTACTTCTAGAAACTGTTCCCATGGTAGCTCACACCCATGTAATTCTTGTGGTTCTGCCTGTTATTCCAGAGTACCAAGCCTTGGACAAGGGATTGTCAACTGACTGAGGCCTGATCAATTAAAATCGTTCACTTGTCTACTTTGAATTAGAACTTAATAAAAGCATTCGAGGTGTATGTGTGTGTACACACAGACATGTGTATGTGTGTATAGTGTGAGTGTGCATGTGTGTAAGAAGCTGAGTACGGCTTGGTTGTTGTCAGTGACCATTTTCTTGCCAAGTTGTGTAAGACAGTGTGCATTCCATGAAAATGATGTTAACATACAGAAAGAAGCAACTGAAGTTGACGGAGAGAAGCAGAGATGACAGATCACACACACACACTCACATTCACATATGTACCTAAATAGAGACAGAGAGAGGGAGAAGAGAGAGTCTTGAGGAATGAACTCCTCATTCAATTTATTTCTGAGACATTACTGCATCTGCCTGTGGTTCTTCTTTCATTTACCCAAAGTACACTAGTATTCTGTGAATAAATTATCCTTTTCTCTAAGCCAGCTTGCAGCAGGTTTCTATGATTCACAACTAATACATCTACCTTATACAAAGAATTATTTATATTAACTATGAAGACACATTTCTAGAAATGAGAAATAAATTATGATATAATAATAAATTAGTTTTTATGTAGTCATTAGAAGTCATGTTTTTTAACATTATTTAATTAACTATGAAACTCTCCTAATTGAAATACCAAGTGAAACAAAGTAGGATACAAACAGCATATATAGTATAATTCTATTTCAAAATTTAAAATTGTAAAGCATTTATAAAGAAAAATACCAAAAGGCACTCGCCAAATAATTAACGATAGTTATTTCATGTGTCAGGACTGTAGTTCATATTCTTATTATCCTTTTGTTTTTGAACAATTAATAGTATTTTTATTATACATTTATATACTGAATTTATACAATTCAGAAACACAATAATAAGCATCAAATTGTACCTCGGATTAAAAGAAATTTATTCTCTTTAAAAGGTACAATAAATTCACTTGATCTCAGTACTACTAATTTAAAAAAAAGGTTTTGTTTTGTTATCTATCTCCTTCCAGTATCAAATACACATATGTTTCCACATATTTTAATTCAAATATTTCATAGACCAATAGCAAAACACCTAAATCATTGGCAGAACTTTTTATTTAGTAAAGATTCTTCTTGTCTGTGTGTGATGTTCACATAGTTTCTAAGCACCTCCTGCAGTTTAAGCAGTGAAATTTAAGAAATAACAAAACTGACTCATGGATTTATGATTATCAGTAGCATAATCTGGTATTTATTAATATAGATAAATCAGTGTTCATTTGTTATATGTTCACAGTGGGTACCGCAGCAAGTAGATACAGAGAAACAAAAAGTGTGCATTGTCTCTGCTGTAGAGACAATGAACCACCTTCTCTTCATAAGGACATGGGGATCGTTATCATGGGACAGTTGTTATGAATCATGGGAAACTTGTGCGAGTCACACAGTTAAGTCCTAACATATAAACTCGCAGAATACTTGAGAAATACTCAAGAGCTTTTTAAATTTTTAAAACACTGTTTTAGCTGTTCTTTCTGAGTGTCTCCTATGTGTCACACCACGTGCTGGGGGCTCTACAGTGCCACTATGAGGCAGGTGTTAAATGTATGTGGGGCATTAGATATGTATATGGGTAGAGAGATAAGTAACTTACTTACTGCTACATAGCTAGAACCAGTATTTGGCCTTGGATCTGTCAGTGTCAAATCCTGTGAAATTTAGACATCAACATTGCCTAAAGCCTATAGTCACTCTGTAACAGATTTCCATGCCCTCTCTCTGTATCCAACCCACTGTGCTAAGGCTGGAGTGCCACATCTTCAGGGTGTTTGTTACCAAATGTCCAGGGAAGCTTGCGAGTGTTACATTGTATTCATCAGTGGATTTGGGAGCAGCTGTGCAAATGTGCAGAAGGGGTGAGGCTTGTATACAGAGCCGCGGTTTATTTGAGTAAATTCAAGTTGCTGGGATGAGAACTCTAGTCTGGCAGCATTTTGAGAAGTAAGAGCGTTCCAGATACTTTATAAAGTTTTAAATTAATTAATTTAATACTGAAAAGAGCCCTATGACGTAGGTACTATGATAGTTGACTTCATGCTATGGTCAGGAAACTGAGAAATGAAAGAGGAAAATCAGCTTTCTTCAAGATCACATAGCAGATAGTGGAATCAGGATTTGAATTCTGACATTATGGCTTCCCTCTTTAATTTATACATTGCACCATCCCTAACTACTTTTCCAGCATACCAGAGAAATTCACTGAGTGTTATTTCAAGGCTCTGCTATCCTAACACATTCTGAGACTTTGCTTTCTACCTTCCAAATATTTCTTCTATCATTTTCATTGTGTGTATGTGTGTGTCTTTGTGTGTATATTTTGGTTTTGGTCCTTGTGGGTTTATAGCTTAAAATTTCTTTTTATTGTCATATTTGTTGCATTTTGGAGAAAGCAGGTATAAATATGCATATCTGTTGCAATGTTCAATAAGAAACCTAACTTTTCAGATCAAACATCGCGGGAAGGAAACAGAAGTAGCAAAGGGAAATAAAAAAGAACTAAGGCGGTTGAAGAAGGAAAAATAACGGTTAGCACAATTGATCTGGTTTCTCTGTGCATAAACCGACACTAACTTCTAGCCTAACAGAGCCTCTTATCCCTGCATTGCAATGTTTGAGAATTCCAGGTAATTCTAACTGGACAAATAAAATAAAAAGGTAAAATAGTACAGGAAAGATAAGTTCTAACAAAAAATAAAATAAAATTGGCAAAGCTGCAAATAATTGCATAGTTTTCATTCTCTGCAAATGTCATGGAAGTACATTTTCTTTTTGCTCTGCATGTTCTCAAATAGCAAGTAAGAAATGCTGACAGCTATGCCATATGTGACATGGATTGATACAACAGATACAAATAGCTAGTATTTTAGTGTATCCAAAATACATTCCAAATGAATGGAGCCCAGGAAAAATGAATTATTTTAAAATTTTGCATAAGAAACTATTGGAACAATTATTTTCTAATATTCTTAATTAATGAAAACTTTAACCTTACGCAAAGAATGTTTTTAATCTTATTTTCATTTCCCTTTGTACCTATATACAGAATCTCTTAATAATAATCTTGTCATGCAACAGAAATGCCACTGTGCATATCAATCTTTAATAGCAATTTTACTACAAATATTAATTCAGGTTCACCAATTCTTTGGAGGCCCACTTATTTATTCAGAAATATTTTAAGTGTATTATATTTCTTTCTCTACTAAATAATGTAATTCAAGCCTCCTGTTTAATTGAAGATAATAAGACCATAAATTTAAATATCTTTTTTCTCCTTCAATATAATGAAAACTTTCTCTCCCTAAAATAAAATTTTCCTCATTCTTCACAAAAATCACATTTTCCATTATACCAAAGAAAAGTACCCTTTAATAAACCTGGTGGTTTTTCTACCATATTTCTACCTTATTTATTATGATAAAAGACTCCATGGGGATAAAAAGTACTCAAGGAAGACCCTTTCCTCAGGAACGGAATTAAGAAACATCTGAACACCCTCTTCATATCCCAGACATATGATTTCAGGATCACAGATGAAAAGAAATATTTTTGAAATTTTATTATGCTTAAAAATACATGTGCATTTCCTTTGTCCAATGATCTGGGCATCTCCAAACATCTCCTAAGATTTTATTTCAGTATGCCTCACTTCACAAGAAAGAGTCTTCATTTTGGACTAGTCCATTGGTGCATCTCATTACTGACAAATAAATTCCCGGATAAGGGGTGAGAATTTTCAAGGAAATCAGCAGCTATGTATGGAGGGTTTGCAACAGGGTCCCAGAACTGTCTAGAAAAGAGCAGGATACTGTTGCCTTTGTATTATTTCCACTTGCTATGTCAGTGAACTCCAAGAATATTCTCTTTGCAACTTGTATAACATTTTCATTTTTTAGATTTTACTGATCAAGCTGTGATATGATCAAAATATTGTTTGTGATCCCAATTATAATTAATTTTGCCCTTGGAGCAAACTGGATAAAACCAAAGATGAAAAAATAAAGAAAAGGAAAAACATTCTCAACCCTTACCCAGGACTTCTGGAAATAAGAATATAAAGTACTTTTGTAAAGAACCAGATTTCTTTTCTGATTTGCCTAGAGTGAATCATGTTTCCATCCCTCACTCTAAGTCTGGAAGCATAGACACACAGATCATACATTTAAATATAATCTCTATGAGACTGGTAGCATTCCCTGAAAGCTCTTTGTTACATGGTAAATCCCTATTAAAAATCTGACATACTAGTGAAAATTAAATTATTGGCCAGTTGAGGATCAATTATTTACTCTTGGGTCTGAGATATAGAAATGGTTCCTCTGTAAACAAAGCAATTCAGTGTGAGATAGAGGAGAGTCCACAAAAAGTAAGACACTATTAAGAAAAGAAAGGAGAATAAATGCTGGGCAGAAACAAGAGATAGCTATTAAAAAGAGGGAAAAAAACACAAAAAGATTTTAACCAACAGACGAGTACATTGTATTATTCCTTTTCTTTTCCATCATTCTCTACTGAGATTTTATTAACATGAATCATTTCCCTAGAACTCGATCACCTCTGGGTTCATTAACAATCACATTTCTGATTTAACAAAGCAGATGTTTTGTCCATGAATTGCAGTGACCATAAGGAGACCTTCAAAAATAATGGGTGAAAAGTTCCTAATGACCTTAAATTCTACATAAAACAAACATCAGTAGATTCCAGACACTCTCAGAACAAAAGGAATCTGGTAAATTAAAAATAAAGTGAGAATAAAAACTATGACTTGTGAATCCAATGAATCAAACTGTCTTTGGTACCCTTTTTGCACTCAGAAGAACAACATGAAATACAGAGGCTGAAGGAGGAAAAGGTAATAAGCAAATAAAATTAATTTTATGGGGCACCTGGGTGGCTCAGTAGGTTAAAGCCTCTGCTTTCGGCTCGGGTCGTGATCTCAGGGTCCTGGGATTGAGCCCCGCATCAGGCTCTCTGCTCTGTGGGGACCCTGCTTCCTCCCCTCTCTCTCTGCCTGCCTCTCTGCCTACTTGTGATCTCTTTCAAATAAATAAATAAAAATCTTTAAAGTAAAAATAAAAAATAATTTTAAAAAATTAATTTTACATGAAAGATTTGAATAAATGCACACAATATAAATACATAATTTATATACGATACAATATTATATATAATAATTACTATGTTGACCAAAACATATTTTTGTCAATATAATACAAATGTTTTACATAGCAAAATGCACTCTAGGTTAATCTATGTTGTTGCATATGATGGGATTTCCTTTTTCTTTGAGGCTAAATAATATTCCATTGTATGTATTTGCTACAGGTTCTTTGTCAACTCCTCTGTTCTTTTTTTTTAAGATTTTTATTTATTCATTTGAGAGAGAGAGAGTACAGAATGAGCAAGAACACTAGGGGAGGGGAGAGCCAGAGGAAGAGGGAGAAGCAGGCTCTCTGCTGAGCAGGGACCCCGACTCAAGGCTCAATCCCAGGACCCTAGGATCATGACCAGAGCCCAAGGCAGACACTTAACTAACTGAGCCACCCAAGGAGGCCCTATCAACTCCGATTAATGGACATTTAGGTTGTTTCCATATCTTGATTATGTGAACAGTGCTTCAATAAAAGGAAGGTGCAGATATTTCCTTGAGATGCTGGTTTCAGTTCTTTGGATATATACCCAGAAATATGATCGCTGGATCATATAGTAATTCTATTCAGATTTTTTGGAGAAATCTCTATATTACTTTCCATAGATGCTGTACCATTTTGCATTCTGGTGAACAGTGCACAAGAATTCCAAATTCTCAACATGCTTACCAATGCTTGTTATCCTTTGCTTACTTCATAGTAGCCATTAAGACAGGTGTGAGGTGATAGCACTGTGATTTTGATTAGCATTTCCCTAATGATTCCTGATGTAGATCATATTTTTGCATATCTGGTGGCCATTTCTTTGTCTTCTTTACAGAAATGTCTATTCAAGTACTTACCTATTTTTGAATCAATTTATTTTTTAATTTAAATTTTAGGCTTTTTTGCTATGAGTTGCATGAGTTCCTTACATATTTTGTAACTTAACTTCATATCATATAAACGGCTTACAAATTTTTTTCCCTATTCTGTAGGTTGACTTTTCATTTTCTTGATTGTTCCCTTTGCTGTACAGGAACATTTTAGTTTGGTGTAATCCCATTTGTCTATTCTTGCTTCATTTGTCTGTACTTCTGAGGTCATATTCAAGAAAACATTGCCAAAACCAATGCCATAAAGTTTTTCTTCTATGCTTTCTTCTAGGAGTTTTACTATTTCCAGTCTTATTTAAGACCCTATTTAATTCATTTTGACTTGATTTTTGTGAACAGTGGTAAGATACAGGTATAATTTCATTCTTTTGTGTGTGGATATCTAGCTTCCCAGAACCATTAGCTGTAGAGATTTTTCCTTATTGAGTATTCTTGGCCCCCTTTTCAAAGATCCATTGGCTATACTGAATGGGTTTATTTCTGAGCACTTTATGCTGTACCACTGGTCTATATGTCTCTTTTTGTGCCAGTACCATAATGATTTAATACTGTGGCTTCATAATATATTTTGAAATCAGGAAGTGTGATGCCTCCAGCTTTGTTCTTTTTTCTCAAGATTGCTTTGGCTATTCAGGGTCTTTTGTAGTTTCATATAAATTTTAGTATTTTTTTCTATTTTTGTAAAAAATGCCATTGAAATTTTAATAAGGACTGCATTAAATCGAGTTATCACTTTGGTTAATATGGGCTTTTGACAATATTAAATCTTCTGATCCTTGAGAAAGGGATGTTGTTCTATTTATTTGTATCTTCCTTAATTTCTTTCATCAAGATTTTGTAGCTTTCAGTGTATAAATCTTTCATCCCCTTGGTAAAGATTATTCCTAAGTAATTTATTTTTTTATTTTTTCATGCTATTGTAATTAAGATTGATTTTTTAATTTCCTTCCTGCATAATGAGTGGTTAGTATAGAAAATACGATGGATTTCATTTTACTTTATTTACTCTCTTATTTAAATACAATTAGCCTGCAGACTGTACATCTTTAGTTTCAGATGTAGAGTTCAGTAATACATCAGTTGCATATAACACCCAGTGCTCATCACATCATGTGACTGATTTTATATATTGACTTTGTAATCTGCAATTTTTATGAACTTGTTTACTTGTTCTAAAAGCCTTTAATGGAGTATTTAGAATTTCTACATGTATTAATGCCATTTGCAAACAGAGGTAACTTTCCTTCCTCTTCTCTGATTTGGATGACTTTTGTTTCTTCTCTTGTGTAAGGGCTCTGGCTAGGACTTCCAGTATTATTATTTATTTTTTTAAAAGATTTTATTTATGTATTTGTCAGAGAGAGAGGGAGAGAGAGCGAGCACAGGCAGACAGAGTGGCAGGCAGAGGCAGAGGGAGAACCAGGCTCCCTGCCGAGCAAGGAGCCCGATGCGGGACTCGATCCCAGGACGCTGGGATCATGACCTGAGCTGAAGGCAGCTGCTTAACCAACTGAGCCACCCAGGCGTCCCAATTTTGAATAAAACTGGTGAGAGTGGACATCCTTGCCTTGTTCTTGAGGGCACATTTTATATGATTCCATTTGTATGAACTATCTATAATAAGCAAGTCTTTAGAGTGAGAGAACAAATTAGTGGTTGCCAGAGACTGAGAGAGGGGGGATTGGGAGTGACTGCTTAATAGGTACAGAGTATCCTTTTGGGGTGATAAAACATTCTGAAACTAGATAGGAGTGATAGTTTCACAAGTCGTGAAGGTAATTAAGACTACTTAATGTTATACATTAAAATAGTTAAAATGGTTAATTTTATATTACATGTATTTTATCATAATTGGGTATAACGTAACATATCTATAAGTGGAAAGAGAGAGAGAGTGAATTTTCATATGTATCACTAATGCCCACTGTTTTCATTGGAACTGTCCCTATCCTGCGTTTATTTTATGAAATCTTATGTGGAGGCATAGTGCTGGTGTAGAGGAAAATGGGCTGATTTTTAGGTTCTGTCACCCCTCTACTACAAACAGAGAACCTAAACTTCGGAAATTCAGCTCCAGCAAACATAACAACTCAAATAACCAATTTTATTAAAAGCAGAAACTATCCTTTAAAACATGTATTTTGACTTGAATTTCATTGTATCATTTGAGATGAAAGTGCATTGTGACCCTTTTGTGCATATTTCTGAAGCATCTGTGAATTAAAACAACACTGTGGCATTATATATATTAGAAATAAACAGGGCTTTACATTTGTCTGTATGTTGTTTCTTTCCCAGAAGAATGGAACAATGAACAGTGCTGGAAGGTAATAGTCCCACCTACACGGTAGTGTTCTTATATTATATAAACCAGCCAGAGACAGATTTTAGTAATAAATCTTAATATAAATATCTCTGTTTTTGTGTCATGCTTATGTAACCATTTCCTTAACATTTTCTTCAGAACATTCCCTCATTTCTATTTCCTGCACACTAACAGAGTGTCATTTTCTTTTTAATTTCTAAAAGATTTGTGTGTGTGTGTGTGTGTGTGTGTTGTTCATGATAAAAATCTGGGGAATAGTATTTGGTGAATTGCTTATTTGAAAAACTTGATCTTTCTCCTCTTAGTTAAGTTCCTACATGATTATGGTATCTCCAGTTTGATTTCCAATAAGTTAATGGATTTGAAGACTTAAATTTATTTTGATATAATGGGGACCCTTGGATTGTATATATAACAAATGTTTTCCTTTTTAGGGAGGAGGCATTTAGTATTTCTTTTTGAAAATGAAGTTAGAAGGGCTCCTGGGTGGCTCAGTGGGTTAAAGCCTCTGCCTTCAGCTCAGGTCTTGATCCCAGGACATCTCTGTCTGTCAAATAAATAAATAAAATCTTAAAAAAAAAAAGAAAATGAAGTTAGAGGAAAATTTCCATATTATATTAGAATTTTTTCCAAGACATATTAAGATAACATAAATACTAATCTTATCTTGTTATATTCATAAAACTAACAGCAAAAGATGCTTATCTGGATCATATTAGGAAAGGTAAGGGTGGGTAAGGGTGCACCAGTGAATTTCAGAAAAGGAACAAAAGGTCATCTATGAGAATAAGTGCTTTGAGATTATAATTATGATAAATGGAAAAAAACACAACAAAATGTATGTCACTTATCATCTTGAGCCCAAGGGGGCTCAAGAGCATAAGACAAAGTTATAATTAATTTTGTAATTTATAATATAATCAATTTTATAATTAATATGAGAAGCAATCCTGTTGTGTGTGTGAATGTGAAGAGTGGACAGAGGTGTGGGGGGGTGCAGACATAAAACCATAATGTTTGGGAGCTTTGCCTTGTTGCTGTGATTTGGAATAATTGTAACCATGTAGGCTGGAGCTTTCTCTTTTTGCCCTTCAACTTCTGCCTCTCCCTCTTCATTCTCCTCTTTGTTCCTCCATGTATTTGTATTGAAGAAGTTGAATTTTGTGGTTCCAAATATGACAAAATGTGAAATGAGACCAAGAAGGCTTGGAACCCCAGGGCCAGTCAACGTGCTTAGTGTTGGAAGATATTATGGAGGGATTCTCTTCTACATAGTTTAAGATAAAGATAAAGGTTTATAACTTTGAAATTGTTTGCTCATTATAACCTATACTACAAACAATAAATTCATTTTAAACATAATTTTCAGGCAGATGCACGATTGCTGCAAACTGTACATTTCTCTACTATATATTTACAACAAGATGTGCATTTATGCTTTGTGCAGTATACTCAGGGATTTGTTCATATAAATCAAGGTAATCGGCCTTAAATGTTATTTGACTGCACATGGAGAAGGAAATTCTGTATTTCTTAGGAGCTACTTCTTTTCTTAGCCTTTATTTGAACTTCAGCAAGTTCTGTCTTGCCCTTAGCAAGAGCTATTTTTGTGCTTTAAACATATTTAAGCTTAAGATATGTGATAAGTGATAATATCTTCAAATTTCTGAAATGTTTAAAGAAGGTTATTTTTATAAAGTCAGTTTTCTTTTATTAACCTAAAATTTTCTTTTCATACTGAAAGCATTTTATTGCCATGAATTATGATTCTGACTAAGGAGCAGGAATTATCAAGATGTGTGAACTTATCTTTTTGGGTAAACCCAATCCAGGCCCTTGAAGGACTTTAATCAGAAAAGTAACCCGAATTTTAAAATATTAATTTGGTAATGGTAGAAGAGATAGCATATGACAGTGTAGGAAAAATTAATCCATACAAAGCAGAAAAGAAGACAAAAAGAAAGAGAAGGAAAGTAAATTTCCTTAAAAAAATTTCTTAATTTTCCAATCGGAGGGGAAGACGAACCATGAGAGACTGTGGATTCTGAGAAACTCTGAGGCAAGGGGGTAGAGAAATGAGAGAGCCCGGTGGTGGGTATTAAGGAGGGCATGTATTGCATGGAGCACAGGGTGTTACACATAAACAATGAGTCTTGGAACACTACATCAAAACATAATGATGTACTGTATGGTTTCTAACATAACAACACAACAAAAAAATTTCTTAAATTTCCAAGAAAATCACTTTATGAAGAATTAAATAATAATTTTTGGCATTTATGAATAATCTTTTGAATAATCTTTGTGTTCAGTTATACTAGGAAGTATTTATAACTGCCAATAAAACTTGTGAAATATGGCTAAAGTTGTATTTAAGGGATCCTGTATAGCCTCAAAAATATGTATCATAAAAAAGAAACTAAGACATCAATTTAACAAGTTAGAAAACGTTAGCAAAGGAAACTCTCCAAGGTAAGAAGGACATATTAAGGCAAAAGGAAGAAATTAAAAAATAAAATTATTTTAAACTTTTATAAATTAGGTCGACTCTAGTAACAATGATCAAAAGAACAAAGGAACAGTGTAAGGAATATGATTTGGGATACAGTGTAAGTTCAGAAGTAATTAATAGAAGTCATACTATGAAAAATTTCAGCCTAATATGTTTAATAGAAATGAAAAGGAAAATTACAAAAGGAATTAGATTAATAAAGACAGCTCATGACCCAAAAAACATAGAGGATAAGTATTTATGGTGACATTGTACTAATTTAGGCAATACATGAAGAAACCTTCCCTGTCAAAAGGAAGGAAAGAGTCTAGATCGGAAGTGCCCCTTCAGGAAATCTTTAGCAGATAACTGTACTTTGTGACAAAGCAGTCATGAAGGATAAGACAGAAATAAAAGTTGATTCTCACATTTCTAGCTTTGGGGATTTCAGTATGAGGATAGTAGTTTAAAAATTAAAACAGGTCATTGAGTAGAGGAATACAGTTGTGGTATATCATTCTTGCTGGGAGAGTGAAGGAAGTAGAATAAGGATGTAGAGAAGGCAGTGTGGTCTTCCTAAGACATACTTGAAGATGAAGAGAAACTAAACTATTTCTTAGCTGCTCTGTATCCATTCCCTTCTCTTCCAAATAATAGCCAAATGTTTTTCCGGATAATCATGGTCCCCTTTTAGTTAGTAGCAATGGTGTTGGGGTGCTAGGGACTTAACCTCAGGTATCAAGAGTCTTCCCTGGTTGTAAATGTTTTAATAATGATCACTGACCCAGGGGCACTTGGGTGGCTCAGTTGGTTAAGCAACAGCCTTCGGCTTAGGTCATGATCCTGGAGTCCTAGGATCCAGTTCTGCACTGGGTTCCCTGCTCAGCTCAGCCTCCCCCTTCTCATGCTCTCTCTCTCTCTCTCATTCTATCTCAAATAATAAACAAAATTAAAAAAAAAAAAAGATCACTGACCCAGGCCTAAGCCAGTCTGAGATGACATCTCACTGACCTCCCAGTGACCGAAATGTATATATTATTAGTACAATCAAGGTGAAGCTGAGAACATTCATTCCAAGATGGTAGGAGGAAGCGTTCTCTCCAATAGGTGTGCACAAGGAAGCTGTAGCTCTTGTTATTTATTACAAGCAGCCATCTTCTGACCATGAAAGTACAATAAAATCAATACACAAAAAAGGGCAAAGTTGAGAAAATTGCAAACTATTGATCTAGTTCCCTGATTTAACTGACCTGAAGCCTAAACACTGCTGGACTTTTAAGTCCTATGAGTCAGTAAATCCACGACATTGTGTAAGGCAGGTGAGTGTTGCTTCTTGGTGCTCAAAGTATAAACTTTTGAGTCAATCCCATTCCTCCACTAAGGGAAGTTATTTTCCTTATTTTGCCTATTAGAACATACTGGGCTATTTTACTTATCTGAATGACTAATATAAAAGTACAAAGATATTAAAATAAAATGTTTATCAGATTTATTATGGTGCATAGTAAGTGCATAGCAAATATGCTGGTAGGAAAAATCTTGTAGGTGCAAAAGATGCTCTAGGAACTCTGTTCTCACTTGCTGTTTTTAATTATTTTTAGCCTTTTTTATATGCTGTGTTTATTACATTCTAGAAATATGAGAGTATGCATAGGAACAAAGTGTGCATTCTAAAAAGAATATAAACCTTATTCATGTTAATGAAAAAGAAATTCACATAACAGGAAGTGCTGAATAGTTATAATTTATTTACTGACAGAAGACTAATAATAAGAAGCTTCTAATCATTCTAACAACATTTTTCTGTCTGGGTATTTCTTCTCTGTGTGAACAGAAGAAAGACTGAACTAGCTGTGTTGACTATGGAAATAAAAAGACCACCGCTTATCTTCTATGTCATATGTTCATTACCGTAGGTTAGCCAGCTTAGGCTAGCCATCTAAGAAATATGTAGTTACATAATTCTGTTGTTTTTACGAATTCATGTGAGCTTACAATGGATCTTGTTTTGCAGTACTGAGTTATAATATTTTTCCTCAAGGAGGAATAAATATATTTCCATCATACTTTTGCAAATATTTTTAATATGATATCCATTGTCTTCAATTCAACTTGTTTACAGAGATAATACTTCTTCTTTTGCATAGCCTTTACTAGTACCAATAAATGTAAAGCAATGTTAACTCTACTTTTTATATGGTTCCCAATCTGAATTGTGCTATGTTACCTTTGTGACAGAAAAAGAATACATGACTAACAGAAAAAATTGAACAAATTTGTATGTAGTCTGCACATATATAAAATGCCACACTAACTTTGCTGTTCAAAATATAAAAAAGCAATACATTAATTAACCTGTCAGATGATTATTGCGTAGTTTCCAACTGAAAAACACTATTGAGGGCATAGATGGAATGTATATGGAATTTTAAGATATAGTAAGCCGGCCACAGAATATAATATGCTAGAGATTTAAGTGTCACATAAGTGGGAATCTACATGAACACTTAAACTTTATTTATTTATTTATTAAAGATTTTATTTATTTATTTGACAGAGATCACAAGTAGGCAGAGAGGCAGGCAGAGAGAGAGGAGGAAGCAGGCTCTCCACGGAACAGAAAACCCAATGTGGGGCTTGATCCCAGGACCCTGGGATCATGACCTGAGCCGAAGGCAGAGGCTTTAAACCACTGAGCCACCCAGGTGCCCCTTAAACTTTATTTATTACATAAAATATAATCATAGTGATTATACTAATTTCATTTATGCTTATTTTTGTAACAAGATTAAATATATTGGACAAACTTAGAAGATACCACTAAACATTAAGATAAATACATATTGATTAGTTAAGTCTTTGAAGTAGAAGAGCAAATTTATAACACAGAGACCTAAAGTATGATGAAGTAGAAACTGATAGAATTGAATGAATAGATAATTAAAAGATAATAGAAATGTCAGGCAATACATCACTCTTAGTGGTTGATAGAACAATTAGAGAAATCAATGAGAACACAGTAGTCATGAATAAAGTATCAACCACATTAACCTAAGTATAGAATACTTAACCCAACAATGACTGAATATACAGCCTTCACAAGCACATGTAGAATATTCTACAGGAGAGATACTACACTCCATAAAACAAGCCTCAATACATTAAATGGGATTGAAAATTATGAGAAACAAACTGAGGGTTTTGGAAGGAAGTGGGTGGGGGTATGGGTGAGCCTGGTGGTGGGTATTGTGGAGGGCAAGTATTGCATGGAGCACTGGGTGTGGTACATAAACAATGAATTCTAGAACAATGAAAAGAAATTTTAAAAACTTAAAATTAAAAAAAAAGAAAGTATACAAAGAAACGTCTTGAACACACAAAATTAAATTGGTAATAAAACAGCCAAAGAAGAAATTGCAAGGAGAATTAGAAAAATTTCAAACTGAAAGTAAACAAAACATGCCATATTAACATTTATAGGATGTAACTAGAACAACAACAAAAAATTATAGTTTTAAATGAATATATCAGAAAAAAATATGTCTAAAATAAATTTGTCTTCAATTTGACAAACTATACTCCCTTCTTGACAAACTAGAAAAAGAAGAGCAAACTAAAACCAAAGAAAAAAAACAAGAAATATTAAAGATTAGAGAATCCCCTGGAAAATAGAAAAACATTTGAAAAACTCTGTGTAATCAAATTTGGTTCTCCAAAAAAAAAAAAAATCAATAAAATTGGTACATCTCTAGTTAGACTGATTAATACAAAAAAGAGGACATGAAGCACCATATCAAGAATGAGAGACCATCATTTTTTACCCTATTGTAACTAAAATGATGAGAATATTATAAGAAATTTTATGACAATGAACCAGATAACTTAGATAAAAATGGACAGATGTCTAGTGTGAGACAGAAACTGCCAGAAGTTACACACACACAAACACAAAATCCAAAAAACTCAAATCCTGTTAACAATTGAAATTAGTAATTAAATATTGAATTAGTAATTTAAAGAAAAGAGAAGCCCAAGTCTAAATAGCTTTACTGGGAAATTCCATTAAATACTTAAAAGATAAATTTTTCAGAAAATAGAGTACATTTCTCCATTCATTCACTGAAGCCAGTATTTCATTGATACCAAGGCCAGAGAAAACACCACAAGAAAACTACACACTTATAGCCCTCATGCACATAGATATAAAATTCTCTCTCATATACACACAATAGTCAATCAAACCCAGCAACATGTAAAAAGAGTCATAGACAATGATCATGAGAGAGTTATCTCATGAAAAGTAAAATAAAGAAAAAAATCTTAGATTTGTAATAAAAGTTAACTAAAAAAGGGATCATAGACCTACATTCAAGAACCAAAACCATAAATCTTCTAGACTATGACAGAAAAATATCTTCATGATCTGGGATTGGACAAACATACAGAAACATCACCAAAAGCCCAACCCATAAATTGGGTTGAATAAAGATTTCAAAATTTGTACTTCAAAAAAACAAATTTAAGAAAATTGAGTACAAGTCACAGACTGGGAAGAATATTGTAAATCATATGTCTGAATAGGGACCTTTATCCAGAGTATACAGAGAACATCTACGACTCAATAATTAAAATAAAACAAAAATAAAAAATAAAAAAAAAAACCCAAAACAAAAAACAAACAAAAAACCAACCCAATTAAAGTTGGGCAAAAGACTTGAATAGAAATTTCACAAAGGATATGGGAATTACTGATAAGCACATGAAATGATGCTCAATTTAGTCATTAGAGAAATGCAGTTTAAAATCACAGTTAGATACTACTACACAAGCACTAGAATGACAATACGCAGAAAGACAGAAAATATCACATTTGCTAGGATATGGAAAAAATGTAATCAACATTGCTGGTAAAGATATAAAATGGTATAAGAAACTCTAGAAAATAATTTGGGCATTGGATTGACAATTTCTTAAAGGTTAAACGTAAATTGATCATACAACCCAGCAATTTGATTTTACACATTCTCGAAGAAAAACAAGAATAAATATCCAAGCAAAGATTTGCAACAGAATTTTTAGAGTAGGAATTTTTTTTCTTTTTGGCTTTTTTTTTTTGAATGGCCCAAAGTGGAAACAATCTAAATGTCCATCAACTAATGAGTGGTTAGAAAAAATACACATACAGCACATGTATATAGTCAGTAATAAAAAAGAACAAAAGAGTAATACATGTTACATACTAACATGCACTGCAGCATGGATGAAACTCAAAAATATGCTGAATGGATGAAGAAAGATGCAAAAGATGACATATTATCATTTCATTTACAAGTCAAGTCCAGATCATGCCAGTTCATAAAGAGAGAAAGCATAGCATTGCTCCTCTAGGGCTGGAGGTGAGATGAGAGTGGCTGCAAATGGGCCTTTTCAGGCGATGAAAATGTTCTAAAACTGAAATGAGATAAAATGGTAGCACGAGCCTATACATTTACTAAAATATCATGGAATGGTGCACTTAAAATGGGTGAATTTCACCCTATGTCAGGTATACTTCAATAAAGCTGTAAAAAAAAAGGGAGTGTATGTGTTAAATTTAATGAACTGCCTTTTAGTAGGTAGAAGAACTAGGTAATGCTATTAATTTAAGGGGAAATTTTTTGTTCCCAACCTCTTAGCCAAATTTACTCCCCACATGAAAAATCACTAGGCAGATTTTTTCATTTTAAATATAAGGTTTTGAATATTAAAACTTACATCTATTAGTATATGGTATAATTGATTTTAAAAAGTCATTGGTATAGAAAATATCAGGTGGACAACTCTAGAGCTTCAAGCAAATTAGCCCAAAGATAAATGATCATGTAAGGAAATTTTTGTTTGGTTGATGCTCAAAAAATTGAAGGAAAAAAAATCATTTGGTGTCAAATGTTAATAAATGCATGTAATTCTGATCATTTATGTTACTGCTTATAGTATATTGCATTTTTCTGTCCTCTCTTTAGAGCAAGATGTTGAGAATAGAATACAAGTTAAATGATACATAAAAACATGGAAACACAAATAATAGGATTAAATAATCAGTTTTCTCAATTCACTGTTAAACAGGTTTTTTTGAAAGGTAGTAAAAAATTGGGGAATGCATGTAGTTAGTTATATTACTGGAATAGTTTAGCCAGATCTTGGTCACAGAGTGTATTAAATGACTTTTGATTATTTTAAGTAAATTAATAATACCACTGTACTTTTGTAGTCTAGGACACTGTTCCTAATTCAGAACTTCTTAGGACATAACTTAATGGTACCATTTCTAGTAGTGTTTGTTTTATTTTGAGATTTCTGTCATTGTTTGATTTTTGGGTAGGTTTAAGATTTGATTAGATAAGAAATTGGCAAACTTTTTTTGTAAAAGTCCAGATAGCAAACATTTCTGGCTTCCTGGATCCCCTGGTCTCTTCTGTAACTACTTAACTTTGCCACTGATCATGGACAATATGTAAATATATACCCACGTGTGTGCTCCATTAAAATTTTAGTTATAAAAACAGTTAGCAGATATAGTTTGGCCTCTGAGTTGTGCTTTGCAGAACCTTGGGTTAAGTTAAAAACATAGGAAATAAGTAAAGAAATATTAACAAATATAGTTTTATTTTTTAATGCCAAACTATGGCAAAGTAATACCACCCTCCCATTGTGATGGTTGTCCTAAACTGACCACCAAATACACACACACACACACACACACACACACACACACATATGTATTTATGTCTATAAGTTGAATAATCATTTAGCAAATTGGAGCATTTGAGAAGCACATTTCAGTTCTGAAGGAAAGAGAGGAGAACAAAGTGTACCTTACAGAAATGTTGAGGAAAGGACATCTTTAATGCTCCTTCATAGGTTTAATGGCTTTAAGATCACTGACCATTGAGAACTGTTTAACTGCTATTTTTGCTACTTTCCTTATATTAATGGATTACTTAAAGGACCCAATCATCATTATAAGGACCTCACCAGATCTTGTTCTTGGCCAGTAAGCACTAACATGATCTCTATTTTGTAGATGACATGATTCTGTATGTGGAAATCCCTAGAAATTCCACAGTAAAACTTTTAAAACTGATAAATTCTATGATGAATAATTCACACATCAATTTGCCAGTCATGTCAATCTCTTACTGATCCTCTTCTTCTGGAGAATCCTGACTAATACCATGGGTCCCTCATTTTACTGCATGTCTTCTGAGCAGAAACTGACAGTTTTATTGAGTTCTTTTTTTAAGGATTACAAATAGCAGTAAAATATAGAGTTAGTGCCTCCATCTGGAATAGCAGAGGGCAGATTTGTTTACTGTCTAGTATAGTATAGTTGCTCCAGTACAATAGAGCTAGTTTGCCCAGCTACAGGGTAAAGAGCATGTTCATTTGTAGATGTATACCAAAGGCTCAGGTTTCCTCTCCTGTAACACAATCCACTCCATGAGGAGTATTCACCTGATAATTACAGGATCATCATATCATTCTGTGGAAACAAAGACTCAGAAAACCTGAGTAAGAAAATAATGGTACTCTGAGTATTGCTATTTCTATAAGCAATAAACTTGCTTTGTCTCTGACACAAGGATCTCTTGCATTCTTCCAGCATCCATGACACTGTGCAAGTTTAACTTATTAGTTTGAAAATAGTGTAAATAGCTCAAATGTTTCACAATTCTTGATATGACCTACATTTTATTGTTTTTTTTTAAGATTTTATTTATTTATTTGATAGACAGAGATCACAAGTAGGCAAGAGAGGCAGGCAGGGAGAGAGAGGGGGAAGCAGGTTCCCCGCTGAGCAGAGAGCCCAATGTGGGGCTCAATTCCAGGACCCTGGGATCATGACCTGAGCCGAAAGCAGAGGCTTTAACCCACTGAGCCACCCAGGCGCCCCATTTTATTGTTCTTATAACTGAACACAGCATATCACTTTATGCTATTGATATATTTGAGCTAAATTCCTAATATAATAATAAATAAAAACTGAATATCATATCCTCTGGAAATAATGAAGACAGCTAATTTAAATTAGGTAAGGATCTCATAGAATGCACGGTTGAGGGAGTGTGATATACATAATTTTTATAATATACATTGTTAAGCATATTCAAATATCTCAAATAAAATAAAATTATAGAAGCCAAATAAAATTACACCCATAACAGAAGTTGAGCATATTAGAAGGTCAAAAGAGTTGTCATGCACTTGGATAAAATGTCTACCTTCTACCTTTTCTTCTGTAGTTGGGAAATGAGGATAAACCTTTCATGAAATGTTCCTCCACATAGAAAGTATTGGTTTTTATTTTTTGCAGAGAGTTCCATTGCTCTATTGTGCCTCTGACAAAGTTCCTTCAATTTGATAAATGTGTTGTGTTTAATGCAAAATAGTTAAAATACCTGAAATCCTTTATCCTCTGATCTGTTCTGAATTTACAGAGGCTTCTAGAAAAATACTGCTCGAGGCTGGGATGTAATGAATATTTCAGTGGAACTGAAGCTGTCAAAATAGAGAGGGAAATGCCTGTTGGATATGTAGAATAAATGAATGGAACCATGACAATTGAAAATTATAACTCACCCTTCTAAACAGATTGGTTCTGTTTTGGAAAACTTACTGGGGAATGGAAATGGCAAGGCTACAGTAAGTTTGGGAAATGACATGAATTAAAGTTATGAAATGAATCCAGTCACATATGGCAAAGAGAAAGAATATTAAACTTGAAAAGATAAATACTAATATCCATTATAATATTGGAAATTATGGCTGGCAGAGGAAAAATGGATCAGTCTATTTTCAATTTCATACTGCACGGAAGGGGGTTTAACCTTACAATTAGCTAGAAATAAGGAGAGAAAACTTTTGTTGTATAAAATGAGAATTCTGGCAGGTACCCATTGATCTTTGGATTCGGCATTTATGTAGAACCTACTTTGTGTCAGCCACTGGGGATTAGGGACCATTATTAGCATTGGAGATGCAAAGAAAAGTGGGACATAAGGATATCCTGGACGTGGAGGATAGATAAGTTAAGAGTTATGTATCCTCTCTGTGATACGTACTAGATAACATTCGGCTTATATTGCTAAGAAGACACATGGAAGAAGGCTCTGACCAAGACTAAAGTAACAGGGATCTCCTGAACTGAGCTTTCAGGGCAAGTAGAGCCCACATGAGCACAGTGCAGTCGAGGGCAGGGACAGAGGGCAGAGAAAAGAGTAAAGACACAATCCAAACTGAGCTCTGGGAATAGTTACTTGTGATTACACTATAGAGCACAAGTGACAATGAAGTAAACCTTGATCCAAAACTTGCTTCTGACCTTGACTTAGTTACTCAGCTTTATCTGGTGTCCCCTGTCTTGTCTGAAAAATGATGTGAGTAAATAAATTCTTTAACATTTTTTCCAAGTCCAATTATTTGTGATTCTTTGGATTTAAAAAAAAAAAAAAGTTTGCTTGAAACTCTCCTATGGCCCAAAACACTGTCCCGAAAATGCTGCTAAGAAATGACTGTTGTCTCTGAAGTTAATAAACCTGTACAAAATTTTAAGGCCAGTGTATATAATCTCATCAGCTTTCCTGTATCTTTACTTAGTTTTCTCCATGAAGCCAGGACCTTGTGTTATCCAGGAACCATTTGATGAAACCTCTTTTGGATATACTTACTGAAAGGGGAACCTCTAAATCTTTAATCCTTTTATTTTCTCCTGCCCACCAAAAGAATATCTGTTCTATTGCTTATATCAGTATTAAGTAATTAATTAATAATCACCAATTTAATTCATAATCATCAATTAAGTATAACAATCATATGAAGAGGTTACTTTTTACAACTACATTTTGGGGATTTCTAAATAAACCATGGTTTAACCCAGGTTGATATACTGTTAGTGGTGGAGTGAGGTCACAATAACAGGTGGTAGGAAAAAGATTGAAAATGTCAGAGGCTTTTAATGGTCTCCATTTAAAGGGCCATGAAAACATCCTTCTCTCTACCTATAGTTAAGGCAAGTTCTGATGTTTTTAACATTTGAAAGACACAGGCATAACTCCATGGGGTTTGTGTTCAAACACAAGAATGAGAGATTAGAATAGGGCAAAGAGTCCTAAGACTGGGCTTGTGTTGGCTCTCATACTCACCAGCTGTGTGTGTCTGCAATGAACTGAATATTTGTGTTTTCTGAAATTATGTTGAAATCCTGATCCTAGTGTGATGGTATTTGAAGGTGGAACCTAGTCCTCACACATGGGATGAGTACCCTCATAAGAGGCCAGAGCGCTAGCCCGTCATCTTCCTGGTGTGGGAAGAGATACAGAGAAGTCAGAGGTCTGCATTCTGGAGGAGGGCTCTCGTCAGAACCTGGGCATGGTGCAGGCATCCTGATCTCAGACCTCCAGCCTCCAGAACATGAGATCCGTCTTTTGTGGATCAGCTTCCCAGTCTTCGGGACTTTGTTACAGCAGCCTGAACTAAGTCCTTCAGCAGTCCGCTTTCCTTCCAGATTCTGTTTCTTCTTCTTTTACAATATAAAATAAATGTTTACTTCTGTTGTAAATAATCAAATGAAGGAGTATATCTGAAAGCTCACGTTTATAGAACGTTTATAGAAAAGTATAAATATAACTGATTTTTTTCTTTCATGTAATAACAGACAAATATATCCAATCATTAAAAAAAGAACCAAACACAAAAAAACCAACACAGTACTGTATGAAGGACTATAGCTGAGAGGCTATTGTGCCACAGGGAAAATTTTTCCCTGGGAGAAGTGTGCTTTGAATGATGAGATGAGCTATAACCTCACTGAGGGAAGAAGAATCTGCCAGATTCTGTCACAAGGACAGCAATAGGTGAAAAAAAGATGGCTTGGGAGGAGTTTATTTAAAGAAAAATAAACACTGCTTCTACTAAGGAGTAGCACATATAGGAAGTGGTGGAAAGTGGGGCGTGGGTGGGAGTGCTAACATCGGGAGACAGATACAGGACTGTGAAGGTCAAGTGAGATCATCACCAGAGCTTATTCTGGCGAAAAAGTGATTGGCTATTTAAAAGATACATGAATTGATGAGCAACTAGTATTTTTTCAACTGCCAGATTTTAAAGTGAGACCACTGAAAAATAATGAAATGGATTGAGTATGTCAACCACATCCATTTTTTCCCAGAAGAACCAGTGTGCCCTCATAATGATGATTTCCTCCTCCAAGATTCATTTGTCATACTTACTCAAGACGTATAAATAGTCACAGAGGACCTAAGGGAAAGGGAATGGGCCATTGCCCCACACATACTACAAAGCCTCAGTTAATTCCTGAAAATTATTTGGCAACCTGAGGACCACTCCTTCTCTGATGCTGTCAAGACATATATTTACCCTCTCAAAACCTACAACATTAAAATAAGTCCAACATCTTTTAGTCCTTTTGTGTTCTGAAGGCAACAAGTACTTCATTTTACAAATTTACTTATGCCCATTTATGCTGTTACTCACAACTCACTCAGCCCATGTTGAATGGGACTTTTATAAAAAAGCCTATGGAATCTGTCCAAATTGCAATACAACAGACACTCTCATTAATGTCTATAAGAAACTTTTTCCCTGTAAGGGATTTGGTAACATCCTCTCATGCTTTTTGGAGTCTCTGGGTAACCATGGTGACCATATGTGGTTCATTGGCTTCTGTTGAAAGAAACTGCCTTCCTCAACCTCACACTGTATGGCATTAGAATGACAAGTGTTGATCATATGCTCCAAACTCCTAGAAATAGAGTCTCTCACAGGCCCCGAGCCTGTAACCCTCCACACCCAGATGTCTATTATGTCTTGGTTTATGCAGGCAGAATCTTGCGAGCTTGGCAAAATCACAGAGGCCTTCTTGCCTAGAGGAAATTGTGTCTGTGAGACAGAGTGAAACCTAGTCCCTCTGGTGTATCATACCCTCAGCAGGAGGTAGGCTTTCCTATCCTCAGTCCCTTGACAAATGTGTTCCTGGAGGAGGTCGTCCCTCTTTGCACCTCTTGGCTATCTGGGGAGCCCCCTGGAACAACAAAGTGAAATGTTTATGAATGGCAATGCAGCCATTACAGGTGATGGATCCTCTTGGAGAGCTGCTGCTTTTTAGTTCTTAACTGGGATGTTCCTGATAAGGGATGGAACCCAAAGGTTAGCACAACTGCCTAAACGTCCAGCATTTATCTTATCCCAGGACGCCCTGGAAAACAGTAGGTCCCCTCCAAACATTTTTATAGACCCTCTGACTGTTATCACTGGTCTACACAAAATATCTAGCCAATGGAAGCAACAACAACTTTTTATACCCAAGGTTACCTCTTTTAGGGTAAAGAATTCTGGAGTCTCTTGCCTCACAGATTTTGAAAATATAAATCAAAGGCATACATGTCTCCACACAGACTAAATCCCAAAGTCCTAACGAAGGCATTCCTTATTCCTTTCAGACTTTGGTTGTTACTGATAGTGACCAAAGCACTTATTTCATGTCTCAAAATTTACAATGCTGAGCTTTTAAACAAACCATTTAGGGAGCCAGTGAAAACTCCACAGCATGATAGCCCTGGCTCTTATGAGCCATAAAACCCAAGCCATCACCCTCCCTAGTTACTCTGGAGACCAATTGACCCTATATGCACGTTTTTGGACCCACTTGGGAGACTTCCTTGCATTCTTCCCCAAAAGCCCAAATATAGGAGTATTACATTTTTCACACCCTCCTGAGACACAGTGGTGTCCTAAGTCTGACTATCTGAATCAAATTTTGGGTCAGGTGGCCCAAATTTTGGGTCAGGTATCCTCTGCAGAATGATAGCAATAGCTACTTGGAATTTTCAGTATCCCTTCCAATTAAGATTGCCAGATGTGGCTAACTTTGAAATGAAGTGACATGTGTAACTTTGAGATGTAAGCAGCGAGTGGCTGGCATGTATCTCCCATACCTCACTTTACTCTGTTATACAACTGTGTGGCTGTGTTTTACAGTTGGCTCAGCCAGATATAAGACTTAGCAAGGACACCTGATCTGCATCAGACTATAAAAAGTGAGAAATAAACTATGAAATAAACTTATACAGCTAAGCCATAGAGATCTGTTTGTCTGTCTGTTAGGGCACCTAGAGTAGATTACTTTTATACACAAGATGATGGCGTTTGTTGCCTTCTAGATTCCTCATGATTTTTTTTTTTTCACATATTCTCCCTTTATTGCATGTTTGGACCAGCCTTAATGTTATTCCATCCTTTGTGTAGTCTGAACAGATAATCACTTTGCTGCTGGACCAGAAGAAACTTCTTAAAGGTCTTTTGTTAACAGCCATTGTGTGTGACTTCCTTGCTTTTGTTTCAGAATTAGAGCAGTTTGTAGCTTTGGGGAGTGGAAAATCGTATTTGGTAGGTGAGATCCAGTACTTAGTTGTGGCCTGACCTTAGTGACTGACATTACATTGAGTTGATAATAGGAGAATATCTACAGATACAGATATAGATATGTATATAGATATATATGTTGTATCTATGAGATATATGAGATTATCTGTGTATATATAAATAATGTCTACATACACAGGGCTTATATAAGATAAACACATGGATAGTGGTCACCGCCAATTTCAAAAACAACTGACATTGCATTTCCCTTCATTATTATTGTTATATTGTTGTTATTTTTCCTTGTTTCGAATTAATCCCTGAACTAGCAATACCTTAGCAATAAAGGATTTGATGGACTAAATAATCTGCTAAGAAGACCTTAATCGAATGGGATGTGGCTTTAGCCAACTAATGCTGAGACGGAACTGAAGAAGCAGCAGCTTTTGGTTTGGATTTCCTGCCTTGAGGACAGGGTCACAGTCAACCTGAAATTGACATGACAGCCCTAGATGGGAGTGGGAATGGAGTATTGCAAAAAACCCAAGGGGCTCAGATGAAGAAGTACTAACCAGATAGTAATTTTTATAATTCATACTATAATTTTAATTGACTTCTATAACCTTTATCTGTGTTTCTACATTTCTTTCTTATAATTAATTTACTACTATTACTACTACTACTACTACTACTAATAATAATAATCAGTATCTTCTGTTTACAGGAGAGCCATATGAAACTCAGACAAGTTATATGACTTAGGTAAAACTCCTTAACTAGTGAAAAAAGGAGCTGGGTCTTCTGACTCAAGAAGCAGTACCTATCCTTTGGGTCCCTCTTCCTTTCAGAGGAAAAAAATTTCCTTAAACATTTTTCTCGTGTGTTTTGTGTGACATATAAAAGACGAGTCCATTTTATTTAGAAAATCATAATTTTCTAACACTTTACTTCATTCTATTACTCCTTTGTCTCGAACAGAATAGTAAAATCAGCATGTAAGCAGGGAATTGGAAATGGCAGGCTATGGGCCAAATTTCATTAGGGAGTATATTGAGATCAAAATAGCAGAATATGAGGAAAAGGGAATCAATGATTTCTTCCTCAAAATATTTGACATATGTGATTTTCTACCCATTTCAGTTTTCAAATGTTGGGTATTTGTTTTATTTTTCCAAAAGATGACTCAGGTTCTGCAGTGCAGGAAGATTTCAGTGTGATTTGAGGTAATAAGAGGTGAAAATATTGTTTTGTGTGTGGTGTGTAGCACTGCATGGGAACTTACTTATTATTCTGTCAGACTTGAAGTGCCTGGGTACCATGATATGGTGGAGGCGAACCTGGCATTGGTTCTCATTTATGAGGACAATTAACACAACAGGTTTTTTGCTAGCCTATTGTGTTCATAAATTAAGTCACTCCTCTTCTGACACAGACATCAGCATCATAAGCTTAATGTTAGAACTGGTCCACTCAGCTAGATGTCACTTTTCCACTTCTTCCTCTTAATTTCCTCATTATCAGTGAAACCACATCTTCATGGTGATGAAAACACAAGGATTTCTATTAACTAAAGCAAAATAAATGCCAACTAACCTATTACCATGATACTCAGACTATTCTGTCAATTCCTCCTTAACAGAAGTTGTTAGTGATATGAACAAAAAAAAAACGAAGAAAGTAGTAATTTGTAACTACCAGGATTGGGTAATGAGGGGTGCTCAAATATATGATTCTGAAGATGCTCTTTACTGAAGCAGCATCAGGACTTCATTTGTATTATCTTTTATTGACCAATTGTACATAGGATGGTAGTTGAGGAGGTGGGACAAAAAAGTGAATTTATAATGAGAATCTCATATATTTGGCCATAAATGGGGAAATAAGCTTTAAAGGTTGAGTATAGAATAAAAATGAGAATAAAGTTTATCACTAGCCTCTGAATCCTATACAAGGCAACTAGTTTACTTAAATGATTGTTCTTAATTTTAATTTAACAGATGAGGTCTGTGGTTGATGGAAGAATAATGCTTGTCTTAAGCGGAAACTATTACTCAGTGTTAGACATGCAAGAAAACACCCATATTGCTAGATCTCTGATTTCCCTAATAAATCACAAATATATAACTTTATGCAAAATTCACCTAACCAAGGTATTTACAATGGAGCTGAAAGAAAAAAAAAGATAAAAGGAAGGAAAACAGGAAGGAAGGAGGAAAGGAGGAAGGAAAGAAGAAAACAAGAAAAATTCTTCTTGTCCAGTTTTGGATTCCAACTTCCATTTTTCCACCTTGATCAGGTTAGTGTCTTAGATTTTTAATTTTCCAAATAAAATGCATATATGTTTCCACCAATAATATACTTTCAAAGATTCCTGAGAGGAAGTAAAGTAATAATTTTCTGGGGTGCAAATTTGAAACATATACGTTGAAAATTTGTTTAGAGACTAAGTCAATCAGCAGACAATTAAACCACGTATACAGCAATGAACTATTTTTATCTCCAATTGTTGAAACATGTAGAAAAACTCCCTTGACATTATTGAGCTTTTGTTCTGCATGTAAAATGTTCCGAATATAAATTTAACAACTAATGATGGCTTCTAGACATCAACAAAAGCTTATGGAAGAAAATACATACAAGAATGAAATTTGCAAATTTTTATATTTATGAATGGCTCTGAATATACAGATCATGAAAGTCACTAGTCTAAAAGATAAGATTACCTAAAATGTCATTAGGATAATAAAAGTTTATGGCGGTTAAATGTGTGTGAAAGAAGAGCAATGTCAAGATTATTGGCAACACGCACTCACTTAAAAATGATTTTACTAATGTAGAACATGTGAATCATGTATGTAACTGACAATCTTAATAAAACTTCAGAACACTCTGAGATTATTATTTAGTATGTGGTCTAGGATCTTCTACTGTACTGTCCCTACATATATGCTGTATTCTATTTTGGGCTTTTGTGGTCAGATGAGTACAGCAGTATTGTCATAGGACAGATCACATGATCTGAAAGAGTCTTATTCCAGGTTGTTATAAATCAAATAAGACTCTTCTGAAAGAGTCTTATTCCAGGTTGTTATAAATCAAATTGAAAAACTAAGAGGTACTTTCTGAATACTTGTTTACTGGATTGCCTGCTCAGATCCATGATGGATATCAGTGAAATGGGGGTCAGGAGCTTAGAATCTAATCGTAGATCCAAGAGAACAATTTGAGGACAAGACAAATAGTGTAGAACCAGTATTTACTTGTTTCAAGGGGAAGAAAGATCCATGTGACTTGAATAATCAGTCGGACCTTCATGGAGGGCACAGAACAAGTCAAGGTTTAGATGAGTAGAACTGCAGTGAGTAGAAAGAAGCAGAAAGGGCCATCAATAAAGTTAGCCTATTCTCTATCCCATGGGACGAATACCAGGCTCTTATTTAAAGAGAATTTGTTCTTAGAACATCATTTAAACATTAATTTACACCCATGTAAATCACAGGTTTTCTTGGATAATGAGCTACCAAATGGTAAGGACAACTATTTTTGAGCATTTAGAAATTGACACATGCCCCAAAGGGCACACTTTCGATAGAAGAGAAAAATTATATATCCTGGCATTTTATTGTATAGTGTAAGTATCATTTGGGGTTCCCTAAAGAAAGAGAATCAATCAATGGGATATATGTGTATACATACACTCAGAGATTTATTTCAAGGAATTAACCCCGCAATTTGGGAGCTGGCAAGTTTGTAGCAAATAGGGCAATCAAGTCCAAAATCTCTAGGGTAAGTCAATAGGCTGAAAATTCAGTCAGGAGTTGATGTTGCAGTTTTCATGCGGAATTTCTCCAGAAAAAATGATTTTAATTTAAACCAAGATAGCCAGTTAATTGACTTTTTCTTCTCTAATTTTTATCCTGAATATTTTTCTTATTTTTTCCCTATTTTTCTCCCTTTTATTCTGGCTTTACTTGTCATATATACCTCTAGATATAAGGAAGTCAAAATTTTGGCACACTAAGATGGAATAAGCATAATTGTAGTTTACAGAGTATTTTCAGAGCAGGCAGAATATAAAGAATAATTGAAGTACAAGGTAATAGGGCCATGGGAATTTTATAGAAAGTGTTCAGAAGAGACAAAGGAGTGACTATTGATTTGTCTATGAAGTTGAGGTGATATCTGAGTGGAATGTCAGATGATGAGTGGGGTATGATATAGGTAGTGAGGAAAAGCACAGTGTAAGAGGCTGTACTATACCTTGAATAGCCAGATGTGGGATCCAGGAAGCAGTGCAGGGGGAGACTTGAAATGCAGGATGTCGAAGAATCTTGCCCTCTCTACGAACTTTTTTTGGAATTCAGTCTGACAGTGAAAAGAAGGTTTAAGGGATTTTAAAAAACATATTTTTGCCAGAAATGATGGTATTTGATAAATGTTAACGACTACTAGGGCAGCCTTTTGGGTGTTTAGTTGACAATGTGGGGGTCACATGCTTTGAATAAATACAGGGAACAATGTCCAGATTTCTACTTCAACTGATTCTTCCCGGATGCTATATTTTAGATAAATAATGACTCTAGAAATTTTTGGAAGTCTAAATTTAAAATTACGTGATGGTTTGTATTGATTTCCCTGTAATATACATAAATTTAAAATGTATTTTAATTTGCTATTGTGTAATATAAAATAAAATCAGGATTATGTTAATTCTAATATTTCTTTATCAGATGTGTCATAGAGTATAGATTATATTTATAATTATTCTCACATATTGCATAGCACTATATACTTCTTAATGCCTGACATATAAAACTTATTCCATAAACAAAAGAACTGTATTACTGAAATAAAAAATGGTTTTGACTTTGGACTTACAGTAATCAGAAACATTGATTTTGTTCATAATAACTTAAAAGGTCTGCAATGTCTTCGATCAGATTAAGATGAGAAAAACAAGGGGCACCTGGGTGGCTCAGTTGGTTAAGTGTCCTTTGGCTGAGGTCATGATCCCAGGGTCATGGGATTGAGCCCCATATCATGAATCTGGCTCCCTGCTCAGTGGGGAGGCTGCTTCTCTCTTTCCCTCTGGCTGCGCTCTCTCTCACTCTTTCTCTCTCTCTCTTTCTCTTAAGTAAATAAATAATTTTTTTAAAAAGATTGTAAAAACAAGACAATATGCCTTCTGTCTATAGTGAAATAATCACCACTGTATCATTAAAATTAAGGATGATTTTTATGTTACTGAAGTGCTTGTACACATTTATGTCATTCATTTCTTTATTAATCAGTTACTAAAAACC
Organism: Mellivora capensis; assembly: GCA_004024625.1. Taxonomy (NCBI): domain Eukaryota; kingdom Metazoa; phylum Chordata; class Mammalia; order Carnivora; family Mustelidae; genus Mellivora; species Mellivora capensis. Next base: position 122,846 of record PISX010001151.1, on the reverse strand, counting down.
ACCTATATGCATTTGTTCTCAACACTTTCAATTAGAACTAATTGTTTTCTCCTTAGGATTTTGTGACAATTCATTATTTTCAGTGACTTTTAATGGGTGCTTTCCAAACTATTGCAAAAGGGATTTAAAAGTGGTATATTCACCTACAATTTAGGTGTATCAGAACAATATAGACAGGTCATTTTCACTGTGCTTTGCCCATCTCTTCTCCCTGCTTATTCCTTAGAACAAAGAGCCTTGTCAATTTCCAGTTACAAGTAAGCTTGACCAAGTCTGAAACCCTTATAATTAGTTATAATTAGCTCCGCAGGAGGGAGAATGAATTAGTATAGTATGGTTAATGGTCTCCATGCAGACAGTTAATAAGAATTAAAGGACTTGTCCCACTTACAAATTAAGATATTTAGAAAAATGAGTATATGTGAAGGTGATTGTGTGCACTTAGGTAACATTCTGTATCTTTCTTTTATGTAAATTCATCCCTGAGGAGTTTTTAATGGGTAGAAAAACTACCAATAGAATATTTTTAAAACTATAGCTACTATGTAACAATATAACTTATGGAATAGATGAAATATGCCAAACTATTCATGAATACCTAATTTTAGACTCTGATCAAGGTCAAGTTATATTCACAGATAACAGATATAGAAAGGATCTCTTGATGTGCAGTTTTGAAGGCTATTTTAAGTCTTCTTTATTTTTTAACACCTTTTACCCTAATCAAATAGGAATTCATGTAGAAATATTTAGAATTGAATGTTTTCCTTTCACGTGTAAATGTTCCGATTCTTTGCTTCAAGGCAAGAGCATTGTTAAAGCAGGACACAGTGAACAGAGCTGGTCTAATTACAAGCCCTGTGATGTGGATATATACCACTTGGCAGGTATGAGGGACCCAGCATGCTGATTTGCCATGTGATGGAACAGATAATTGCAAAGTGATCAAGGCAGAATTCAAAGGATTTTTCAAATGACCTGTAAGTTAAAAATAGTTACTTTTTCTCAGGGAAACTATTTTAAACATAAAGTACAAATGTCAGGGTTTTACAGTTTTCAGTGTACCTATCTTTCATTACCTTAGTTAAATTTACTCCTAAAAAATTAAGACAAAGCATAAACATCATGAATTATCAATTTGAACTCATCATAAGCCAAAGTGAATGACTTCTACTAATCAAAACTTGATCTGTAGTAACATTTGCACTGAAAGAACAGATTGTAGGTTAGGTAATCACATGGCTTCTTTCGACCAGAAATGCTCCCGTTTACATTCTTATTCTCATGGCTCGACAGGGAGATATAAGGTGACCACAATCAGTGTTCCATAGAAGTTAGCGAGGGGCCAAAGAGTCCGAGGAGGAGGATATTGCCTTTTGGTGAAGGATCTCTCCTATTTGTTACATTGTTAATGCCAAATTGCCCCAAAGAAATGTGACAGAGCTAGATCCCTCCCCCTTGATTTTATTTCCCTTAGTAAGGGCTTCCAAATTTCCCTCTCAGGACTCTTTCACTTCTAAAATTGTGGACATGTTATGAATATATTTTCCATTTTTTCCCAGAAAAGATATATTTTAATTTGTTTGACATAATTTGTTTTAAGATGGTCTTATCTTCCTTCTGTCTGTTATCTTCCTTCTGTCTTTGTCCCAGTAATACTCACTAATACTATTTTGAATGAGAACCCGTCTCATAATTTAGACCTGCACTCATAAATTACCTCAGTGTGAGCCCTTAATTTCCAACTACTTGCTAGACATTTCTGTGACCTTTAGTGCAAAATAGAAACTACTAGTGCATTGAATCCGACATTCTGAATATACAGTTTATCTGCCCACTTATTAAGTCACCATTCTCTAGACCACTGAGGTTCAAAATCTAGAGTAATTTTAGATTCTCCTTTCTTTAGTTCACCTTATATCAAAGATATCATTGATTCCTATTGATGCAACATTTTTAAGATTTACTATCATAATATTTACATTTCTGTTTTTTAGTTATCACTATCAATCCAAGCTTATTTCATTGTGATTTTTCCTGTGAAATTTTGATGTTATCTTAAATATTTTCTGTTTCTATCTGTATGTACTCCAGTCTGTCTTAGAAGCAACTCTAAAGATTTTAAAAAATCTATTACTAGCTATTATTCTTACATGCAATCATGTTAGTAACTTTCCTTTTTCTAGAAAAGCATGGTCCTAAACTATCTCCTCCACTTTATTTTCAGATAACTCTTTTATGAACCACTATAAAAGTTACATTTATTGGAGAAATTCGTAGATGAAAAATGGGTTATATTTTAGATAGGGATTATCAACAACTAATCTATTTTGAAATGTATTTTTTGGTTTTTACCTAAAATTTGTCATGAAAATATTTTCAAATGATTTCTACCCTATAGATAGTTTTCAGTTGGATGCCATTTCTTTTCAAATGAATGACAATAGTGAGACTAAGATCTCTAATACTCATATTCACATTGATCTTTATATAATTTCCATATATTTGATACTGCAATAATAGAAAATAGGGACTAAGAATGCCCTTGCTGTATCATATTTCTTCCATAATAATAATGTGTCTGTGAGAACAGACATGAAATGTTATTTTTTAACAGAAGTATTAATATCTTAGAAAAGTTGTGAAAATTTTAGTATATTGATACATAATTCAAAAAAAAAACTTAAGAAAAAGCAATTTTGCTTCCCTGAAGCTTAATAAATCTGGTTCTCTGAGTGCCTTATCAAACTTTGTTGGCACATGTAGTGCTTAAAATTTTCATCTTTTATGTTTCTTACTGGTTTCTCTCAAACTCATTCTGACAATTAAATTTCTATAAATATTTTTTGGTATTGATAAAAACTGCATTTCCAGGTATAATTAGCATATAAACTTACAATTTTTGTGAATGAGTTTAAATGGTTATGGAACTTGAGAAATCATTATAAATATATCTATGAGTTTCAAATATATATTATATATATTATGTATATAATATATATAAAAAATTGGGGGTAGATTTCTCAAAACAGACTAATGAAAAACAAATTATCCTGGGTGGCTCAGTGGGTTGGGCCTCTGCCTTTGGCTCAGATCATGGTCTCGGGGGTCCTGGGATCGAGCCCTACTTTGGGCTCTCTGCTCATAGGAAGCCTGCTTTCCCCTCACTCTCTCTGCCTGCCTCTCTGCTGACTTGTGATCTCTGTCTGTCAAATAAATAATTAAAATCTTTAAAAAAATACCTATAAGTAAATAAAGGCTCAAGTTGACCCAGAAATAAAGTTGACCCAGAAATGTGCATTTAATTAAATTACCAACTATATGTTTTTTTTTAATAGATATTTAATTGTATCAATTTAATATTGAAGCAAGAAAATTATAAGGAACCTGAAAAACAGAAAGTGGCAAAACTGAATTTCAAATATGTCCTTACTAATAAATGTTTACATTTCTCTTGGATTTTTTTTCCCAGAAGATACACCAAAATATTCTTACTTTTAAACAACTGATGTTGGAGATATTACAGTGATATTTTAATCACAGTAACATAAATATCATAATGTAATATGGCTTGTTTTCTCATTATCAGAACTATCCTTTTCAAGTTACTTAGCACTTTAAATAATTACATGTTTCCTATTACTTTGAAAAGAAAAGTATTTCTAGGTATAACATCATACTTATAACAGAATACACAGCATTTGGAGAACAGAATGTTCTTTTTTTTTTTTTAACAGATTTTATTTATTTATTTGAGAGACAGAAATAGTGAGAACACATGAGTGAGGAGGGGAAGGAGAAGCATGCTCCCCAGGGAGCCTGATGTGGGATTCGATTCCAGGACCCTGGGATCACAACCTAAGCATAAGGCAGATGCTTAACTGACTGAGCCACCTAAGTGCCCCCAGAATGTTCATTTTATCAACATTAACATAAATGATACCTTTGCAACTCATAGCTTTTCTCTTTTAGGAAGTATATTATGTTGTTTTATTCCTTAATAGGAATAAAGTTTTTGCTATTTTAATAACTCCTTATTCCACTTGAATTTAACTAAAAATTTAGCAACATAAGACAATAAAAGATTGGGAATTATAATACTAAATTCTTCATATGAAAAGCTTTCAGCAAACACTAATTAGAAGAAATAATTTCTCTAATCGTGTGTAGTTTGTATAATATTTATTTTCAAAAGTTGACAAATTTATTTTTTCCTTTGTTTTTTCTCCCTCACCCTCCATTAAAAATAGTAGAATGTCAAGCAAAGAGAGTCAATTATCACGCTGCTTCACTTACTTGTGGAGCATAAGGAATAACACGGAGGTCATTGGGAGATGGATAGGAAAAGTGAGTTGGGGGAAATCATAGGGGGAGATGAACCACAAGAGACTATGAACTCTGATAAACAAACTGAGGGTTTTGGAGGGGAGGGGGGTGGAGGGCTGGTTGAGCCTGGTGGTGGGTATTATGGAGGACATGTATTGCATGGAGCACTGGGTGTGGTGCATAAACAATCAATCTTGGAACACTGAAAAAATAAAAAATAAAAAAATAAAATCTATTTACTTTAAAAAAATAGTAGAATGATAATCCAATAATATTGTAAGTCAGCATAGCCTGAAAACACAAATGGCAAAATTGACATCAGAAAATAACTTACAAGGGTGCCTGAGTGGCTCAATCAGTTGTCTGCCTTCAGCTCAGGTCATGATCTTGGGGTCCTGGGACTGAGCCCCACGTTGTTGTCAGGCTCCGTGCTCAGCAGGGAGTCTGCCTCGCTTTCTCCCTTTTCCCCTCCCCACTGCCCATTCTCTTTCTCTCTTAAATAAATAAATAAATAAATAAATAAAATCTTTTCCAAAAAAGAAAATAGCTTATAAAGTAAGTGGCATAAAGACAAAATTTCCAAAATTAATCATGTATATTCTTAAGCCTCCAGTGAAAACTCATTTGATATCAAGAAATCTATTTTTTTCAGTATATTCTCAGTTCTGTAGAGAACATTTTTCACTTTCACAATTTTAGTTCAGAGACTTTTAAGAAAATCTACTTGCTTTTTAAAATCAGTGAACAAGAAACATTGTCGTAGGACTTTGACATTTTCCTGCTGATAAAAATACATTGTGGCTTTCAGTTTATATTCAGAGACACTGACACGCTCTTTCTAAGAAAAAGTCTGTTGAATAACATTCTAAATATATTATGCATTTAAAGACTCTTCTAATACCTATATGCTAAAAGATGTCATATTGAAGTCACAAAGTCTGCACACATTAGAGAAAGAATAAGAAACACGTAATATTGAGTAAAACAACAACAAAAAAAACTGGTAACAGGGTGGTGGGGGGTTATGGACATTGGGAAAGGTATGTGCTATGGTGAGTGCTGGGAAGTGTGTAAACCTGGCGATTCACAGACCTGTACCCCTGGGGCTAATAATACATTATATGTTTATAAAAAAGTTAAAAAATTAAAAAAAACTGGTAACAATACAATGAGTAATTTGATAAGTGAGGTACTTGGGTGTCTCAATTTGATGTTTCAGGATTGTATGCTTCAGTCTCTGTGGGGAAGGGTGGTCAGGGAAGTCCCACACATGTCATGCTTCAGAGACAGAGATACTAAAAATTTTAAGGCAAATTCTGTAGTGCACTGGAATACTGATTGGTGATCTACCTTTTCCATATAAAGACTGCAGTGGTATCTCAAATCATGTTTGAGAGTTGTAGGCAGGAACCTTGAAATTAATCAATCATTCTTCCAGCAGCCCTTTCAGAGAGCAAAAATATGCTCTGGAGACTTTGACACTGCCTCGGACATGATTCTAGAATGGCACATGAGACACCAAGGACTGATTTCACTATGCTTTATTAACCTGGCAATATTATTAGTTTCTTATGAATGAGTTGATAAAACAAAGGTGGACATAGGCTAAAGCAAGTTGTTCACAGATGAAAAACAGGACAAGCAGAAGTCACAACTTCTGGATGATCAGTTGTCGTGGTCCCCAGAAAGACGCATGTTTAAATACCTTACTCTATCAGAGCATGCTGCTATCCAGTCCTGCTCAGTGAGCTGGTACACGTGAGAGGATTCTGAAGGACCTGATGTTTGGTTTGTTAACCAACAAGTAACCAACCTTCAGAATAGGAAGTATGCAACAATTCTCCTACAGGAACTTGATGGGATTAAGGCAAGTACTAGTAGCATCTCCCTTTAAAAGATGGTAACACTCAAGTTCAGGGAGATTAAATGTGTTAGATAAAATTGCTACACAACAGTAGCAGAATTAAAATTAAAATATATGGTTTATGGCTTCGGTCCTCATTCTCTTTTTCTGACTCTTCCATGTGCTATCCAACTGAGAAAATTTGGTTCTCCTTTAATACACACTATAAAAAAAGTAGAATTACCAAAGCTTGAGTGCAAGAATATTCCAATTATTCAAATATTATTTTATTTTCCAGTGATTTACATTGATCTTTAGTGAGGTAATATCTGAAAAGCCATGTATTCAAAATAATTTTCCATTTGACAACAGATGTACTTAACCAAGTATGAAAACCGTTCTGTAATCCACTGCACCAAACTAGCTGTGATATTGTGCCCTGTTTGAAGCTGTTCATTTTAATAATGTATTTGAAAGTTTATTATCACTTTGCTATTTCTGCCAGATAAATGAAGCATATTTATGGAGAATGACATGGTCAGAAAGGCACAAAGTTGAAGTGCTCAGACGATGACATTCAGTGGAGAAGGAAAAAAATACCTGAAAAACAATATAGTGAAAATGAAATTGGCAGTTGAAGCCAAAGGAAAAGTGAGGTTAAGATGAGAGGGTATTATGTTAAGCGAAATAAGTCAATCAGAGAAAGACAATTATCATATGCTCTCAATGATATGAGGAATTTGAGAAACAAGGCAGAGGATCACAGGGGAAGAGAGGGAAAAATGAAACAAGATGAAACCAGAAAGAGAGACAAATCATAAGAGACTCTTAATCTCAGGAAACAAACTGAGGTCTGCTGGAGGGGAGTGGGGTGGCTGGGTAAGGGACACTGGGGAGGTTATGTGTTATGGTGAGCGCCATGTGTTGTGTAAGACTGATGAATCACAGACCTATACTCCTGAAACAAATATTACATTAAATGTTAACTTAAAAAGAGATGAGATTAGCATCTGGAACTGCATGGTTGTTTTTTTTTTTTCTTTTGTCACTGATCATGATGAATCACAAAGGTCCTTTGACACTTGTCTGAGGAAAACAGCTATTTGGGGCTTTCAAATTGTCAACCAACTGTCTCAGGGAAAAACATTAAACACTAAATGAATACGCTGTTTTTCTACACCATCTTCTGCTGTATTAACTCTTCTCACAGTCTACATAAATTTAAATGGGACATTACCAAGCTTCAGCAAAGGAAATGGTCACCATGCACACCAGGTATAAATGTCTGTTTGTGGCACAGGGGAATAGATGGGAAAAGTGACTGCGATCACCTAGTCTTATGTATGAATGTGGACATGTATTGGAGAGCAATAATTGTGATTCCAGAGAGTAACCAGAAGAAAACTCTCAAATTTAGTTAGGCATGGGTGAGGGTGTGTGGGGTGTTGTTACATTCCAGGAGAGTGTCAGGTTGTAGAAGGGAGGACTTTCATGGTCTTCTCCAAAGACCAAGGAGAGACACTAGCTCATAAAGATACTGCAACTTGTTTCCTTCTTTTTTCCTTTTAATGAAAATTTACAGCTGTCCCATAGTCTCTTAAGAGGATACGCTTGTCTAGTTCAACATGATGTATATTACTGATTCAAAAGGAACTATATACATAAAAAATAAATGGTTTTGAAATGGAAATTATTCTTTTTCTGAAACAGGTTTTAATGTGTACATTTTTAATTAAGTGGAAACATGCAATGATGTGTTGTAAATTCACTTGTAAAAAAAGATTCAGGGGCACCTGGGTAGCTCTGTCATTTAAGTGACGAATTCTTGATTTCAGTTCAGGTCATAATCTCAGGGTTGTGAGATCAAGATCTGTGTTGGGCTCGTACTCTCAGCACCGAGTCTGCCCCAGATGCTCTCTCCTTCTCCCTCTACCCCTCCCTACTGCTTTCTCTCACTCTAAATAAATAAATTTTTAAAATATATATTTAAAAAAGATTCAAACAATTCCTTGGTTTTCTACTTATCAAATTTCAAACTGTATGCTTCACTTAAAAGTCACGTACAAAGTATCTTCAGTGAACTACAGTTTGAATAAAGGTCTTTCCTAAAAGAGAATACACTAACAAATTTCAATTTATAGAACACACTAAACTCTAAAAAATATGGATATATAAAAAAACTGTTTTTGTCACTATAACAGTGATTAGAAGTAGACAGACATGAGTATGACAGGCGTGTAATCCAAGATACAGTAACCAAAAACAAAGAGTCAAAAGAGACTGTGAAGAGTGGTAGAGTCCATGCATAATGTGTTAGAATAATAAAGAACTCCACTGAAACTAGAGGATTCAGAGAGCAGTCATGAGACTGAGACCACAGTGGGTTAGTGAACTGCTAAAACCCAAATGCCCCTAGATGTCTATAGACCAGGTAGCAGGTGAATCAAAGCTCCTAAATGTGTTAAAATTGTCCACACAAAAACATACCATGGATGATTTAAGACAGATTTCAGAAAAGGTACGATGAGATATGGCTTGTCAGAGGGATAGTCCTGTACTTTTCTCATCCTATGTAATCATGCAATGACCACTTATAATCCCACCATATTAGGCACCTTGCAAAAGGTTGAATATGTAAGATAAATAGTGTATGTTACTGCTTTCAAAAGACTTATTGACATATAAGAAATTGTTCAGTCTTTTTTTTTTTAAAATCTCTACTTCCAAGATTTTATTTATTTATTTGCGAGAGAATGAATGAGAGAGAGCATGAGAGAGGAGAAGGTCAGAGGGAGAAGCAGACTCCCCAAGGAGCTGGGAGCCCGATGCGGGACTCGATCCTGGAAGTCCGGGATCATGACCTGAGCCGAAGGCAGTCGCTCAACCACCTGAGCCACCCAGGCGCCCCGAAATTATTCAGTCTTAAAAACAATGCAGTGATGTATATGTTGGGAATGGTGAGACAGTACAGACCTGTTATAAGGATGCTCCAAACAGCTGATGAGAAAGAACATAACAGACATGATTGTAGATATTTATATTTTTCCTCTTTTTTAAACGATGAAAGGATTCCCACCACCTAGTTAAGTAGCATACATCAACTCTCATATTTATCTTTTTTACAGGTATTTAGGTATTTCTATAGCCTCAGTTTTCTGATATGACCAAGTATAGATCAATCCAGTGTCACTACTTCCAGAAATCCTGAAATAAAATACTCGACCTTTCATTGTTCGTTTGCAAATGAGACTGAAAGGGTTAGTCTAAATGGAGCCCTTTTCTCTAACTAGGCAAAAAGGCAGGGGACAGTGAACTAATATGTTCACAGATATGCATTGTTCATGATGCTTCCTTTGTCTGATTAAAACTTCAGATAGACAAATTTCTAATTTGGTTAGAAGTGTTAATTACTTATAGTATTAATGTAGTACACATTGGTATATCGATATGGTGCAATTTCTGAAATAATTCATGTTCATGAGTCTTTATGAATGTCCTTCCGGTTCCCTAGCAGGAGAGACCCTTGTGACAGCAGGACATACTTGAAGGAGTTAACAAAGGAATAAAAATATGACACTAGAGTCCTTTCTAACATCTTCTTCCAGCTGACTAATTCCCATTTCAGTACATTTCCTGTAACTTTCCATTTCCTTTTATATCCCCAAATTTATTAAATATTTTTAACATCTGGCCATTAGAATCAATCTTGTATAAAATTCAAAGAAAAGGAAGAAAAGTGATAATTTCAAGTCAAAGCTAATGTCAGTTTCTAGGAAAAGTAGTTTGGGATTATTAAAAATATTGTAATTTCTTATGTGTTTAACATGTGACAACACATTATATATTTATTCTGTGTGTATATGTATACATATACTATATATATTCGATAATATTAAACCATTATTTTTATTAAATTTAGCTCATATTTTTAAATAGTTTTGTATATATGAAAACTATAATTGATTTTACACCTTAATTATTACTTAATATATTACCAAATATTTAAGTGTTGTTTTTATCATATAGTCTCTCTATATATTTAATTAAATTCTTCTCAACTGAAGTAGTATTTACACTAGTACAATAAACACTTATAATACATTCTAACAAACCAAATAGGTATTTGTATATCTCTAAAATAGAAATATGGCTAAATAACATTTATTCTAAATTGCTTCATTATGTCCTTTGAAATTTTCATTGGGGGGCGCCTGGGTGGCTCAGTGGGTTAAGCCTCTGCCTTCGGCTCAGGTCATGATCCCAGGGTCCTGGGATTGAGCCCTGCATCGGGCTCTCTGCTCAGCAGGGAACCTGTTTCCTCCTCTCTCTCTGCCTGCCTCTCTGCCTACTTGTGATCTCTGTCTGTCAAACAAATAAATAAAATCTTTTAAAAAAAAAAGAGTAACTGAAATTTTCATTGGACACATTTTATCACTCTGTCTCCTCCATAAATGCTATGACAAAATTTTTTTTTAAGATTTTATTTATTTATTTGATAGACAGAAATCACAATGGGAAGCAGGCTCCCCGCTGAGCAGAGAGTCCAATGCGGGGCTTGTTCCCAGGACCCTGGGATCATGACCTGAGCTGAAAGCAGAGGCTTTAACCCACTGAGCCACCCAGGTGCCCCCTATGACAAAATTTTTAAAACCAAACCAAGCTAAACCAAATCAAACCAAAACCAAAACCAAAACCAAACCTCTTGCCCATCAAGGGGTTTTCCTAATAGTTTTTGAAACTTTTAATGAATTACTCTCTATTAGGTAGAATTACCGCAAGACAGTAAGTAATTTTTAAGTAACTGTGAGATTGCTTTATCCTTCCTAGTACTCATAAATAATTTTCTTGTTCATTTTTGTTTTTGTTTTTACATTTTTCTTGTTTAAATTCCAACGATGTCCTTGTCTGGGTGAGGCATCTCATTGATATCCTTTCCCTTTTCTAAATGAGGAATAAGAAGTGTTTATACCTCATCCATGGGTATACGAACTTCCAAAGAGCAAACACAGTATCAATTACACTGCTTCTTTCTAAACAGGGAAAGATTGTTTCCCATCTTCATGTACCTAACTCCCATCCCAACCCTAGCAAGTAGGTGATTTACTTTTAAATTTGTGTGCGTATCACTTTAGGTCCCAAGACAAGTCATACATACATTGACTTCCTGGACAATTTCATGAAGCACTCTTGCCAGCAGGATTTTTTTTTCTTTATCTTTCCCCAAGATATGTACAATGTACCAACTGTGTGTCATGGGTTCCTTCTGCCTTACATGACAAAGTGCATTGACTAATGACTAGACATTTGTTGTTTGTTTCAGCCAAGCATTCTAACCTGGAAAAATAGAACAGAGAACATAGAAATTTGTCCTTTTTGGATCAAGGGCAGCACATGCCTGGTTCCCTTCTAAGTTCTCAAATAGAAATCAGGACATCTCCATTTATATCATGCTTCCAAAACACTCATTGTGTAAGTTTTCTCTGTTCTGCTCCTTTAATCTTTGAATGATTCAATATAATGGCATGTGATATCTCTCCATTTTTTCGTTATTCTTTGGGATAGCCTGATAAACATTCTTTTAAAATTAATTCCATATTTCTTTTTATATTTGAAAGCCACCAAGGACCCTTCAACACTTTGTTATGTGAAGAGATGATGCCTAGCATAATATACAGTAGATTTATTTTTTATTAATCCTGTATCTTAATACATGCTTATAGCTTTGTGCATTACCATAGCTCATAGAAATGCAAAAACATTCAGGTAAGTGTTCCTGAACCTAATGTGCAATTGTGTGATCATTCATGAATATTTGTTCAACTCTTCCATCATCCTTCCAAGTAAATGCCACACTGAACATTTAGTATGTTTGAATGTGCAATGTCTCACACAAGGAAACACTTGCACTTAGCCATAATTTGGCAATAACTTGCTGTGAGGTTTTTAAGATACCATTAGAGTATCGGTTTGCACATGACTTTAGGATGTCATGTTATGAGCCACTGGGTGCTATTTACATGGCGATGCTTGGTTCAGCGGCTCTGAGCATTAATGTCTCAGTACAGAGAAAGAATACAGCTGAGATCCTTGCCACATCCTTATTGATGTAAAACTGTAAATCTCTGTGACATTTGGGCACCTGGGTGGTTCATCGGGTTAAGCCTCTTCCTTTGGCTCAAGTCATGGTCTCAAGGTACTGGGATCAAGTCCCACATGGGTCTCTCTGCTCAGCAGGGAGCCTGCTTCCCCCTCTCTCTCCGCCTGCCTCTCTGCCTACTTGTGATCGATCTCTCTCTCTGTCAAATAAATAAATAAAATCTTTAAAAAAAAATCTCTGTGACATTAAATTTAACCTGAAAGTTTAAAGGCCCAATGATAAAGTATTCCAAGGTTAAGAATGACATGCGTCAAACAGCGAGAGGGACAAAATTCACATTTACATTTTTTTTCCCCTTTACATCTTTCCATCTTCCTTACAGGCTTCCAAAAATTAATTCAGTAGCCCATCTTTTGTCTGGCCTTAAAAACTATTCGAGTGGTGAGGTAATCTATGGAAAAGGTCTCAGATTAGAACTGATTTTTCATTATGTAGTTCAGGTTTTCTTTACATGAACATTTTCTAATCCTCTTTGGAATACAACATGATATGGTTCTTCTAAAACAGCTGGCCTATGTGTCAGCAGAGTTGACAGTAGAGAATAAACAGCAGCATACCTCCAATCAGCTCACTTAATTCTCCCAAGAAATACGGAAGGCGCTTTGAGAGTGAAAAATAACGGAGCCCTAAACAGCCATTCATATAAAATCGAGATCTGTATGAAGGAAGCTAACTGGTAGAGCAGTACCAGGTTGATCTGGAACCCTCTCCCAAAAGACCATCTCAACCATGTGGTCAGTTCATATACTGTCTTATAAGTTAAATGCAGTTTATCCCGTTGTCTAGAATAAAATGCAGAGTAATGATCAAACCATGTATCTGGGCTGATATAGTTTGTGGCAAGACACTGAAGCATGAAAAATTTACTAAAGAATGATTACTACTTAATGAGGATTTTAGGGAGACAGATCAACTCATCTTCCTTTTCTAATAAACCAGCATTACCGCATTCCTTTACCTGTATTTGTTTTGTACCGTATAGAAGGAAAGATATCCTGACATCTACTTTACTTATTTTCTTAAATCTCTTACCCCTTTAGCTACTGTAGACATTATTCAGTTTTTATTATTTTTACCTTGGCAGACACATGTCTCTGAGCTGAGTTTGGGTTTAATTCATGAAGCATTTATCATAAGTTTTCAATGCTTTTTGTTTGGATTGTTTCATTGTCTCAGATATTTCCATTTTCTTCTTCCCTGAAGCCCATGACATAATTGCACCCACTGCCATAAGATATGCAGAGCCCCAATGCAGGATGGGATATGACGGCTATCCTTTCCCCCACTATAATTAAGGTGACAGTGTGACAAACTTTTGACCTTCATCACCTCTCCCTAATGTTTTCCCTACATCCAAGTGTCTTACCCCAGGGGATGCACTCTGAATTCTGCATTACTCCAGAGTCTCCGAAATCCCATTTTGGAATATGCCATTCTCTGACTGCCACTGGCTCTGTCACCAGCCCACTTTTTCAGGTACTCCTGGGATAATAATTCTTTGTATCTTCAAAGTTTTCATTGAACTGAGTTCTTGACCTTTCTAATCTCTCCTTACTCTTCCTGTTTCCTCTATCTTTCCCCCTCCTAACTCAACTTTGACCGTTATTTATCAATTACAATCATGATACATAAATCACCTTTAACATTTGTTCTTTCTCTTTCTCTGTCACAATATCTTGTAAAATCCCAAGTTCTACAGATTTGAATCATATATGTCTTTGTGCCTAAACCTAAAGATTGAATATATGATTTGAAAGATGTTTCTTTAAATCAACCCCCTCAAACTAATGCTGTATAGAAATAATTCCTTTAGTAATCCAATGCTCCAGATTCTGATGTAACTATGAGATGTTTATTTTTCGAATATCCCAAAATTCATCTCTCACTGCCATCCAATTTGCTTCACTAGCCATAATGATCTCTCTTATGTTCATTTTCAGCCATTTAAGCCAAGCCATTTTGTGCTTTCTAGCCTTAAATTTGCTGTTTTCACCACTCATTTGTAAAGTCAGCTTCTTCTTACTCTTTAAGCATTAAATCAATGTTATCTTTTCAAAGAGGCCTTCTCCTACCCCCTTATCTAAAAATGACTACCTGTTATGCCCTCCCTCCCATGTGTTTTCTTTTCTGTGCTTATTAAAATAATTATCTCAAGAATTTTTATCTGTATTTTTATTCCATTCTAGACAGTAAGAAAGAGGGGAATATGAGCCTTTGTTCTCTACTTTATCCCCAGACCTGATATGCCTGGCATACAAGAAGCATACAATAAATATTTGTTGAATGAATGAAAGAATGAATGAATGAAACAATGATAAATTAAGCAAATTACTTGGAATTATTTTGCTTCAGGTGTCACAACATAAAACAAGATGGTTGTCTGGGGATCCTGTGTGGCTCAGTCTGTTAAGTGTCTGCCTTCAGCTCAGATCATGATCCCAGGGTCCTGGGATAGAGCCCTGAGTCTGGCTCCCTGCTCATCCCGAAGCCTTCTTCTTCCTCTCCTTCTGCCCCTTCCTCCCGCTCTCGTGCTCTCTCTCCAGTAAATAAGATCTTGGAAAAAAAAATAAGATGGTTGTACTACATAATATACAAAGTCTCTCCTATCATTCTAGCCACATCTCCAGCTCCTTCGCTTGGTTTGATGTGGCTGAGTTTGCTTGTTCCCTGATGTGCATTTCTAAGCTCACTTGGGTGTTTTCTCAGAGAGAAGAGGCTATAAGGCTGGATCTTGAGACGACCACATCTTTTTGCTGGTTTTTGTTTGTTTGTTTTATTTTTGTTTTGCTTTAACATTTTTTTTGCTTTGACACCAAAAAAGAAGCCTATCCACCAAGAAGCAAGAAGTGATCAGGAGTCCAAGCACCCTCTTTGTGGAAGAAGTTGCCTCACAAGAAATGTGATGAGGGCGCCTGAGTGGCTCAGTGGGTTAAGCCTCTGCCTTTGGCTCAGGTCATGATCTCAGGGTCTTGGGATGTAGTCAGTCCCTCATCGGGCTCTCTGCTCAGCAGGGAAACTGCTTCCCCTCTCTCTCTGCCTGTCTCTCAGCCTACTTGTGATCCTCTCATTCTGTCAAATAAATAAATATAATCTTAAAAAAAAAAAAAGAAATGTGATGAATACCTCTAGCACACTAAATGAGCAACCAAACCCCCATGAATTCAGGGTGCCTCTCTACAGAAATTCTACCTCTCAGATGCTTTTTACTAACCCATTCACCCTTGAGAACTCTTTTCTCTGTGCATTTGTTCCCTTTGCTAGTTCTATGCCTCTATCCATATCCATCTATCATAAACAATTGGATTCACCCTACCTCCAGCCCCGGGCCTCCACTGCAATGTCCTTCGTAGCTACCCAGACACATTTCTAAAAGGTGAATAGTATATATTTTAGGTTTCACTGGAAATAATGAGAAGATACATTTTGAGTTTTCCTGAAAGATTTTTAAAATGCATTTTTCTGACTTTTCTAATTATAGGTCACAATAGTAACTAATATACAATTTGGTTAAGCGGTTCTATTCTGAGAACACAATTTTCTCTAGGTTTTCCATATGTATCGACATAAAGCTTTTGAGAGGAATGTGTAGAAAGATAATTGTGGTAGTGCTGACTAGAGATCAATTATTTATATTACTTTGGGAAGAAGCAGGTCAGATGTGAATTAGACTCATTATTTTTCCTTATTCCCTCAGGCCCCCGCCAGTAAGTACTCATTGATTCCTTCGCAGTATGTGTGCCTTCCCCTAAATACTGCATACACATTTTCAAGTCACAAGTGCTTCATTTAATTATTTGCTCAACTATTACCTTAAGTAAATCCAGTGTATGAAAAAGATATATCTACAAAACAAGTAAATCAAAGAATGCTTATCCTAAGACTTTCTGAACTGAGGTCCATCAGAGAATTAAGGCCTAATGCTCTGAGGCATTCATTGTATGTAATGAATTCACTTCTCTCATATGCATCCAAAGTGGTCCTGGTTCTAAAACATCCTTAGACTAAGTGCTTACATTATTTCCTGGTATTCTGGTTCAGATTAGGAGAAATCCTGACTGAGAAAGTTTTACATTACAATGCAGAGAAAGAGTTAGTAGCTAAAATATATGAATAAAGCAGAGCATATGTATGAAAAATAATACAGAAAGTAAGATACTAAATAAAAATGTTTCAAGATTTAGTGCCAAGAATGTGATAGGAACAAAGTGTAGAAAGGTCCCCATTAAAAGAACAGCTTCTGCTCAACTATAAACTATTGCTAGTATGTGGGAAGGTTACTACAATTTTATAAGGTCTGCTTTTCTTTTTATAGAGAATCTTCAATTCTCAGATGTTTTGTGTAAAATTTCATGGTTTTGAATCTTTCTGATTAATTTTTAAACTTCTAATCTATTAAACAGGAAAACACAACACTTGTTGGGATAGAATTCCCCCAGGCTGCCGGTGAGTGAAGAAGACCTTTGCATTATAAAACTTTTCTGAATAGTAAGCTCTCAGGGAACATTTAAAACTATTATCTGTTACAATTTTTTTTTTTAATTTAAACTGTTCTAATTGGATGGAATACCTGAACTCTCAATGATATGGCATTAATTAGGTGCATACAAAACATGATATTCTGTAAAATTTTCAGAAGGAACAGCATTATAAAATGACAAAATTTTACTTTTTCTCTTCATAACGTTAATTTGTCGAAGAGTTTCCTAAAACGCGTTCTTGCTTAGTGTACCTGTTTATCCTGATAAGCAGTTTGTGTCATGCGTTTGCTTTTATTTTGATCTTTTATGAAGCTTTTCATTCAACTGTTCTATTAACTAACTGTTCTAGTGAATGAGTTCCTGCTCCAGTTCTATCTACAAGAAATTCTATCACGAAAGATTTCCACTA
This sequence comes from Mellivora capensis, assembly GCA_004024625.1. Classification (NCBI taxonomy): domain Eukaryota; kingdom Metazoa; phylum Chordata; class Mammalia; order Carnivora; family Mustelidae; genus Mellivora; species Mellivora capensis. The sequence goes on along the minus strand of PISX010001151.1, from coordinate 105,633 downwards.
CAGTTTCACCTTATCCCCTGAGAGGGCCCTGCTCTCCCTAACCACCATTTAGTTCTCCAATTTAGGGAACCTCCTGACACTCTCTGAACCACCATCCCCTTTATGCCTCCAACTTTGTACATGCCATTCTCTGCCTGATACAGTCTATCTTTTGTCTGCTAGCCTAACTCCCTAGTCATCCTTGAAAACATAGCCTAGAATCTTCCTCCTCTAAGAAGCTGTCCTTCTTTCTCCCAACCCCCTTGCCTCTAAAACTGTAACCACTCCAGAATTTACCCAAGTAACAGGTTACATATTTTCAATGCTATTGTCACTGAGCTGTTCAACATGGCACTTCATCTGAAGTCTGATTTTCTTCTGAGCTAATGAGCTCCTTGTCTGGCATGGGGCTGTATTTTATTCATGTGTCTGTTCTTACACTCTCACATCCAGTCTGCTCCACTGGTAGTTGGTCAAGCCTAGATGAAGTTAATTAGGTGCTGAATATTTCCTCATAGATGCCTTCTATTGGTTTAATATTGAATAAGAGATACACACATTTAACATTTTAAAAACTATAAAAAATAGGGGTGCCTGGGTGGCTCAGTGGGTTAACGCCTCTGCCTTGAGCTCGAGTCATGATCTCGGGGTCTTGGGATCCAGCCCCGCATCAGGCTTTCTGCTCAGCAGGGAGCTTGCCTTCCCCCTCTCTCTCTGCCTCCCTCTCTGCCTAACTTGTGATCTCTGTCAAATAAATAAATAAAATCTTTAAAAAAAATAAAATAGGGGCGCCTGGGTGGCTTGGTGTGTTGAAGCCTCTGCCTTCAGCTCAGGTCATGATCTCAGGGTCCTGGGATCGAGCCCCGCATAGGGCTCTCTGCCCAACAGGGAGCCTGCTTTTCTCTCTCTCTCTCTGCCTACCTCTCTGCCTGCTTATGATCTTTGTCTGTCAAATAAATAAATACATTCTTTAAAAAATAAATAAAATAAAAACTATAAAAAATAATGTAGAAAATTTGAAATCCTAAACATCAACACAGCAAACACCAACTTCTGTCCCATGTTATTTTTGCAGTTTTTGTTCATTGAGGAATAATCACAGTGACAGAAATGCATTAGAGCAAATGGATTTGCAGAAGTATAAATAATCATGAAATTCTCCTAGCCATTCACTGGAAGTATCAGTGTTCATACTACTGATCCTTAGATGGTTTTTGATCTAATTCTTTAGCCTACTTTAGTGACGATGGGCTCTAGACTCAGGGGTTCTTAACTTCCTAAATCTTGAGGGGTGGGGAAAGGATGAGTGGAGATGGTTATAGTCCCTTTTTCCAAGGCAGACAATCAGTGGTCTTGCATCACACCTTTTCAGTTTTTGTTTCCCTGTTTATTTATTTATTTGCTTGCTTTTTTTCCTTTCCTTTTCTTTTTCTTTCTTTCTTTTTTTTTTTTTTTTGAGCAAGAGAATGTGTAAATCCCAAAGGCTCAGGTTGCTGATAATTGCAGCTGCTGCCCAGCTTGAAAAAACCAGGGAGTCCAGGTAGGGCTGTGACGGGGAGCCTGGGGGACCTCAAGAGGCCTCTGGAAGCCTCTCTCCATATCACTCCCTGAGGAGGCCCAGGGAAAGATAGAAGCAGACCCTGGGAGAAATAGTGAGGTCAAGGCGATTACAGCTTCTAATACCCTATTACAAAGGAAAGGCGCAGACATCGCTGAGACCTTTAGAGAATATTCATTCCCATTCATTCTCCCTCTTTCTCTCTCTCCTTTGAGTGGAGAATGTGGGTGGACAGACTGTGTTGAAAACAGAGGTCCTGGGTGGCTGCTTTTTCTCAGAATCCTATTTCTCCACAGTGAAATTTAAGTTGGATTGGCGTTTTCTTGACAATTGTGTGAGGAATTCACACAAAGAAAATGAAAAAGTCACATAACTCTCCATAAAACTCCTAATGACACCTCTGTAATCACTTGTTTTCTGCAAGACCCCGAATTGGGGTGGTCATCGGTCACCCACCCTGACTGGGTGATTGGCTAAGTGGTCTCTGTGGGTATTTGTACTTTTCAGATTCAGCTGTGCAAGGAATACAAAACCTCTTCCTCCCCCCACCCTACTTCACTCTACTTGGGAGGGGCAGTGTACGCATGTTCATGTGCGTATCTACTTGTGCATGGTTAGCAAAGGGGCCTGGAAGAATCTACCCCTCTTGCAACTCAGTCCCCACTCTAAAGGAAACAACCCTCCCTCTGGCAGGAGCTTGTCTCTGATCTGTCCCCAGCTGAGGCGTCCTCTCCATGCTGATAAAGACTCTCTGCATGCTCTTCTGTCCAGAGAGCTGATGCTTTGGTTTTGGGGAGCAAGAGCTGACTTCCTTTTGGTGCAGGACATTTTCCCTGGGGTGTGCGAGGAGTGTTGATGTGTTCATGCGTGAGTGTGTGTGTGTGTGTGTGTGTGTGGGTGTGTCCGCGCGCGCATGAGAGAGAGAAGGAGAGAGTAGGGAAGGGAGAGAGAGACAGAGGGAGGGAGAGCATAAGAGAAAGAGGCAGAGGGTAGGGAAAAGACAGAGGGAGCTTCCTCGCCTCCTGCACCGTGCAGGTGGCACCCGCAGCTTGAGAAAACGGCAGCCTCCACCCGCTCAGCCTGGCGATTGGCTGGTTTTTGTTATTGCCCAGCCAGGAAGAGGGAAGGACCAGAGACAGCCTCCCGCCCAATTGCGCACAGGAGGCCGCCACTATGAACGCAAGGCGGCTCATCTCTAAAGAAAGCTTGGCCGCAGAGAGACGAGCAGGAGCACCCCGGGCAGTGCGCGTGCGAGCGGCACGGGAGGGCTGATCTCAGAGGACGCGCGGGGGCTGGGCTGCGGAGGACCCCCCACTTCACTTCCGAGACCCTGCGGCTCCGCTCCTCGCGGGGGAGTCCCGGTTCCACGCTCCACCAACATTGCACAGATTTTCTCCCCTCGGCACTATCTCCGCCACCTTCCTATCTAGAGAAGCTGCGGGAGCCGGGGGCGCCCAAGGTGCGCTCCTTCCGGAAGCCGTGGGCCATCCCCAGGCTGAGTCTGCGCGGCATCTTTCATCAAGGGAAAGAAACTGCGAGAACTGAGGCTCGGGGGAAATACTACTCGTGGGGTCGTCCGGGGTATGATGGAAAGTCGAGCCGTAAATACGGTAGAGTGAGGGGCGGGGCAGGATAGGCCAGTTCCTGTGAGCTGTGTGTCAGGGTCATGAATTAAAAAACAAAGGCTGTTGAGAATGTGTGGGATTCTCTACACTTTTCCCGGGAAGAGCTCAGCTTCCCCAGTGCAGCAGAATTGAGAGCTGTGTTGACACCCAGGGCTCGCCATGCCTAGCAAGAAGTCCCTGCAGAAATGTCCACGAAAACCTGTGCTTTTGTCCCTCCAGTCCATGCAGAACTCAACGGAAATGTCTTATTTACCATCCTGGCGCCCTTCCTTCTTCCTCTGTCCTTTCACTCCAGTGAGAATCCAGCTAAAGTTAAAGCCCAGAAAGAAGAGAGTGCTTGCCTCCTCCGTTCATCTAATGTCCTGGCTACTGGAGATGTTCTGGGTCAGAAATGCCCTTTCTTGGAGTAAAGATTTTTACTTCAAGGGTTTGGGGGGTACCTGCACAAACTGGGTACGGCACACAAAGAAGTTTAATCGACTCTCTCCTCTGTTTGCCCAGATGATGTCTTTAGTTTAATAAATATCTCTGTGATTTTGAGCTTTACCCAGGAGGTGGCTATGGTTTTGTGTTGTTGACAAAGCACAGAACTATTTCTGAGGATGTGAACCTGGTTCATTTGACAGACAGTAACTGGAAATCCTACTTCTATGAGAAAGTTTACACTGCAAAAAAAAAAAAAAAAAAAGTATAGGTGTTTGTCTGAATGTAAATTTGTCCTTTATTTTTCAGACTTTATGCTACTTATCTACTATCTTTAAAATATGTGAAAATAAGTTGCATGTATAACTTATCTCAACCATTAATCAAAATGAACTATGTATTATGCTACTTAAAATTCTTTTTACCTTCATGACGCTAACATTTTTTCTGTTCTATCTCAGAGATGATGGACTCTGTTTGAACTGGTTAAGAGTTCTTCAATCTTTACACTCTCTAGAAGTTTGCAAAATCAATTTTTCTTTGGTTTTGGACATACAGTGAGTTTCTTTAATAATGCCATGGGTTTCACAGGATGTCATGGGTATCTTGTGCTAGACCAAAATATTAAACAGTGACTTATACTTTAAACATGCATATATTAATAAAAGCTCAATTTAATGATGCTCAGTGAATGAAGAAAATCTATAACCGTAACCATTATATGATTGGCATGTCTAGGGATCCACATGTGAGTTTTGAATACACTGTCTTTACAATGACAGAATAAAATTTTCAATGAAGTATTTATATTTAGCATATTACTTTTTTCTGTACTTAATTATCTCCTAGAGAGAATTTAAAATCATATGTTCTTACTGGTTTATATTAAAAGATACATTTTCTAATGGGAATTTTTTTTTACCATATTAGCTGTATAGAAAAATGAATTGAAGCTAAAATAAAGCTAATATTAGGGTATACTTGCAAAACTTTTAAGTTGGTCTTTTTATGGGAACAGAAACTCGCATTTCTGCCATTCTTTTACACTCATGAAGTATTTTCTGACCACTGTCTATGTGTGGACCTCTCTGACAAAATCCCTCCTCTTAAAGGGAGAGGTTGGAAAATAAAACAGCAAATGAAGTTAGGTACTAGGAGATTTTTTTTTTTTTTTATGCAATGGGGGTTTGGAAAAAGGAGAGTTTACCTATTTTATTCTGCTGGAAAGATTTCCTGGGCTAATAATAAAGAAACTTAAAATGACACTCTGAATAGACTGAATTTTGACATAAAATTTATAAAAAAGGGAAAGGGCAGAGAGGGTAGGTGAAGAAAGTGAAGGCTCTGTTCAGGAACCAGTTTGGATGGAACTTTGTTGATGTGACAGGAAGTAGAAGACACGTGTCCAGAAGTACTGAAGATAGGTGGAAGTAAGTTGGACAGACCCGTCTCTCATTCCTCCCCTCCATAACTTTATGTAAACTCTTCCTAAGAAGTACATTCTCTTCATGCTCTTCCTAGAAGACCAGAAAGCTTGCATAATATCAAAAGCATCAAATAGTACATGACCCAGAGGCACAACTGGAGTAGGTGAAGAACCATTTAGCAGAGCATCTGTGATGAAGGGAGCATTAATCCCTACGAAATGCAAAGATCAGAGGTAGGGAGAATATCTGGTGGTTTCCTTAATGTTACTTGGTGATAGAAAGAAAAACGCTAAGGGTCCATATCTTTCTTTCTCTTTTAACATATCAAGAAGAAAGAATTAAACTTGCATTATTCACACTCTCTGCCTTCATGTACAAAAATTTCTTCATTTTCACTTCCTTGTTCTAGTTAGTAAATGTCCATAGCAAGGACAACATAGACAAAGTGACCCGCAAATGGGAAATGCCATACAGGAAAAGAAAAGACTGAGGACCTCAGGCCATACCTCTTTAGGGGATGAGGAAAAAGAGGATGCTGTAAAGACATAAGATTTCTAAGAGAAGAGTATTGTCTAGGATAAACCACACTGGACCCTAAAGTGGTAAGGACAGGTGTCATTCAGAACTTACCGCAACAGGGAAAAGGGCCAAGCATGAACTGAACTCAAATCCTCAAAACAAAAGTCAGGAGACCTTTTAAAGCCTGGGGGTACTAAAGAAAGACAACGAAGGGTGTTGGGGTGGGGGGTGGTCCATGTGACTAGGCCACCTGGATTTGTTAACTGGTGCATTATTGTATACCTGGAGGAGAAACAGTGTTCTATTTATAGGACAGGAGGCAGTGGTTGGGTTGCAAGGTGCCCACTGAAGCTAGGCCCTTATCCTCCTATAGGGACTGGGACCCAGAGGGAGACTCACCTCCCTGAGTGCATTTCAGAGAGATTGTTCTTAGACCTTTGAAGAAACCATTTGGGTGGTATTTTACATTTCAAAGGTCAGAGGAAAGATGTGTAAGTGCCAGCTTCCTAAAGTGAGTTCTCCAAGAAGTGCTTCTGGGGCCTATCAGAGGGGTTTGGGCTGCTACGAAGAAGAGCAAATTCTGAGAGCACTAAGAGCACTAAGAGATTTTTCAGGAAGGCATTCAAAAGGTGCTGGAGCTAGGCCCGTGAGAGAAGTGTTGGGTCCGTAATCAAAGGAGCGAGACTGATACAAAGCAAAGGTCAAGCAAAGCTTTATTTCGCACCAAGCAACGAGAATTAAACCGACCATTCGGGGCCGCCTCTTACAGAGAGGGCAACCACCCCCAGCCTCACAGACTAACTTTTACAGAGCAAAGGCCATGTGGTTGAGCCTGGCCACACACAGGTGGCCAATGAGATTACAACACACAAAGAAAGCTGCACAGTCATGTTAGGTCCCACACGGGTGGCCAACTGAATTACAATTCACCCCATAGTAGCTATTTGAACTAGCCTATCACCTTGGTCAGAATTGGTGCCCAAAAGGTGGGGCCCACACTCCTTGGTAGCTAGGGAGACAGTATGCGCGCCCCACTGATTGGATGTCTCCATCTGGCCCGACTCATCCCTGCATTTGGGCTCTGTTATCAGGGACTGGTCGACCATATTTTACTGGTTTCCCAGACTTGCTTTTAAGTAAGTTCCCCTGGGGGGGAGGGCAGGGTCAGTTTAAGTTTTACTGCACAAACAACAAAATCACTGTTTAACAGGATAGAGCTGCTCTGGCTAAATAGGCCCTTACAGAAGCATGGGAGAATATGATCAAGACTGAGAATACATGGGTTGGGCAGGTGCCATTCTGTCCTCAGAGTATGCAGTTAGCAGCCCAAAGCCTTTTAAGCACAGGCAGGTAACAAAGAGTTCTACACTTATGAATTAATAAAGTGGACAATGATAAGTTCATCTGTAGGCCCTATGTGTCAATACAGTAAAAAAACCTTAACATTAATGTATTCCAGCAGAAGTCATATTAGGAGATATTATTCATTAATATCTATATTAGTTCAGATTTTATTAATTGCTTACTGTAGACATGACCCTGGTTTGAATCAACAGGACATTTTAAAAGCATATTTTAAGAAACCCATTGATTATTAATATTTCTTTGATTCTCTTATTTTAGTAGTTGGCAGAAGTAATGGTGATTGTTTTCCTTACAGTTATAATCAATGTGAAATATCATAAAAACTGCAGAGTATTTTCTTTCTGTGGCTGGCATAGAGCTAAAGTTCTATTGACGCATAGATTACAACTGTGTGCTAGTTAAGGAAATCTTTTATTATAATTTAAGCGTAACCATAGAATACTTTAGAGAAGACTAATTTTCTGTTCCTACTATCAAGAGGAACCAATTTAAACTTAATTAATTAGCTATAAGTGGTCTTATCATTCTTCTAATAATGTGGGCTTCCCAAAATTAATGAAATAAACCTTCATAAGGGATAAAGCTAAACTGACAATCCCTTGACAACAGGAAATATGTGTTGGAGGTCTTTTTTTTTTTTCTTCTTCCTAGGGCTTAGAAGACTCTCCTGCACCTAATATAAACTCAGTAAGCATTTATCAACTAATATGCTAACTATACATGGAAGCATTTTATTTTAAAAATTGCTAGAGAATATCTGTAACAGTTGGTATGTATTTGTCTAAGTTACTGGAGGGCAGAGATGGTTTTTTTAACTGACTACTAAATATATAGAATTAGAATGGAAGTAAATTGGAAAATCCGCTAATCAGTAACTGGAAAAATAACATCCAAAACATGCGCATTCCTTCCTTTCTTCCGCACTTCTCAATAAACTTCTAGTGTGTGGATGCACTATTATTCTTTTTGATTTTTGTTTACATTCTTAAATTCACTAGCTCTGCTGCCAGCATTAGGCAGATGATTTCATAATGCCAGTTTTTACTGGACCTCTTGGCTGCAATTTGTTGTCTGATCACTCTCATTTTCAAAGTTGCCATTCATTTGGTTTCTGTGATGTTCCTTCTCTCCAGCCTTTTTTTTTTTTTCTTTTTCATGAGCTCGATTTCCTCCTTAAATATTGTCATTCTCCAACATAACATTTTTCACCTTCTGACATCTAGGGGATTCACTTACTTTTCCCAATTGAAATTTCTAAAATTCTGCTCACTCAAGAAAATAAATAAATAAAAACCTTGGCACCTAGCACGGTTTACCTGTGACTGGGTGAATTCCCCAGGCTTCCACACTCTCTGTACACTCTTTGCTTGGTTGATCTCACCTCCTCTCAAGGTTTTCAGGTGGTAATGACTATTAAGGTCTGTAGCTTTGGGCCAAATTTCTTCTCTGAATTTGAAGTTCTTAATATATTTAAAACTAAACACATTTATTTTCTGCAGATAGTTCTCGTCTAGGTTTTGGGTTTTCTAAAAACCACATTTAGGTATTTGGTAGCGCCCCTCCCTCTCTCCTCACCAGCCCTCATCCCATCAGTCAGACACCAAATCCTGGAGATTCTATACCCGACATGGTTCTTGGATCTGTTCTCTGTCCGTAATCTTTAGTTCTGGTTTACACTGTCACCATCTATTCTGGGGACCAAGGTCCCCATGGTCCCCATGGTCCCCACTGAGCCACTCACCAGCAATCCTCAACAACTCCTTTGGATATTTCTTAAAAACAAATGTTTGACTCCTTTCCTACTTCACTTCCTACCACTCTTTACCTCAGATGTCAGGAGTATTTCTCCACATGGGATGCAATGTCACCTCTATGCTTTATCCAACAATCCCCTTCCTTTCCTTTGCTCCTGCTTAAGGACTCAGCTCAGGCACAATTTCCTCGTCCCTCTTGCCCGACAGTCGATTGTTTTAAGAGTCATTCCTCAGTGCTTCCAAATGCACCTTGCAAATATCTCACCGTTCATATCTATTCTTGGACAATGAATTCTTTGAGGGTATAAAATACCACAGTCATCCTCTTACCAAAACAGAGCCTAATACCTAGTCAATATGTTCTGGTCAAATAAGTACTAAATGAAGGAATAAAGAAGTAGTTTTGCTTGAGTTTATGTGATGAATGATGCTACTCCTTGTTAAAAGACAACATGGCAAAACACTGAGTCTGAGAGTCAGGAAATTGTGTTGTTCCATTATTAAAAATAACAAAAGAAAGAAAGAAAAAAGATAAAGAAGAAGGAAGAAAGGAAGCAAGGAAGAGGGAAGGGAGGAGAAAGAGACAACAGAGAAAGAGACAGAGAAAGACTGTTTCTTTACTGTTTCTTAGGCTTTGTTTGAAAACCTAGACATGAAATTTAATATATGTTCCTCACTTGCTCTCATGGTAAAATGAGAGGTTGAACCCCATTATCTGATTTGTTCCTTACAGGCTTAAAATCCTAAGTTAACCAGAAATGAAAATTTGCACAGTTTTCCAGCTCATTTTATATTTTTTCTTAACACGGTAACTTTACTGCTTTGGTTGGAGATTTTGAATTCCACAAGATACATTTTGAATCACATTCAAGTGAAAAATCAAAAAAAAATTTGAAAATTAAAAAGTATTTCTTAGTGGTTATATTTTTGAAATTATCCATATCATGATTCATAATTTGTCCCTGTGAATAATCAAAGGTTGATTACAGACTGGAACATTCTTCTTTTTTTTTTTTTTTTGGACATTCATTTTGAAACTATGCTTTTTTTGGTAGCTGTTCGTTGTTGTTTTGAAAAGAAATTGTTTATACATGGCCTCAGACAGCTGCCACAATCAAAATTTTATGCCACCTTTAGAAGAAAACACTTTTATTCTATGTTCTCTTAAAGCTATATTGTAAGTTTTTAAGTTTTTAAGTTTTATAAGTGCTGGACACTTGCCCATCTCACCTCTTAATATTCCTGGCTTTCCTGGCTTATAGGAATATTAAGAGAGAGGGTTACATGGGACTCTGGAGGGGCATTTCCATGGCTCCTTGGGCTTTGCAGGTCAGGTTAAGAAAGTCTAGCGGAGTATGGGCCCACTCTAGATTTGGAATGGGGGCTATTTGAAGCTGCTTTAAGGCCATCTTTGCTTGACAGAATCTCCTTCCTCTCTCATGCATTTTGTGTGATGAAAGTTTAGAAAACATGCCTAAGCAGAGAGCACGGCAGCCGGCCAGAAGGCTTGGGAAGATCAGCCTCACCCTATTTGTGAGCAATATCTCTCGGTGATGGACGGACCAACAACTGACAGAAAATGTGACGAGTACTGGACTAATAATGTGTACAAAGTTGGAGTTCATAACAAGGAGCATCTTCTCTCACTTATTCTTGCTTATCCTTTTCTCTGTAACATTTAAATATGCTGGAAGTCTACTGAAGGAAATTCATGTGCACCCCATAACCAAATTACTACAAGTTGAATTATGAACTCTGTGCAAATCGTAAGGTCTAAAGATCATTTTAAGCACAGATTTTATTATCTAAACTTATGGGGAGTGGAGACTGAGTGTTGTCTACCACTGGATCCTCGCAGAGACCCTGTCTACAGCATCTGTAATGGCTTCTTTCTTTTTCATCCTCTATTATATACACTTATTTTTCTCATCACTGACATTACAAATTTTGATTTTCCAATGCATTCTCTTTCCTCAGAAGCTAAGTCTACACACAAAGGATTTGTTTTATATTGTCCATCATGTCAGTAGTCATTAAATGAGCAAATAAAAGAATGGATGCTAAAATATAATGATGCTTCTGAACCGTTCACTAGAAATCTAGTTTGTTTTTATTTCATTTGTTACCTTTGTAGTAGAACTGGGACAGTTGGCAATAACTGATTATGCTAATGACAATTACTCGCAAGTATACTATTATCCTTTTGATGGTGGAGATGGAATTCAATGCTTTTCTACCCGCTTTGTGGATTTTATAAAGTCAGTTCCAAAAGCAATGCAAAGATAACTTGTCTTTATATCAACCCTGTCCATAAAGCAGCCGCAGACCACACCCAGCAATGTGATCACTCTTTCCTTCTTACCCTACATGCAACTGTTGTTGAATAATCCATCTGGCAGTTGCTCATGGCTTCTTTATAACATCGCTTTTGTTATAGTTGTAAAATGTTATTTAACTTTTTATGTTGTTTTTTCCTCAATCACATTTTAAACTCTTCAAAGGCAGTAGCTATTTCTTATTCTTACTTATCACAGTCCATATAATAACCACTTAATAAATGTTTATCTTATTCGATATAACATGGCATACAACATTTATTATCTAAATCATTCAATCTCAATTATGACTTTGCCTTTAAATGCAGATTAAAGTGCATATCAGTTTTACTCAGATGCCATTTCTTTCAAAACAGTTAAGTAGTAAAAGAGAACTCATTAGAATTTTATTATACCTTCATTACAACTGAAAGATCTTTTCTTAATTTAATTTAAGAGCTCCGTAACAAATGCTCTTCAAATCACCAAACCTTCTTGGTAGATAATGTGTTACTATTACCATTAAAAGGACCTGAGGAAAATATATACTACAATATAAGAGAAAATAATAAACATGATATATAAGAACTGTATGATAAAACAGCATTCCTTTTCCTATATAAAGGCAACAAATTTTTCTATATGAGTAAACACATATCAGACAAAATCTATTTGATTAGTTCAAATATCTTTACAACCAACATAGATATGTGTGGACATTATGGAAATTATATTTATGTATATGCCCCATATATATATATATGTAGAGGATATGCATATGTACTTGTGTGTATGTGTATATATATAACATATGTATATATATATATATATATACATATACTTTCAAATTATATATGTAATTATGTAATGATACACTATAAATTTCAGTAGCCTAGGTATAGACCAACCTATTGAAATCTGAGAAGCAATTCATTTTTGCATATTGCCTCATCTAAAGAAATTCAGCAATTGGAATGCTCTCCTAAGAATATTTAAAAATTTTTTGGAAAAAATCATAGTAATGATAGTGATGAGTCATAATAATAAACTTTATCAATGTGCATCATGTATATGTAGTTTAGGAATAAAACTAATTAGTTCAATACTATAACAAACAATAAGTATAACAAAATACATAAGGAAGATTTTAATATCTTAGAAACCAAGACTTATCATGCAGGTTTCTGCAAATGTCTTTGTTTTAAAATGACTTTAGGAGGTTAGATTCTTGTATCAGTTAAAGGTAAATAAAGTCTCTAACTAATCTTGACTCATATTATAGAATCAGAGACACCTTGCCGGGTACTCTTCCTCTGAGGCCTAAACAACCTGAACTGTTTGATATATGAAAATTTGATCAATACATTGTCATGGAACATTGTCATGTAACTCTGATCATCGGAGGAGAATGACAAAAAACATGAGTCATAAGGGAAAGTTTTAGTCTCACACGAACCACAAACGAACAGAGAAGCACACTGCTACAAAAGGTCCTTCTATACTCTGAATTAGTTGAGAAAGGGACAAGGCTTTTCTTTTTCCCTTGTGGCAGGTGGAGAAGGCTTCGAACGGGGCCCCAAACTGGTTACCCCTGGGGTCTGCCAAGCAGTTACTTGGGTCGCTACATGGAGAACTGTGCCTGTTCCAAATGTGCTGACGCTCGGAAAGAAGGAGACCAGCAGCCCTGAGCAAACCACAGAACCGAAAGAACACGGGGAGGCGAGGATGTTAGACTTTCACTGAGCAGACAGATCGCATGCCCTCCTTGGGGAAGCCATGGGAAGGGACTAATAAAAGCACAATATTTTTTACATAATGAAATAAGAATGCAGAGATCATAAAAACAGGGCGTCTTGCATTCTGCTATCTCTTATGCCCGCTCTCATCTACCCACTCGTTGGACGGTTTACCCCAGCACGCTGGGGCTATCTCAACCCTTTATTCCCCAGCAGCAATCTGATTTTTTGGCCCTATCATTTCTAGTGCTTGTTGTTTCTAACTTATACGTTGTGTCTGTTGTGTTGGTGGGTGCTCATTTGTTTTCTCTGATCCGCATTTCTCTTTTCATCTCATTCTGTTGGCTTAACATCTTTTTGCTTATATTTTATTAGGTTTAGGTTCATATTAAATGCTTTGCTAATGAGAGGGACTCAGGGGATATTTGTGTGTGTGTGTGTGTGTGTGTGTGTTTTCAATGGCTTTTTCTTCTTCTTTTTTTTAATTTTAAAGATTTTCTATTTATTTGACAGAGAGAGATCACAAGTAGGCAGAGAGGCAGGCAGAGAAAGAGGAGGAAGCAGGTTCCCTGCTGAGCAGAGAGCCCGATGATGCGGGGCTCCATCCCAGGACCCCGAGATCATGACCCGAGCGGAAGGCAGAGGCTTAACCCACCGAGCCACCCAGGTGCCCCTCAATGGCTTCTTCTAAGTCCAGCTTTTCACCTCTCTTTTTCAAGTTCCTTTCCTCCCTCATTTGCTTTTTCCCTTCCTCCCTTACACTAACATAATGGTGGCAGAGATGCTATACCACTTCTCTCCCTCTTCCTCATGCTTGGGAGTTGCCATCATTTGGTGGGAACTTACTCATTTTATGATTCTGACTCCCGATCTCTTCCATTCCTTCCGTGAATATTTATCACGTGCTGGCTGCATCCCTGGCAGGGTTCTAGGCACAGATGACGTGGGATATACTGGGTAACCAGAGAGGACTTTTTTTATTTTGTCATTTTGTCATTTGAGCAGGGATCAGAACAACAAGAATGACTGCCCATAGGGCAATGTTGAGAAGAAAAACAAGGGCTTCGTGCTGGGCCGGGGGGAGGGTGATTGGAATGTTTTAAGGGGTGGAAAGATAGAAATAGAAATGGGCTACAATGAATAAGAGGGGCTGGGAAATTAGGTGAAGGTTGTGCACATTTTTATGCACCGGTGTATGAATCCACTAGGGCTGCCATAACAAAATACCACAGATTGGGCAGCTTAAACAACAGAAATTTAGGAGGCTAGAAGGTTCTGGAGACTAGAAATCCAGGGTCAAGGTGTTGGCAGGTCTGATTTTTCCTGAGGTCTCTCTCCTCAGCTTGCAGATGACTTTTTCTCTGGGTATACACGCCAGGTGTTTCTTCTTATAATGACCCTCGTCTGATTATATTAGGGCCGTACCCTGATGATGTCATTTAAACTTAATTACTTCTTTAAAGTCTTTATCTCCAAATATATCCACATTCTAAAGCTTTGGGGGTTAGGGCTTCAACATATAAATTTTGGAGGGTCACAATTTAGTTCATAACAACCAGGATTAATGAATTGGATTTAATTCTAAGTGTCACGAGAGGTCATGGTAGGATTTCATATGGGGTGAATGGCTTTTTATATGTGATTTGTTCCTCCTCTGTTATGAGTTGAAGATTGGAAGCATTATGTTTACTTTTCTGATATGCCAGGTGTGGGCATAGGGAAGGAGAAAATTCAACAGGGAGTGTACAGCTGTTAATGGAGGAACTGGAGTTTAAATCTCTTCTGAGCTGTGTTAAAGAGAATCTCCAGAGTTCACATCACCAAATCTAAAATATATTTTAATCCCATGGTGTGGGAATTCTGCAACTTAGCTTAGAACCCCAAAGCTCTGATTCTTCAGTATAATTTATTGGGTGGTCTCTCCTTAGAAGCTGATGCCATGCCCCTATCCAGCAGATGGAAAAGTAAGAAGGCTTTCTTTGGAGTGGTGGCTGAAGGACAAGTGACTCTGGGCTTTCAGTGGCAGAGAACCCCATCCTCCTCAGCACTCTGCTCCCTTACAGACTCCTCTAGTTTCTCTGCTCCGAAGTTATTGCATAGAATGGTGATCTGGCCAGAGCCATGATGACTGGGCTCCCTCCACTTTTCTTCCAGTTTGAAGAGACAATATGGATAAGTAGTGTCTCCTGGAACATTTTCCTGCTTCAGCTGAAATCCTATTGTGATGATTTCCTTTATACTTTTCTGTTTTGGATGCAGTCTCCAGCTCTCAGTGTGCCACATCTGACACCTGTGAATGCCGGTGAAAGTTCTCAGGATTTTCTTTTTTTTTTTTTTTTTAAGATTTTTATTTATTTATTTTGACCGAGATCACAAGTAGGCAGACAGGCAGGAAGAGAGAGGAGGAAGCAGGCTCCCTGCGGAGCAGAGAGCCCGATGTGGGGCTCGATCCCAGGACCCTGGGGTCATGACTGGAGCCAAAGGCAGAGGTTTTAACCACTAAGCCACCCAGGCGCCCCAGTTCTCAGGATTTTCTAACCACACTCTCCGATGCCTGCTTTTTTTCTGACCAAGCTGGCACACAGACATGTCAGGATTTTCACATGATTTCTTTTGCACCTTTTTGCAACTTTTAAAATTTTATGGTAAAACGTTGTATCTATTTTCCTGATGGACTAATGAAAAAATTATTATTACTATTAGTAGTAGTAATTTTAGTTACTAATTAATTAGTATCATTAGTAATATTATTATTATTATATTATTATTTTCTTCCATATTGACAGAAGCAAAATCAGTGATCGGGGTTAAATCCACCCTGAAGTCTAAGAATATCTTATATGATACACTCATTCCTGTGGTGGCTTCATGTTTCATTTTGTATTTGATTCAGTTACACAGTAGTCCCTTCCTCTCCTTAATGTTAGATTGACTTCAATCAGTATTTTTTAATTAAACAATGTTCCTGCCACTGGATTTGTGTTTTTTAATCAAGAACACGAAGCAGAGCAATTAGTTGCTTGAAATTATGAACAAACTAAACCATATAGTTCTCGGCAGACATTGATTCTATTCCGACTCTTTTACATTCTAAATGAAGAAGGGAACTCATAAAAGGCTGCTATGAACAGAGCAAGCAGAGATAACAGAGGCTCAGACACACTAAAGCTAATTACCTACAGTAAGTGATTTGAAGCAAGGCCAATAAGAGACTGGGGAGTAAGCATATTAAAGCCACTATAATAGAAGACATGAAATGAGACAAAAGAAATGAGGGATGGAAACGTAATGCGTGGAAAGAAAGTCACACAAGAGATTAAGGAAATTATACTACTATTGTGTTTTGTTTTAGGGAAAGTGAATGACCTTCAGTGGCAATGATTTTGAAACTGGTTCTTGTAAGAGAGCCTAGACTTGTCTGCGGTCAATGGCACGCAGGTTAACTCTTTTTTGTCTTCCCAGTCCCACCTTCTTTCCTTACCCCTTCCCCTCGCGGTGTAAATGATTAGGCACATGGCAGAAAATTATAGGCAGGTGACAATTCAAAGAGCGTAGATGCCGTGGGCTATGCTTCTCTAGATGACGGCACAATTTTCCAATGTCATTCTCATCCTCTTCATCAGTTACCAAAACTGTTGGGTTTATACATTAACAATTCCTCAGTTGATGAAAGGATGTGCTATCAAAACACATTTTTCCAACTTTTACTGGTAGTTCCAGAAAGTCTGGCTTTCAGTTGGCTGAATATCTATATTGGCGGAAAGTCATTTTTTTCACTCATTATTATATACTTATGTGAATAATATGCTTTATTACTCCCATGATAAGGCTGCAATGGGCCACGTGGGTGGGAGGGAATGGAACATAAGTCAGGCAGCATTCTGGATCTGCGTACTTTCTCCCTGGATACAAAGACTGTGCTATAATCCACAAGACTTTAATGAATACATACTTGACTAATAAAGTGGAATGGAGGAAGGGACGAAATCTAGTCTTTTAATTGCTAAAGCTAAGAAAAAAGGAGAGAGACTAGGAAATTAGTTCAACAGGTAACAAAGCATCATAGTTTTAGAGACATTATATTCTTATTGCATAGTTTTTAATCTGCCATGCCGTGATCTGATTCAGTCATTTTAGCAAAACTATAAATCTTAAAGTTGTATGAGTACTGGCATATTTCAAATTTTAAGGACTATAATAGGGGCACAGACAATCTTTTCAGATTCAAAAAGCAAAAGTACAACATTAGATAGGGTTTATTTTTCAAGAACAAAATCTACTCTTGCTGATTTTTTTTTCTTTTTTAAAGATTTTTTTTTTAAATTTATGTATTTGACAGACAGAGATCACAAGTAGGCAGAGAGGCAGGCAGAGAGGGAAGGAAGCAGGCTCCCTGCTGAGCAGAGAGCCCAACTCGGGGCTCAATCCCAGGACCCTGATATCATGACCTGAGCTGAAGGCAGAGGCTAAACCACTGAGCCACCCAGGCGCCCCTACTCTTGCTGATTTAAGCAGAAAGGGAAGTATTACAGAGTACTGAATGATGTGAAGAAGGATTAGCCTAGCTGATAAAACAGACTTCAGTCTAAGCTTCCAGAAACATTTCTCAAGTGACCTCACAGACCTGTACAGTCAAGGCAGCTACTGCCTCTGTGATGAAGACGCTGGCCCCTTCAGGACATGGCTGGCTGGGCCATGGGCCACACCAGGAAAAGGGCCCTTATGTGCTGCTGCTCCTCCCACTTCCTTCATGTCTAAATTCTAGTTTTCTAGGAATGCATCCAAACGAACCCCCAAAATATAGGAGTCTGGGAGGTAAGATGTGTCGATTTCTAGTCCGTGCAGTACAAGAGACTTACCAAAAAAGTTAGACAAGTATCTGTAATTTTGATTATGGGTTTTAAATCAAGATGCCTTTAATTTCTTGCCACTCCAGGGACATCTGGGTGGCTCAGTCGTTAAGCATCTGCCTTCAGCTCAGGTCATGATCCCAGGGTCCCAGGATCAAGCCCTGCATCGGGCTCCCTGATCAGCCAGAAGCCTGCTTCTCCCACTCCCCTGCTTCTGTTCCCTCTCTTGCTATGCCTCTTTCTGTCAAATAAATAAATAAAATCTTAAAAAAAAAATTTCTTGGTACTCCAAAGGCTTCAAAGTGCCTTCTCAGTTATCATTGTGTTTGCTGATCACCACAAGATAATAATGGTTATAGGTCACATGTCTGATTCTCAATTGTTTTCATACTTCGCAATACTCCATAGAAATACTTCTAAGGCATCTGTGCAGCTTTAATTATTGCATTTCAGTGATTACTTTTCAAGTATTACCTGATGTAAATATACCCCATGTTATTTAACAGTCCCCAATGAATGGACATTTACTGAGTTCCCATTTGTCTTCTACTGTAAACAATACAACAGCAAATATCCTTGAACATAATCCTTGTATGCTATTACTTTTCTCTTTTGCTCTATCAAAGGATACTGGCTAGTCATTTCTTAATAACCATTTCACCTTCCTCTTCAGTAATAAACTCCTTACATTTCAGTTGAGCATATTTCTTTCTTTCTTTTTTAGATTTTATTTATTTATTTGACAGAGAGAGAGAGCACAAACAGGAGGAATGACAGGCAGAAGGAGAGGGAGGAGGCAGGCTCCCTGCTCAGCAGGGATGGATGTGGGGCTCCATCCCAGGACCCTGGGATCATGACCTGAGCTGAAGGCAGAGGTTTAACCCACTGAGCCACTCAGGTGCCCTGAACGTATTTATTTCTTATAATTAAAAATGGCTAAGTGATGATTATAAGCATAATTTCTAGAAAATGTCCTTAAATGAAGGTGATAAGCCCTTTGATGCCTTTTCTTTTGCATACTAATTGAAGTGTAGATGTGGTGGCTGGAACTCAAATATTCATCTGAGTCATGAGAGGTAAGCGGGGCTAAGGAAGGCAGCAGCAGACAAGAACCCGATGACCATGGGGTGTCCTCATCACATTACGGTATTTCTTGGCCTGGTTTATGGGAGACAGAGACATCTCTTTTGTTCCATCACTGGTACATTAGATGTTCTGTTAATTGTAGCCAGATGTTTACATTGTTGTTTTAATTGTCAAATTATGTTCCAAAGGGCTATAAATTTTACCTTTTCATCAACAATGAATAAAAACATACTTTCCCCACATTTTCACACTTTAACATTTTGCCAATAATGGATGAAAAACATTTATGTTGATTTAGTTTGAATTCTCTTAATATTGTATTTGAGCATGTTTCCGTGTGTATTTGGCCATGTGACCTTTTTTTTCCCGTGAATTATTCTACCATATTGTCTTTTTTTCTTAAAAGGTGAGAACTTTTCATAAGTTATCAATAACATTTTCTCTCTTGGCTCTCATACTGTTTTGTTTGTTTTGTTTTTAAAGATTTTATTTGTTTATTTGACAGAAAGAGAGATCACAAGTGGGCAGAGAGGCAGGCAGAGAGAGAGAGGGAAGCAGGCTTCCCACTGAGCAGAGAGCCCGATGCAGGGCTCGATCCCAGGACCCTGGGATCATGACCTGAGCTGAAGGCAGAGGCTTAACCCACTGAGCCACCCAGGTGCCCCTGTCATACTGTTTTAGTAAAATTTCTAAAACATTTAACAGTAACAGTAACTCCAGGTTACTGTTCTAAATATATATAGTTCTAAATTTCTTTTTATTGAAATCTTTTTTCAGGGTTCCTTAATTAAGTATAGTTTTTTTGGTAAATTATCTTCATTATATTAAAACAAGATCCTTCTACGGCTATTTTAAGTTTCTTTTTTAAAAATAAGACATGACAGGTAATCTTGTGAAATACTTTTAAAATTTTAAAAAGAAGAGCCAGATCAAATATTCTTATCCCTGCCAAGTTTCTAAAGTTGCGGACCACGTACCCTATCAGGAAGCTATGGCAGATGCAATGGTGGAGTGACTAAGGTAAACACAGAACCCAAGAGACCGGTGCCGGCAGGAATGTGTGCATTACCAGTCTCCATTCTAATTCCCACAGCAAAGCAGTTTTCCTCTCTGTGATGCTTGCTTCTTGGCTATGTATCTGGGTAAACCTAGAGAAGTACAAGTTCTAGAATATGATGATTATCGTGGTTGTGTCACGTGGAGTTGTTTTATAATTTATAAGAACATATAAATCAAGTGTTTCCTATAATCCAGGCAATTCCTATTATTTTAGTGTTAAGTCAAATGTTTTTTAGAATCAAGTGATTGTTAAGCTGCTTATAATCTCTTCCAAATGCAGAACTCCTGACTACACTCAGTTCTAGAGGACCAACACTTACACACAGGTATCTAACACTGTGTTAGTAGATTCAAAGCTAGTCTGATGTTATTAGATCTTTGTGAGATATGATTGTACCTACAATAGGTATAAAATTGTTATTGCTTGGTACCATAACCTTTAATTTTGAATCCCAGGAAGTTAATTAACTTTTCTGCATCTGCATTCTCTCCATGCCCCCAAGGTAATCCCTACCTTACATGTAAGGAAGAATAAATACATTAAGATACGTGGAGGCACTTAATTCACTTTCTGGCACATATGGATTCTCAATACATGTAAGCTTCATGGATTTTTTTATGTGATGCTATTGGGAAGATGATTTGAGTTTGTATAAAGATATATATGTGTGTGTATATATAGATAGATAGATTAGATGATAGATAGATATACTTATCTATCTATCTATCTATCTATCTATCTATCTATATCATATTCCCCACTCTACAGGAGTAGTTCTCAGGCCAGGACCTTGAGAACAAGTTTTGACCCCTACCCCTAACCCCCCAGGGGAACTTTGGTAATGTTCGGAGGCATTTTGGTTGTTAAAACTGGGAGAAGAGGTACTACTGCCATTTCTTGGAAGAGGCCAGGAATTTTGCTAAACATCATACAATGCACAGGACAGCCCCCCGGGCAGAGAATTATCTAGCTCAAAATGTCAATAGTGCCTTGCTCTAGAGGAACTTGCCATCTAAAATATCTAAGCATGTTCCTGACTAGATTGGGAACAAAACTGAAGGCATCACCCAACAAACTTGTTACATACTGGCATTCTCTCCTCGACCGTGATTTGAGGGAGATGCATTCTGTACCTTTTGCGGAGGCCACTGGGAGCCTTTCTACAGGAGCTGGGAAGTCTCGGGCCACTCACCTGTAGCAACAGCAGCATCAACTGCAGAATAGGGGCACCCAGCTTGGTCAGTATCGGCTGGTTTAAGGCAGCCTGGCTCCAGTGGCATGATCACCTCCTCTCTCATACAGCTTTCAACTGTCAACCAAGCTCTAATGTTATCTGTACTGGACAGGGCAAAATTACCAACAGAGCACTGATGAGCCGCAAAGAATGTAGCCATCCTGTAATAAATATGCCATAGAAGAAAATGACTGACTGTTGGTGTTTGAGTGAGGAAGTAGGTGGATAGGGTACCTATTCACTTGATTTGTGTGGCAAGGGAGGTAATTTTTACGATTTAGTTAAGGCAGAAAATTTCACATCCTTTTTAATAAAGCAGGATGTACAATGAAGAAAATGAATTTTTATGAGGGCACTTTGGGAGTTGGTTGGCATTTCTTTTATTTTTCTATCAGAGTTTTTGCAAGTTTCTCTTTCGATGCTTCCACAAATCAATAGTTGACTTACGAAATGCAGATTCTGCACACTCTGTAAAGTCACAAAAGCCTTCTATAAGGTAATTATAATTGATTAATGTAAGCATAACTTCAATATCCTCAAAATCTGCATGTTTTAAATGGTAATTTTTAAGTGTAAATATCTCTAAGCTTATATATATCAAATAAATTGTAAGCTTTTGTATAGAAATAATAATTCATCTGCATATTCCACTCCATGTATCGATGCAATATATAATTCCTACATAAATGCATTTAAGCAGAACCAAAAAAACCTGTGCAAACAAAATTAAAATATTATTGTGAAAACCTCAGCTTCTGCCTGTCCGAATTACTGCTTTTTATATATTCTAAAATAATATGGGTTTATAAAATTACAGTGTTCATTATAATGTATTATTATATCATATATATTTTCTTAAGTTATCACAAGTTTTAAAATTAAAATTAGGCAGAGTAAAACTATTTGATAACAGTGTGTCAAACTTCTTCAAATCTCTTTTAACCTATGTTGTTAAAAATGTAGCAGTGTATAAAAAGAGCAAAAAAGACATATTTTGCCAAGTTTCCAAAGATAGATTCTAATACTGACTATAATAGTCATGCACATTAGTATCAATCTATTACCCCAAAGCTTAAAAGAATTGGGGCATTATAGATCTAATACCATAGAAAAACGAGCAAATTTACCTGACCATTTTGATCACAATCAACCACTGTTCTGTTATTATACCAAAAACAAACAACAAATATTGTGAAATGTCTATGCTACCTAGAACAATCTACACATCTAATGCAATCCCTATCAAAAACCCATCCATTTTTTTTCAAAGAAATGGAACAAATAATCCTAAGATTTATATGGAACCAGAAAAGACCCCAAATAGCCAGAGGAATGTTGAAAAAAGAAAACCAAAGTTGGTAGCATCACAACCCCAGACTTCAAGCTCTATTACAAAGCTGTCATCATCAAGACAGTATGGTACTGGCACAAAAACAAACACATAGATCAGTGGAGCAGAATAGAGAGCCCAGAAGTGGACCCTCAACTCTATGGTCAACTAATCTTTGACAAAGCAGGAAAGAATGTCCAGTGGAAAAAAGACAGTCTCTTCAACAAATGGTGTCGGGAAAATTGCACAGCCACATGCAGAAGAATGAAACTGGACCGTTTCCTTACACCACACACAAAAATAGACTCCAAATGGATGAAAGACCTCAATGTGAGAAAGGAATCCATCAAAATCCTTGAGGAGAACATGAGAAGCTACCTCTTTGACTTCAGCCGCAACAACTTCTTCCTAGAAACATCACCAAAGGCAAGGGAAGCAATGGCAAAAATGAAGAACTACTGGGACTTCATCAAGATCAAATGCTTTTGCACAGCAAAGGAAACAGTCAACCAAACCAAAAGACAACCAACAGAAAGGGAGAAGATATTTGCACATCACATATCAGATAAAGGGCTAGTATCCAAAATCTATAAAGAACTCATCAAATTCAACACCCAAAGAACAAATAATCCAATCAAGAAATGGGCAGAGGGCATGAACAGACATTTTTGCAAAGAAGACATCCACGTGGCCAACAGACACATGAAAAAGTACTCACCATCACTCAGCATCAGGGAAATACAAATCAAAACCACAATGAGATACCACCTCACACCAGTTAGAATGGCTAAAATTAACTAGTTAGGAAACGACAGAGCTGGCAAGGATGTGGAGAAAGGGGAACCCTCCTACACTGTTGGTGGGAATGCAAACTGGTGCAGCCACCTTGGAAAACAGTATGGAAGTTCCTTAAAAAGTTGAAAATAGAGCTACCCTATGACCCAGCAATTGCACTACTAGGTATTTACTCCAAAGATATAAATGTAGTGATCCGAAGGGGCACGTGCACCCGAATGTTACAGCATCAATGTCCACAATAGCCAAACTATGGAAAGAACCTAGATGTCCATCAACAGAAGAATGGATAAAGAAGAAGTGGTATATACATATACAATGGAATACTATGCAGCCATCAAAAGAAATGAAATCTTGCCATTTGCAGTGACATGAGGAACTATAGGATATTAGGCTAAGTGAAATAAGTCAATTAGAGGAAGAAAATTATCAGATGATCTCACTGATATGAGGGATTTGAGAAAAAATACACAGAATCATAGGGGAAGGGAGGGAAAAATGAAACAAGATGGGACCAGGGAGGGAGACACACCATAAGAGACTCTTAATCTCAGGAAACAAACTGAGGGTTGCTGGAGGGGTGGGGGTGGAAGAGATGGGGTGACTAGGTGATGGACATTGGGGAGTGCTGTGAATTGAGTAAGACTGCTGAATCACAGACCTGTACCCCTGAAACAAATAATATATGTTAATAAACAAACAGACAGTAGCAATTTTTAATAACCCCTAAAGGTTTTCCAGATTTATACTTGATCATTAGGAGCACATAATCCTAGAGAAATAAACGTGAATTTGTATTGGAATTTTTTAAAGTTTTTTTTTTAAGGATTTTATTATTCATGAGAGAGAGAGAGAGAAAGAGGGAGGGAGGGAGACAGAGGGAAGGGGAGAAGCAAGCTCTCCATGGAGCAGAGAGCCCAAGGCAGAACTCCATCCCAGGACCCTGGGACCATGACCCCAGCCTAAATCAGAGGCTTTAACCCACTGAGCCACCCAGGTTCCCCTAAAGCTTTCTTGAAAATGAGTGACGGTGGGGCACTTTGGTGGCTCAGGTGGTTAAGCCTCTGCCTTTGGCTCAGATCATGATCCCAGAGTCCTGGGATCAAGCCCCATGTTGGCCTCTCTGCTCAGCAGGAGACTGCTTCTCCCTCTCCCTGCCACTCACCCCCACCCCAGCTTGTACTCTCTCTTTCACTGCCAAATAAATAAATAAAATCTTTAAAGAAAAAAAGAAAAGAAAATGAGTAAAGAAACCTCATTTAAAATGGAGTCCAGGAGCCCACTCACTAATAACATAACAAGAAGGAAGAAAAAGAAAGAAAAAGAAAGAGCTCTCCCTGCCCTAGCAACAATGCACTAACCACCACTTGTTGCCAATAAAAAATATCCATAACCTTGATATGCTTTTCTCCTCCACTGAACTTTTGTTCAAAGGTATCCTCCCCAATTTCCTCCTAAACCTCAACAAAAGCTGACCTTCCCTTTGTCGCTTCAGACTTGCCTGCAGTTTTTCATAGTTTGCTTGTCCTGAATTGCCCTTCCTCTGTTGTGCCCCAATAAACTCGTTTCACTAATAAAATAAATGTTTTTTTTTTTTATTTTTATGGTTGACACGTTCAGAAGGTTTAACTTCAAGTAGGTTTTTTGTTTGTTTCTGTTTTTTACCTTGCAAGGAGAAAAATGCTAAAAATTTGACCACATGCTTGAAATAGAAAGAGAGGAGAGGAAATGGGACAGAGAAAACAGTTATAGAGTAAACAAATATATCTACTTGTATCTTATTTTCCTTAAACAAAGGAACTTAGAAATCCCACAGTGGAGGAAAAATAGAGCATATATGAAATTGAGGTAAATAACTTTTGTCATGACTTTATTATTTCTTTCAATTTTCCTATAAAAAGATATCTTACTTGCAATAGATATTTTTGGGATTAGAACTTTAATGATAAAGAAGTATTAGGAAATATAACTTCAAATAAGGAGTGCTGCATTTTAAAAATTTAACTATATCCTTTAATAAAAGAAGTTCTCTACTAAAATAAACTATCGTCCTTTACCAACAAAGATAATAATTCTTTAGTGGAGTTTAATAACAGCAGATAAAAACATGATGCTTACATATCACCCACCCTACCCTCTAATTAAAGTAACATTAGCAGTACAGAAAGTTCTATACAATTTTTAAAAATGCACACTTATACTTGATATGTTAGTCACATTTTTGTTTTCAACCTTAGACTCTCAGTTAACATATATACTGAGTTATATGTAACCTAAAAGTTCAGGGAGCTTTTCGTTTCTGACATTTTCATAATATCAGCTTGAAAAAATATTTTGTTAAAATCTGTGAACTCCAGAATGAAGAATCTTTTAATGTCGCCAAAAAAAACAAATAAAAATAGCCTCTGAGTCTTTGTAAAACTTTCCTTTAGTCATAAAATAATGGGATTTGCAGTTCCTGAAATGGTTCAGAGGTCATCCTGATATAAGCTTTTAGAATGGACAGAAAGAGAAAAAAATACACCAGCTATAAAACAAGGTACCATAATGGTAAATCCTTGTTGCACATTTCTGTTATTAAGATTTTGCAAATGACATCTAGGAAAATGGAGCTTAAAATCACTCTTCAGCTACACTATCATATTAAACTGTGTTTGTGAGCTATTAGGCCATCGTTGTACTTGGTATTAATATAGATTCTTTGGCTTTTCTTTCCCATTATCACTTGATATAAAATAAGATGGAGACAAAAAGTTAGATATTGGTAATGTGAAGCGAGTTCCAATCTGGATTAGGATAAAAACTTTAATAAATCCTTTGAAGTTCAGTACACTGTTTTGCTGTTAAGTGTAAAAAACAAAAACAAAAAGCCCTTCAAGCTGTTTCTAGTCCTCTTAATAAATATTATCCTGTGGAATGTGGAAGTGAAAGACCCAGTGTTAAGGGAAAGTGACATCATTAACCCTATAATAAAACCAGATATTTGAATATGTTTTTGGACATTATAGAACTGAGTGAAATGTTCAAATTTTCTCTTTGAAAGTTACTACTTATCACCTATGCCAACTATCTATCTTTATAGGTAACAATTGCATTGGGTATTTTTTGTCTTGGTAAATAAGAATGCTGCAGATTTCAGAGGGTAGGCACCAGATTTCATTATTTCTTCCAGAGTAAGTAAAATTATGTGTAAGAAGTGGTAATTTTGCTAATGCATATACAATGTTTAAAAAAAAAAAAAACAACATAGTCTGCAGATTTTCTCCTTTTTGTGTGTTCTGGGTGGTTTTTTGTTTTGATTTTTTTTTTGTTTTGGTTTTTGATCATTTCTTTATCTTAAACCTGTCAAGTGTAATAGGAACCACAGTCCCACACACCATCTTTAGAACAATCCTGTATTCATTTGAATCCAGAAATTAACACTTGTTTTTCCTTAAGTATACTCATCTGTTTGGGATGAATCAATGTGCTCAGATTTCTCCTCTCCACCTGCCCATCCTAAGACAGGTCTTTTGTACCCAGCGTAATGCTTCATATCCTTGTAGTAGTGTCAGGAAATAGGCACAGTGGATCCCAGTGATCTTCGCTGCATCATTTCTGGTCTCTGCTGAACAGTGGCTGATCCCTTCTGTTTCTTGTACTGTTGTGACCATTGAGCTGCAACTGAGCCCTTTGGTTCAATGAACATTTGAAGATACTTAACTCATGGTGTGTGGTTCCAAACATATGCCACTCTTAGCCCAACCCAGGTCTCTGCTGGTTCACTGAATGCCTTTTTCATGGAAAGAAAAAATTTCTGAACCTTCTAAAGCCATTGAGGGGCTGATGACCACCTCAGGCTCATCCTTCTAACTACTCCCATCTCTCAGTGCCATGTGAGTTCTTACTGCCTGATCATGTGACACATGCCAGTCTGTTCCCAAGCTTTCTCAAACTTCCTAAGAATTGTGTCCCTGGCCATTCCCCCTTGATGTTCTCTCTCCAAATGAGCATTTTTTTTTTCAGATTTTATCTATTTATTTACATGACCGAGATCACAAGTAGGCAGAGGCTTGCAGAGAGAGAGAGGAGGAAGCAGGCTCTCCGCTGAGTGCCGGATGCAGGGCTCGATCCCAGGACCCTGGGATCGTGACCTGAGCTGAAGGCAGTGGCTTTAAACCACTGAGCCACCCAGGCGCCCCTCCAAATGAGAATTTCTAAAGGGAAAATTTAAGGACTAAAATTACCACATTTGAATATATTACTCCCCTTTCTTACTGTCAGTGGGGTCTCTATGGATACCTAGCTCACCTACATTCTTTTGAATAATAGAACTTTCCAACGTTACTGTCTTTCTCTCTGAAATGACTTTTACTCTCTTTTCTTGAGGCTTGCTGGCAAGTAAGAAAGAGAGGATAAACTGACTTATAGATAAGAGATTATAAATTAAGGAATATTTAAAAACATGCTTGTTTTGGGTGGGTCATTTGGTTAAGTGTCTACCTTTGGCTCAGGTCAAGATCTCAGGGTCCTGGGATTAAGACCCACGTTGGGTTGCTAGCTCAGCTGAGAGCCTGCTTTTCCCTCTCCCCCTGATCATGCTCCTTCACTATCTCTCTCTCTCTCTCAAATAAATAAATAAAATCTTAAAACAAAACAAACCAAAAACAAAACATATTTGTTTCACATGGATCACATTTCTTTTTCTGTATCTGGAAATAAATGTCCATAAATAGGCTTTTAAAAGAGTAGGTCATTACTATGTTATTGTAATAATACTGAAACACTGATCTATTATTATCTTTTAAAAAATATTTTCTGGGGCACCTGGGTGGCTCAATGGGTTAAGCCTCTGCCTTCAGCTCGGGTTGTGGTCTCGGGGTCCCAGGATGGAGAGCCCTGCATCTGGCTCTCTACTCTGCAGGCAGTCTGCTTCCCCTGCCAGCCCATCTGCCTCTCTGTCTACTTGTGATCTCTGTCAAATAAATAAATAAAATCTTTAAAAAAACATTTTCCTATCAAATAAGCATAGTACAGGGAGCAAAACATAATGATCATGAATGATCTAGGTAAGTGAAAAATGAAGTGAAGGAATAATTTGAGTAATATTGTGATGTTAACAAGGGAGGGTGTTCAATATCTATTGATACTATATATGGAGTTATGCCATTCTTTTGAATGCTCAATATTAATATTCTTAAGAGTTTTTATTTCAATAATCTGTAACTCAGGGATGGACACCAGTTCTCTATGGCTTATCTGCTCACATCCTAAAAACCTTGAGCCTGCCATTTTGAGCTCATTACTTATTTATTGTCTGTGAATTTATACAGATTTGTCTTTCATTAAAAAGATAGAATTAGGGGCGCCTGGGTGGCTCAGTGGGTTAAAGCCTCTGCCTTCGGGTCGGGTCATGATTCCAGGGTCCTGGGATCGAGCCCTGCATCAGGCTCTCTGCTTGGTGGGGAGTCTGTTTCCCTCTCTCTCTCTGCCTGCCTCTCTGTCTGCTTGTGACCTCTGTCAAATAACAAAATAAAATCTTAAAGAAAGAGAGAGAATTACTGCTTATTAGAATATTCATAGGTTCAACTTCAGTTGATAGTACCCGATAGCTTTCAATCGTGATTGTAAAAAATTCCCATTTCCACCATGAATGTAGGGGAATGAAGGAAACATGGTAGAGATTTTTATGATTATTTGGATTCATGATTTTCCTATCACAGTGGAATTGATTTCTAAGGATACAAATGGTAAATTATACACACTTATATATGAGAGAGCTTCAAAAGTCAGGGAAGGCTTGAATTCGATGCAGTATTTCTCATAACATTTCTCTGCTGCATCATATGGCAAAATAGTTTAATTCCTTTCACTGGTCTCTAATGAAAGTAAAATAAAAATTATTCTCTTATGAGTCTAATACATATGAATATGTATTTACATTTATTATACATATTTGGGAACTACATGTTTTAAAGTAATCCCTGACAAAAATTAAAACTAGCATATGTGCCTTACAAATGGTAACAAGGATAAACATGACAGTCATATATCGCATGCTGAAGATAAAAGAGAAAAAAAAAAGAAAAGTATAAAAAATAGAAATTGTTGCAGACATTGGATTATGGAGCCATAATTACAGTGATGACAGAATATAGCCCATTTTTTTCAATTACAAGTAAGTCTCACACTGGAATTTAAAGGGCATGTAATATATAGTAAGAAAGGAAGAAATATTGCCTTCAGTGTTTTAAGTTTAAAGATGAGTGTGCTTGTTTTCTGAGGACAGGCATTCAGTCAAATGAGTTTAGCTACAGATGAAATATAAAAATGAAAAACAACTAAGTCCCCCTCATGAGACCTAACACAACATCCTGCTTTGCAGAGACTTACTTGGGATTTAAAAACAAAGGATTAAAAAAAGTTATCAGGTTAATTACCTTAATACTTAATTTTCTTTGAGTGTAGAGACCTAACTACTATTCAACATATCACTTACATAATGCATTTTGGAAATTTATAGTAGTTACCATCTACGGGAATACCTTATAGGCATGGTATTGAACCTATATATATTACAATAATCAATCCTTACAATAAAAATATTCAAAAATTAGAATTATTGTGCAAATGACAAAAATTGAGGTTCAGAATGCAGAAACAACTTGCTCAGGTTAATCTGGGTTAGGAAGTGACCAAAAAGGATGAAAAAGTGCTCGTCTAATTCACCTAACACATAAAGAATTCTTCAGTACCTGTTCTGCACCTGTTATTTATTTTTACCATTAACATGGATCTGGTTAAACATAAAGGGGAGAGAGAGGTCATTTAATGATAGTAACCCCCTTCCTTCTTTTGTATTATATTGCTAGATATATACCCTGCTTGATATATATATATATATATATATATATACACACATATATATGCATATATATGTATATATGCATATATATGTGTGTGTGTGTGTGTGTGTGTATATATATATACATGCCTAAGATATTGTCTTTTAAGGGGCTATTTAGTAAGTTATATAGTTTGGATTGCTGCTCAGGAAATATTTACACCCCACCCACCCTGCCCCCATGTGAGTGGAGTATACTTTCCCATCTCACTGCTGTTGAGTTTGGCCAAGGAATTTGCATTGACCCTGGGTTATTTGCAACTGTGATGTGAATGGAAGTTTGAAATGTGCTCCGCAGCCACACTTGGTCATGTGTATTCCTTTCCATGAGGAAAATATGTCTCAGTTACCTACTGGTCCACGGAGAATGAGACACATGGATCCTGTTGATGAGGGAACCGAACCGGAGGCTGGCTGAGGACCAAGCAAAAGGCTGACACCCTGCAACCTCCTCCCCACCCCCACTCCTAGGTGGGCCGTACAGGACACTCAGGACACTCCTTAGGAATCTCCCACCCATCTTAATGTTAACACCTTGCTAGAGAACAGAAAGACCTTGGCGACGGCAAGGCCTCTGGTATCTGGTACCTTGTAGGTCCTCTTTAGCATATGAAAGTTCTATTGAAACCTCCCTTTTCCTTACTTCCCCCACCCCCAGTGTACATAACCTGCCACCCCTCACAACCCCCGGGGCAGCAGCTCTTCCTGCCCATGGGTCCTGTCCCCATGCCTTAATAAACCATCATTTTGCACCAAAGATGTCTCAAGAATTCTTTCTTGGTCATCGGCTCCGGACCTCACCTCACCAAACCTCACGTATATTCTAGAACTTCATCACTGTGACTTTTCTCTTTCCATCTATTAAAGTAGTAAACTAAACTGACTGCTTTCCTAGTTAAACTACCCTTGTACATCTATAGTAGTACCTATAGAGGCATGAGAAAGTATCCATTTTAAATATTGCTGGCTTTTATTTTCTAATATATTATTAAGGATCTTTGTCTCTCTTTTCACTGGGGATACTGCTCTGTAGTTTTGTAAGTTTTTTGTGTGTGTTATTTGGTGTCAGGGTAATGCTGGCCTTTTAAAAAATTTTCCATTTGAGTTTTTTCAGAATGTTAATACTTCTTCCTCAAATGGTTGATAGAGTTTGCCATTGAAGTCTTCTGGATTTGAAGCTTTCTTTGTTAGATGATTTTACATATGAATTGAATATGCTTAAGAGGTATAGGACTCCCAAGGTTGTCTATTACCCCTTGAGTGAACTGTAGCAGCTTGTCCTTTAAAGATACTTGTCTTTCATCTAAGTGGTAGAATTTATGGGCATAAAGTTATTTATAGTATTTTTAAAATTATTCTCATTTTCCAAGTTTCTTAAGTATCATAGATCATTGATTCAAGGTCTTTCTTATTTTTTTTATGTTATAAATTTTTCTGTAAGCGCCATTTATCTGCATCCCACAAATTTTGATATTATGTGCTTTATTTTTTATTCAGGTCAGAATATTTCATATTTTTCTCGGATTTATCCTTTCATCCATGAGTTACTTAGACTGTGTTTGTACATCTTAATTTCCAAATTATGTGGCACTATTCCAGACATGTTTCTGTTTCTAAATTCTGGTTTGATTCTGCTGTGGTCAGAAAATGTAATTTATATAACTTGAATTCTTTTAAGTTTGTTGAGTTCTTACTTTGAGATTTGTTCTTACTTTCTCCCCTACCTTCTGTTGGATAGAAGCTTGTGAACTAATCAGGGCTGATCTGTGAGCATGGGATCTGTTCAGGCACACAGGGTTCTGGCTGCAGTTTTTCCATGTTTGATTTAATTTTCTGTTGTCACCATCGTTAAAGTCTTCATTTTTTTTTAATAAGAGATACCACACTTTAACTTTTCATTGATCCCCACAACTTAGATAGCCAGCCCTGTAAATAGTTCTGAGCAATTAATTGTGAGTAGAAGTGATGTGTGTGCCTCCTGGGCTAGTACCTTTAAAGTCATGGAAAATTTTGTCCAGTTTTCTTCTTCCACAGCAAATGATCCAGGTTTTTCTACCAGCCTGAATCCAAGAGTGAGTTTCATGCTGAACAGAGTTATCAAGTGAAAATGGTTGTGCTGTATGAAGGAGAAAGAAGCTTGCAGTAGATTACAAATACTGACAAAATTCACATTGTTCCATGTATTTGGCCCTTAGGAATATGCTCTCATAGCCTCTTACATCAAAAGTGGGGTCTATTTTTCCACTCCTTGAATCTAGGCTTTCTTGTAACTTGCTTTAGGCAATAAACTGTGGTGAAAATAATGCCTAATCCGAGCCCAAATCTCAAGAGGCCATCCATGCTTTCTCCCTTTCTTGGAACTCTGACAGCTCTCATGTCAACCAGCAGGGGCTAGTTTGCTGGAGAACGAGACCATAAGGAGCAGAGACGATCCATCCCAGTTGAGATGGCAGGTGTGTGTGAGAGCCAAGACACGTGTGTCAAAGCTACCACCTGATGACCCATAGCTGACCACTGATGCAGGAGTGATCCCATCTGAGAATGGAACCCCTGTAGAACTATCCATGTGACCTATTGGCTTTTGAGCTTTTTGTGTTATTCGGCAATAATAACTGACTCAAAGATTTGAAAGATGCTTGCTACCTCAATATACTGACTGGGAAAACTGTTTTTTGAGCACTTACTATATGCTGCAGACACTATTCTAAGTTCTTTATATATTATCACATTTGAATCTTAAAACAATTACAATATTCTATTATTATTCTCATTTTACTGACAAGTAACAGAAAACAATTCATCCAAGGGTTGCAATACATAGTACAAAGAATGCAAAACATGTAATTTCACATTTGGGCCCATTTTTGCAATCACTGCCTTATTTTGCTCAAGGTCACAATTGCTAATGGGAGAGTTAGTCATGTGTCAACACAGATTACTGGACATCAATATGAATGTTTCTTATTCACTAAATCTGAAGTGGGGCCTGAAAATTTGCACGTCTAACAAGCTGCTAGAGTATGTTAATATTGTTAAACTGGGGACCATATGTTGCAACCACTGCTCTTGGCTTTGACCTTGACTGGTTAGAATGTATTACAGTAAAATTCAGAGCATTTCTCTTGAAATTTATTGCTCTTAGTATTTTTTGTATTAAGTAAATTAAAACGTAGTTTGATATTTCCAAGAAACATTATATTCACTTCTATTTGTCAGTTGTAAGTGAACCACAGAATTCCTACTTAAGATGGGAAATTTTGTAGCAAAATCTTAAAGTAGAACTAGTCAAACTCTGGTTATTCTTTTGCTTCAGAGATGCCTAGAAAAATTGCAGCTAGAGGTAGAGTGAGAAGATTAAGGACTAGAATTTTTAATATTCAATTTCACCATATTTTCAGGCTCTTTTGCTTTTAAAAAGTAGTGTTCATGTAAATCTAGATTGCTCTGGTAATTGAAAAAAAAAAGAAAACTGCAACTTAATTGGTTTCCACAAAGGCTGTATAAAAACAGACATCCTATGCTGATGTTAACCACAGGAGGTCACGGTGAAAGATAGCCCACTGATGTTCTGATTACCACAGTGAGTCTGTATAGGCATTACTGATGAATGGTTGTTTTTGTGTATTCACTCACAACTGCACTGCATTCCATTAAGAAAAGTTTAAAGGGCAGTTTCATCATTACAAGTAACGTGAACAGCCAGACAACCCTGGGTAAAACATAGCTAAATAGTGGATTAAAGAGTTTATTTAAGTGGAAGAAATAGTCCATTATTAATTAGAGAAATGAATATTTAACCCTGAAAGCCTGGGCTTTCTGCCACTTACACATGGGCTTATGGCTATCCTGGCAACAACATCAGTACGAGGCCAGTTTGTATAAACTGTCCATTTGAAAGACTGAGGAAAACAAATGTATTCTTTTCACCCAAATCATCAAATTGTAGATTGACATCCTAGCCATCTTCTATGGAAATTATTGATTCCAGTGGTACCACAGCTGTTACCTTTCTTGTAAGTAAAGAACCAGCTGTCTCTTTCATTGGAATCAAATTATCTGGCAAACACTGATGTTGAATACAAAGTTAATGTGTATCTCCCAGTCCAATTTGAGAAGCATCTGATAGAGAAGGGATTTGCCTCAACACAATAAAGGCCATCTATGAAAAAAATGACAGCTAACATCAATGGTGAATAACTAAAAGCTTTTCCTAAGATCAGAAACGAGGCATGGATGCCCATTTTTACCACTTTTTCAATAGAGTACTGGAAGTCCTGGCCAGAGCTATTAGTCAAGAGAAAAAAACAAAAGGCATTCAAGTCAGAAATAGAGAAGTAAAATGATCTCTGTCTGCAGATTACATGATCATATGTGTAGAAAAGTCTAAAAATTTAACAAAAGATGTTGGCACAAATAAACTGGTCAAGTTATAGGATACAAAGTCAACATACAAGAATCACTTGCATTTCTATACACTAAAAATGAACTATACAAAAAGCAAAGTAAGAAAACAGTCCCATTTATAAGAGCATTAAAAAATACTTAGAAATAAACTTATCCAAGGAGGTGAAACATTTGTACAGTGAAAACTACAAAGCATTAATGAAAGAAAATGGTTTGTTTTAGATCTCTAAGAAATTTAAAGAGATGTGAACTATATTTACCATATATCCTTAAGTAGGTGAGCATTAAAATACTTTTGGAATAAACAAAACAGGTGCCCACCTTTATGCCATTTATGGTAAATCCATTTGCCTGCCATTTGCTGGGTATGCAACAAGTGCTGGGTTTTGAGCTTGGCACTTTATGATTATCCTTTAGCCTCACAATTGGCTTTAAGTTAAATATTTTCTTCCCTTATTAAGCAATTCCCAAATGTGTACTTGTAAACAGATCCTCTCATAGCACATTATCTATTCCATTACAGGTATCTGCAAACTGTGCATTTGTGTTAATGGTAACTAAGTCCAAGGATCAAACTGGTAATTTTGATAATTCGATAAATACATAATTATTATTGGAGATACCTCTATATGATGTCAAAGCATTAATAAAATGTAAAATGAAAAGAACCCATGATGTTAATAGTAATTTAATTGGAGCTACATTTTGGGGCTTATTTCACCAATCATGTGGGAGTAACTCTATAAGACTGTACTTAGATTTCTATTTCTACCTGCCAGACATTTCTTCACTTCCTGAACAATGAAATCAGAATCTGGTTTTGTTCAATTATATAGCCAAAAAGGACAGTAACCCTGTCCAAAATGTAGAGGTAAGTATACTTTAATGAAAACTAATCATAGAAATCCCATACCTCTCATAAATGATTAATTTAGAATGTGATACAGTTCTGTTGAGTAGGATGTGAAGGAATGTCAGCTCTGATGTTTCTTGGCAAGGTTTCTTTGATTTTTAAAGATTTAATTGGAATAGACAGCATTCTTCCCCTTCCCACTCCTGGTGGACATTATTATATTTTTCTGTGACAAATGGAACTTCTTCTCCCATCTTGTGATAACAGGGTAGTTGGAAAGAGGACAAGACCAATTCACTGAAGATGGCAGAGAGAAAAAAAGAGAATAGCCAAGGTTCTAAGTAATTTTTTCAAACTTCTGATATAACCATTGATATTTTATTTATTTATTTATTTAATATTTTTATTTTTTTATAAACATATAATTTATTTTTATCCCCAGGGGTACATGTCTGTGAATCGCCAGGTTTACACACTTCACAGCACTAACCATTTATATATGTCCATTTATAAAGTTTTACTATCTCAGGTTTCCTCAGTATACAAATAAAAATTTTAATTAAATGTATTTGATTTAATGTATTTGATTTTCCTGCCTACAGCTGAGGGGCATCCTATCTGTTACAGTATGCAAAGTATGAAGTGTACACAGACTCTACTGGATTAGGAAATTTGTTTGATCTATTACTGAATTTGTTCGATCTTTGTGATCTCTTAGGATTCTGAGACCAGCAGTACTTCATTTGCTTAATAAATAATTTATCCTACCACTTGGTTCTCAAATTCAAATTATAATCATTGAAGTATATAAAATATACTTCATAGATTCAGATTCCCCAGAATATGTATGATTTATTTCCAACAATACCTTGAAAATTCAGGTTACTTTTTTCTGAGATTTCTCTGGCCATCATCTATATAGTTTCATATCCCAATCAAAGAAGATTCTACAAAAGTAAACAAGAATCTAAGACTATTTTGAATTTCAGTAGACACAGAAATAACTTCAGATTTATCTGGTCTCAAGTCATTTCAGGATAAATAAGAGAAATCAATTGCAAATCCAATAAGACAAAAACCTGGAACAACACAAAGTAGATGAAATTGATTTGTAACATCAAAGAAAGTGGCTTAAAAACACCTATGTGGAGGGACGCCTGGGTGGCTCGGTTGGTCGACTGCCTTCGGCTCAGGTCATGATCCCGGAGACCCAGGATCGAGTCCCGCATCAGGCTCCCAGCTCCACGGGAGTCTGCTTCTCCCTCTGACCTCCTCGCTCATGCTCTCTCACTGCCTCTCTCTCAAATAAATAAATAAAATCTTTAAAAAAAAAACAAAACATCTATGTGGAAACTTACTTGGCCCTTAATAATCTAGTCTTTTTTTTTACCCCCTCAAACTTTTTCCTCCTTACCCCATGCGAAATATTCTCTGGTCTCTATCTAGTGTTTGCTTTAGAAGGAGAATTTCTTCCCATTTTCTAATCAAAACCAAAGTTTTCACTCAGCTGAGATATTTCTCTTCAATCCAGCACCTTCTTCCTAGAAAATTCATTTACCAAATTTCGATTTGACCAGCTTCTACTACTTCATTTCTCACAGGAGATACTGTTTTCTCCTTGATGCTTTTTCTGACCTACTACAACCTGTTAAGGTACTTCCCTATTTAGGGTGCACCTAATATTTTTCCCATTATGGCATTATTCTATTATATCAGATTTGACTATTAAATAGACTGGGAACCCCAGGAGAAGAATGTGTGTTTGATTTGTTCACCATCTTATGGCCAGCATGTAACACAGTGCCTAGGTCTTAGCAGAAACTTCATAAACACCTGTAGTTTGAATGAATACATAATAACTACTCTGAGTAATGATGCTGGCATTTTAGAGCTTATAGAATGAGAAGGGATTACACAGAAAAATAATGGAATTGGAAGCTCTGAGAAGAAGACAAAACAAACTCAGACTCACCGGCAGATCACCGAATATTTTCAGGATGTGGTATTGTACAGGGTTGTAGGTTTAGTTTTATAAACACCAAAAGCTATTGAATACATGATTTTTAGCTTTATAGTATATATGAGATACCATGCTAGGCACTGGTTAAATAATAATGAGAAAGATCTCGGCTTCTCTGCCTCTAAGAAACTTGTAGTCTATGGAATGAGTATCTGAATAATGTGTTTCTGAGTAAGACTCTTTAAAATATTTGCAGTTACCTTCATTCCCCAGACTCCTTTTTCTCCCATAGTTCTCTTTTATTAATAATTGGATAATAAGCTTATCCTGTGAATTCATGTTTAGATCATAGGGTAGGAGAACTTATGTTAATCTCTTCATGGCCTATTTGGTTTGGTAAAATCCAAGTGGGTTCCACCCTGAACTGTTGACTTGGAGTAGTGTTTTATTTATTTATTTTTAAGATCTTATTTATTTGACAGACAGAGAGAGAGGGGAAAGCAGGCTCCCTGCTGAGCAGAGAACCCGATGCGGGGCTCGATCCCAGGACCCTGGGATCATGACCTGAGCCAAAGGCAGAGGCTTTAACTCACTGAGCCACCCAGGTGCCCCTGGAGTAGCTTTTTAAAAAAGAGATAATGAAAGTGGTGAAGAAATTTATTGAATCTTAATTAAAGGGTGGTTCTAAGACCAATGTGAAGATGATCAAACTTTTAAAATAAAAACAGGTTGTCTGAAGTAGTGGAACAATAATGTAGTTGAACTTCTCTTTGTGTAAATATGCTGAATGTTCATGTAGAATTAACCCTGGCTCAGCGCTTGATTACTGTGAAAATATCACACCTATATGCTTTATTGATAAATAAATATAATGTAAGGCTGAACTAAGTTACAACTTCATAGACTGATAACAATTTGTATTATGAATGCCAATTTTTAGCACAGGTGAAGCAGCAAACCATAATAAATCCTGGTTAATACAAGGTACAAGAATAAGAAATATTTCCATATTATATACCAAAGTCCATTTTCTTGCTACTGAGGCTTAAATCCTGCCTTCACGTTTGTTATAGAGACTAAGCTCTTCAAGTCCATGATATCATCGGAAAGGCAGGTACTTCAACTAGGGCAACATTATGCAAAAACAAACAAACAAACAAACAAAATACTCATGCTTCAGAAATTAGAGAACAAATCTAGATTTTCCTGTTTTACTGCAAAAAAATCTTTAGAATAATTTACTAGATTAAAAAGACCATTTGTAATAATAGAAATATATGTCACATTATTTTACTATGCTAAATTGCTATTAACAATTGCTATTAAATGTAGTTAATAACTACATTTGTTTCTCTTTTCAAGCTTTTACCTTTTAAAAAATAACATGCTTTTCTTGAAAATCTTAATTGCTATCTCTCTCTATATATCTATATATATAGGTATCTATATACAGTTTAGTTATACATGTACAAAGCTTATTTTTTTCCCTTGGCTTAAGATTTTATTATGCTGACTCTTGGAATGCCTATTAATTAGAACAAATACCTTTTCTATTATTTATTTATTAATTACAGATTTCAGGTAGTATTTTCCAAGAGAAAAAATAGACAACTGATAAAGACCCATAGGTATTAGATCCAGGTATTAGAGTATACAGGTTAGAACTTTAACTGAAATTACCATGTTTACCAAAAAGGCGGGGGGTGAACTCTACGGAAGAACAAATAAAATGACTGCCAAGATTGTTAGATTGCAACATGGAAAGTTCCTCAAAGAGCCCAATATGCCCTCCAGAGTTTATTGTTGCACTTGAATATGGACTGGTTGAACAAAGACACTGGTGATTCCCTTTTGTTTGCTTAATTATGAATGTAGAAGCATGGGTGAAGAAGTCTGCTACTATAGACACAACATGGTGCCACAGTGGGGCATCTTGTGCTCTTCTATTAGGTGCAGGAAGAGCATGTGGCCGAGCTATCTTTAAGCAACCTGTCCTGATTTTGTTATAAGCCTTTAGCAGCAGGAACTACTGCAGGCAGGAGTCAAAAAGGTTAGTCTGAGTATTCATAGGTCATATCAGGAAAATATAAAGTGTTGAGTCTTCTACAGGGCCTCCAAATAGTGCAAGAATATTCTGATGACATTAATTTGCATTATGTTGAAGATTGCTATGGGTTTCACTATCTTTCTTTAATGTTACTTATTTTTATGGGAATAAACATTTCCCTTCAGTACTTGTCTTGAGCAAAGTTATGAACATTATGAAGAAAATTCCATATATACAATGTATTACAATGCACTATTAATATATAAGGATTTATATGATTTTTTCATTTTCTATTTTAAAAGATTTATTTTAAAGGTGATCTTTATCACACTATTGGGAGATCAATAACCACTTCTTTAAGCAGAAAATAACTAAAAATTATTATCTTAATTTTTAAAAAATATTTTTCTATCATCACAGATCATGTTACAAGGGGTGATCTCTATACCCCATTGGGAAAAGATACGTATATGTGAAATTGCATCATCTCTGATAGTAGGAAGACCTAGACTAGATCTACCTATCACTTTTTTTTTCAAATATTTATTTATTTATTAATTTGACAGATATCACAAGTAGGCAGAGAGGGAGGCAGAGAGAAAGGAAGGGAAGCAGGCTCCCCGCTGAGCAGAGAGCTCGATGCGGGGCTTGATCCCAGGACCCTGAGATCATGACCTGAGCTGAAGTCAGAGGCTTTAACCCACTGAGCCACCCAGGTACCCCTCTATCACTTTTAATTCAAATAGTTGATAATTTGTCTGGGGTAGTGGTTTAAACATATCTTGCACTGGTTACTGTGTATGCAATACACAGATAAGGTTATCTTGAGATGAAATTTAACACAACGTCTTAAAAAAAGCAAACAGTACAGTGCCTTAGCAGTCCACAGGAATTCTTATTACCAGTAGAGATTTTTCCTAAACTGATCCACTTTCTTCGTTATTTCTAGCTACTGAAATCCTACTTGTGAGAAAACTTAAATGCTACTTCTATTTTCCCAGTTGTAAGTAATAATTTCAACTAATACTTGAAAATAATTTAAAATCATAAATATCAAAGTAACACTTGGAAGAAGTCAGCTCTTTCTTAGGCCTTTATTTCAAGATAATATTCAGCCTCAAATATTAAGGAAAAATAAAACAGATGACTCATATAATTACTGCATGACATACTGTTCACAGGAGGGCCATTTTTATGAAATGGATATTT
Organism: Mellivora capensis; assembly: GCA_004024625.1. Classification (NCBI taxonomy): domain Eukaryota; kingdom Metazoa; phylum Chordata; class Mammalia; order Carnivora; family Mustelidae; genus Mellivora; species Mellivora capensis. The sequence continues at coordinate 65,221 of PISX010001151.1, read as the reverse complement.
GAATATTAGAAATGGGGATTCTATTTTAGATTTCATAATTTTCTTAAGGATCTTATAAAAATAATACCCCCACTCTTACATACAACACACAGGTACTGAAAAATCCACTGCCCAGTACTTTCATTACTTTTAAAGAGAGAGAAAAAAGGACAGTATGCCATTTTGTATAACTAGAGAGTTTAATAATTATAATAATAAAAAACTCTCATGTAAAGAACAAAATTAGCTGCACTTGCAAAAGGAGCATAAAACACATTAAAATTTGCTAGAGTAAGTGCTTCTTCCTCTTAATGAGATGAAGCATATTCTGTGTCTGTACAATTGGATACATTCCTATCAGGACTGGAAAGAGCCATTACAGCTGAAGAGGCCAGAATATAGCAAAATCTTGAATAATATTAAATGCTTAATAATATCTTCATGCACATAGAGATTCTTCTTGACATTGTTAGTGGATTTCAATGAAATGAATGTAATTAACGTATCTGCAATTATTTTTCTTATTTTTAAGGGAGAGTGCACCTAATATGAATTTTAATTGTTGTACATAAAAATTATATATTAAAAATATAATAATCATTGTTTTTATTCCTACAGTGAGGTTAAATCAAGCTAAACAACACAAGAATTCAACACTGATAAATTATAAAGCAATAAATCCACATGAGAAATGTGTCAAACCTCATTTTGAAGGGTCAGAAGCAGTTTTCAACAAAGTCCCCATTTGACTAACATTTTTTTTCCTATACCTTTTACTCTAGTGTCCCTTAAGTTTATGTTAATAAGAAAAAAAATGTGATCTTTAAATCCATAAGCAGTTACAAATCACCTGACAAAGTCAAATTCTAGCAGAGAGCAACACTATCTGCTGATTGATTGATTGATTGATGATTAAACAGCTTCCTGGATTACCATGTGTCTCTTCTCCAAAAGAGTTGTGGAATTCATAGATATGACATGTATTAATAATAGGGGAGGCTGGTGCAATGTCCCACCTTTACATGACATTGGCAATCTTAGCAGTGGTAAAATCATGTTTTTTATCTGTGGTTTTGTCTTTTTTCCCCATGGAAATGGATAGCTCAGGAGACAAAAGTAAGGTCAATGTTTATATCCTATTAATCATAAAGAGGTCAAAGCCAAATATAATTTTTCATTTGCTATGTCACATTCTAAATAGTAAATATTTGTTCTTTCTTTATAGTTATTTGATAAAAGCTTTTGAGGAAAAGCTTCTAAATTACAGGTATGTGTCATTATGTTGAGAAGGCATTGGAAAGAATTTGAGAAGACAACAAAAATCTCCGAGTAATGGAGATTTTAGGGTTCTAAGAGTTAGAGCTATGCGGAAATTTCTTCAGATAGAGGGGGAGCTGCCTCCAGTGGTTATAGATCAGCTCCATTCAGGTCCTCCCCCTGATTAGTGCTGGTATGGCTGTAACCTCTGGGCTCTCTCAGAAGTTCTCTTCTAACCTTGGACCAAAAAGTAGACATTTCCTTTGATAATCCTATGTAGAGCCAGAGACAGTTTAATACTTAAAGAGCCAGGGAATAAGAGAAGGAACATGAGTCCTGATAATACAAAGAATTTGAATAGAATGGTTTAGAAAGGTATTTTAGAGATTTTCAGAATTTGAGAGTATAATGCACTGAGTGTTTGTGTCCCAACCCTCAATTTCTATGTTAAAATACTAATTCCAATGTGATGGTATTTGGGGGTAGGGTCTTTTGGAGGTAATTACGTCATGAAAGTGGAGTCCTCAGGAATGGGGACTTATGAAGAAGAGGTCAGAGGACTAGCTAGCTCTTTTTCCACGACCTAAGGACACACTTTGAAGTCTGCTGTCTTTACAGCAGGAAATGGGCCTTCACCAGACATTGGCACTGCTGGAACCTTGATCTTGGACTTCTCTAGCCATAGGGACTTTTAGAAATAAATGTGTGTTTTTAAGTACCCCCAGTCTACAGAAATTTCTTATAGCAACCTGAACTGAGAAGACAGAGAGGTCTCAAACACTATGAACTTACTAGATTCCCAAAATGTTAATAATGAAGACCTTCAAGCAGAATTATAAAAATTGGTTGTTCTTTAAATGTAAACAAATTTACACTTTTCACACAAAATTATAACTGCAAATATAGCATCTTTTAGCTATGTCATTAATAACCTAAATTTTAACTTCCTTAGAAATATGAAGCCTGAGGACAAATGACCTTTTTTCCTGCCTTGTGTAAGTATTAGATTACTTTACAGAATTTCTGCCTCACTGTGATAAATCTTAAATATAGAAAGATGGGGTGCCTGGGTGGCTCAGTTAGTTAAGATCTGACTCCTGATTTTGGCTTAGGTCATGATCACAGGGCCCCACATCGGGCTCTGCACCAAGAGTGAAGCCTGTTTGAGGTTCTCTCTCTCTCTCTCTCTCTCTCTCTGCTTCTCTTCCCACCTACCCCTGCCCCCACTCACATACACTCTCTGTCTAAAAACAAACAAAAAGCAAAACAAAACTAACAAACAAAAAACACCTTTAAGTACAGAAAGATATTTCACTTGGTCCTGAAATGCCTAGCACCATGTGGCAGATATTACCTTTTTCCTCCACCATATATGAACACCTTCTACTGAGTGCAGACTGTAAATTTTCTACTGAAACCGAGGCTGATTGTTCTCTCCTTCTTCCTTATTACTACATCTGATTTTCTGCCAGAGAAAATTTTGAGAGGAGAACCAGATCTCAACAACATTTGTTCAAAAAGAGACACCTATAGTAATGATGAGGTCATTCCCTTAGTAGAGGCAGGGTAGCCAAAAAGAGCTCTTTCACTTTGTAAAGCCAACAGGTCTCAAGTGCTAAGACTTTGAAGATCTGTACCCTTGAAATGTGAAGTTATCTTCCCCATGGCATGTGGAAAAATACCCAACAGTCTTACAAATAAATATAAAATTATGACATCCCTGCTCATGGTTTACACATGTACTGAGCTACACTGATTAGGGGTAAATTTCTGACCACAGGTCCTGTGACCTAAGTTGTCATATCCATTATCCATTCTTCATTATCAGATATTAAGCTAGAGGTGTGTGTGTTGCGGGGGGGGGGGGTGTCTCAAAATATCATTGGCTAGTAATTTATGACCTGTGTACATCATCTTTTGCAAAAGACAAAGAGCCGTTCAGATTACTGACTTGAGTATTTGGAATTGGGCAATATCAGTGACTGAGGCAGCCAGTTTTGGGTCCAGAAGCTGGTCTATTAAGAGATTACTTGATTTATAAATAGTGTTGAAAGGGTCACAGGCAAGCATACAGAATAAGCAGAGGCATCTGGCTGAAAGAGGAAGAACCAACTGGAAGAGCCAGAGACACAATCCAGATCCTGAGAGAGAGAATTGCTGCAGTTTTTGACAGTTACCTATATCCAATTATCATGGATTTTTTCAGTTAAAAACCTGATTTTTTCCTGACGTGACTTGAATCTGGGTCAGTCCTAGCTTTTACATAAACTTGACTAAATCATCATCAGTTCTTAGCTTTTACCTTCTATGCTTGACTAAAACAACATTTGGACAATGATCTGCGGGGGCAAACTGGAGGAGTATTCTTTCTTCACTGCATTTTACGGTCAGTATTCCTTTGAGGACACATTTAGAAACAGCCCATTTAAATTTGATGTCAAAGACATTGATGATTTAGCAGCTTCAACTTCAGGGAGGAGACTGAAGGATTCAGCATCTGTGACAAGGAGATTTAAGGGTCAATGGCTACCCCTTAGATTGTTTCATAAAGAAGAAATGAAAACTGATCGATGCAATTGGCAAATTAATGACCTGCCAGAAACTGTCCCATTCAGGAAGCTCTGGACCCAATCATGAGCTGCTTGGGTGACATCATAAAAGGAACCTAGTCCAAACACAGATGCTAGCTTATATTCCTTTGTAACTTACTGAGGACCTGCTGCGCATCAGGCACTGTGCTAGGTGTTAAGCACCCGTGGGAGGAAAATCCAACCAAACAACAAAAACAAGACTACCTACAAAGAATTATAGCTTCCTCTGTTTAGGGATTTGAATTTTTGCAGCAAATCTATTACAGTACCTAAAACTACCTCAGGATGATAAATGTAAAGCTTCTCTTGGCTTATAAAAGTTGTATTAACATGCAGTGTTTTTCATGTCAAAGCTAATATATGAAATCATTAATAGTCCGTAACATGTTAGCAAGAATTAATTAATTAGGTTAGTGGATTATGAGTAGAGAGAAAATTGTGTCACTGGTAAAATTTTGGGCATTAGCAACCGAGCAATGGAGAAATATTGATGGCAGTGACCTCACTGAGGCTCTAGAGATCAAAAACTACAGGGAGCTCATTTTTTTTTTCCTTCTAAGAATAAAGCAGACTTGATTGTGGAACAGACAACAAAAAAGTTATCATGTAGCATCTCTAGGGAGAGTTCTAGAAAGTGAAGAAGTGGCATGAAGGTACTGGGTATTGGGTAAGGGGAGAGATGTAATGGAGTAGAGGTTTAAGAGAAACAAGTCCTCAAAACAATTACACTTAGCAAAGCAGAGGCAATGAGAAGCCAGAAGAGAAGTGCTGGAAATTTAGGTGGTGTGCTGGCCTCATTTGAAAGATTCCATTTCCTGTTGTTTTGACCACGCTTCTCTAAATTTTGTCTCTTTGTGGAAACATTTTAAAAGCAACCTGTTAACCTTGAGAGCCACTGCGGAAAAGCACCTTCCCAAAATGAGAATTAAAATCTATGAAACTAGAGTTTTCCAATATCTTTTACCTGTGGTAGATTTAGGGTGAATCTGTAGTTTTTAAATGTGAGAACTTTTTTTTGTTTGTTTAAGATTTTATTTATTTATTTCACAGACAGAGATCACAAGTAGGCAGAGAGGCAAGCAGAGAGGGAGAGGAGGAAGCAGGCTCCCCGCTGAGCAGACCGGAGTTCAAGGTGGCAAAGAAGGAAAATCCTGAAGGCACCTCCTCCCATAGACCCGTATGAAAGAATTTTTTTTTTTCCCTTTAATGGGTCTTGAACTCATAACCTTGAGATTAAAGACCCTGAGATCAGGGGTCAAAAGGTTAACCCACTGAGCCACCCAGGCACCCACGAAAGAATTTCCTCTTGGGGCACCTGGGTGGCTCAGTGGGTTAAGCCTCTGCCTTTGGCTCAGGTCATGATCTCAGGGTCCTGGGATTGAGCCCCATGTCGGGTTCTCTGCTCTGCGGGGAGCCTGCTTCCCTTCCTCTCTCTCTGCCTGCTGCTCTGCCTACTTGTGATCTCTCTGTCCAATAAATAAAATCTTAAAAAAGAAAACAAAGAATTTTCTCTTAAAAAACCCTTAAGGATGGCTGAATGAGACTACACATTAGGCAAACAGGAAGAAAACCACATCGAAGATGGTAGAAGAGGCTAGAACACAATCTCAGCATACACCCCACCCTGGCACAATGACCCCCAAACAGGGAAAACCTTGAAACCAGGCACTGCTCTCTGAGGAGCAAAGGGTTCTAACTCCACATTGGACAACTCAACTTGCACCTCAGACATAAGCCCCGAAAACATGTAACTTTGGGAACCAAAGGGGGTCATGGCCTGGAACCCAAAAGACTGCAGCCATCTGATAAAGAGCTCGGGGCGCTTGTACTCACGGTCCTGGAGCCCAGGGTAGAGGCAGCCATCAAGCCGACCTTAAAGGAAAGAGGCTCACCTGCTTGTACTGAAGCATTCACCTGAGGAGAGTCGGCTAATTTAACACATGCCTCTAGGAGTTCTGCCTTTATGTCAAATTACTGTCATTTCATTACTAAGTGAAATGAAAGTATATTAAAAAAAAATTAGTGAGCAGTGTGGGGTGGGTTTAGACCTGTGATTCTACAAGAATCACCACTAAGTCCTCTGAATTCTGCTGAAGGTCAAAATAGAGTTGAGGATTGTTCCCAACACCTGAGAGAGGAGGGCAGCTACCCATTTAAATCTTTAGTATTGGAAATTAGAGGGTCATGGAAGGCAAGAGGTCAAAGCTGAAGCTTTAATTGAGTAGAATATTAGATGCATGCAGGGAAGAAGATCAGTTCTTTCTTCCTCAAGGAAACGGACTCAAATTAACATAAGCAGGAAAAGGGACTGGACCGTATCTTCTGAGTAACTGAAACTTGAATGAGTAAACAAGTTGGAGACCCGGTGGGTCCAGACATTAAAATCATGTGATTAGGTATCTCTGTCTCTACCTCTTAATCCTACTTTTATCCAGGTTGGCTACATTCTCAGGTTTTTTGTTTGTTGGAATAAAAACAGCCACCGCCAGATAAAACTGTCTTTCAAGTTAGAACACTTGGTGAAAGAGACTGCCTCTCCTCCAATAGTTTCAGCCTAGGTTCCTCCAGGATTCGGATTTTGCTGTGTGAAAGCAGTCACTGAATCTAAAGAATGAGGAAACTGATTGGTAGATCCTGGCAATGCTTCCACCTCCGCAGGGGCGAGAGGTGCAGGGTGAGCAGGTTGCAAACATACCCAAGCACCAAGAGAACGTTCCTCAAAAGAAAGAGAGCCAAGAAAGGGGGCATGTATGATGGGGAGGCAAGGAAAACAGCCTTCACAGTCCACCCTACCCCTGTTTCTTACAGAGTGGTATGCAAAGGGGGCAGAATCAACATCACCTGGGAGCACCATAAATGCAAAATCACTAGGCTTCCCCTGGACCTACCAGGTTAGAATCTGCATTCTGAAAAGACCCCCAGGTGGTTTGTAAGCATGTTAAGATTTTAAACACACTGACTGACATTTCCCCAGAGGATTATATCCATAACCAGTCTCTCCATCCTGCCTTCTGCCAGTTCATGCTATTAATCCTTTCCTTACCACATCCCCGGACTCTCAGATTCTACTTAGTGGCACAAAGGTTCCAGAGAGTCTGATACTTTCCTCCTAAGGCTCTCATATATCACAGGCGCAGAAATAATCCTGATGTAAAGTGACGCGAGGGGGCATGTTAAGATTTGCTAGCAGGACTGACTATGGCCATCAGTTCCCTGCTCTAGATACGTTTTAATTTAACAGTCTTCCATTTTATCCTTCCTTGGCTTTCCTTTTGCTTTTTGTTAGGTGATGATACAGTTTATGCAGATAGAAGTTTTTAGAAGGATTATTGAATGTTCTTTTAGTCACAGTCCCTGCTCAGATCTTCTTTTTTTTTTTTTTAATGATTTTATTTTTATTTATTTGACACAGAGTGATCACAAGTAGGCAGAGAGGCAGGCAGAGAGAGAGAGAGGAGGAAGCAGGCTCCCCGCCGAGCAGAGAGCCCTATTCGGTGCCTGATCCCAGGACTCTGAGATCATGACCCGAAGGCAGAGGCTTAACTCACTGAGCCACCCAGGCGCCCTGCTCAGATCTTCTATAAATCACTCAATTGGAGATTGTTTTCTCTGCTATTGTCTGGGTAATCCCCAATACCCAGACAAGGGTTGTCAAAACATTCACTGTTCTTTTTCCTTCATGGCTTTGCTATGATGCTGTGCTTGCTCCGGGTTAAAGTGACCTTTGGAAGTTTTCATTTTGGCCATTACTAACAGTTTCAGTGCATTTTCCCATGGCAGCTTATAAAACGCCCTGGAATGCCTTGTTACTCAGGTATCATCACAGGCCAAGGTGAGGGCCTTCCTCACGGTCCCGTTTACTAAGATACATCATTAGTTTTGCAGAACCCAACTCCATGTGGCCAATATTGCCTTAAACACAATTCATTTGACCATTAATTTAAAGTAAATCATAAAAGATCATTTAGTTTATTCTAAGGATTCACTTCTTTTAGCCACCAGTATTCTCGATTCCTCACTCCTGAAGACATTTTGCTAAAATCTGTCATTCTTGGAAACCCCAGACAGCCCGTTCATTAAAGTAGAATACCAACAGCTATTTTATGGCTTAATAGAAAGAAGGATGTAGATATTTAGCTTAAAACAGTTTAACTTGGAAATTTAATGTTTATTTGCAATTACTTACCTGTACTTTTCTAATATTTTAATACCTCAAGAGCAACCACAAATAAATTACTTGGAAATAACCATACATTTTGGCTTATGCTGAAATGAGATGCTGAAAGGGTCAGAATTTAAAATGGCTTTTTTGTGCATTTTAATGCATCCCTTTCACGTGGAAAAATGTTTTACTTACAGTGTGGAATTCTCTACCCTCTCTCCCACTCCATGGGATAAATGATTAATTCCTGATCCTTATGATATGATTAGTATAACTACCTTGGGACATAATTTGAAGACTGAGCAATATATGCACAAAGCCATGAAATGATTGTTTCATCTCTGCTGGGAAGTCATTTTATCTTTTCAGTTGAAGAGAAAGGGCAGGTAAAGTGGACAGACATTTTTGTCATTAAAATATAAAATTGCCTATCAGGTTTTAGAATGTTAAATGGCCATTATCTTAATTTTTTAATTTAAATTTTAAAGGTGTAAACAGTACTATATGTGAGCATATCTTTATCCGAATCATTCTTTAATTTGGGTTCAAGAGAAGCAACGTGAAAGGGAATCTCAAGTGCTTAGTATAAGCCAGCAAGGTGAAGTAAAAGAAAAGTGGCTGAGAGATATTTCTCTCAAATATTAAATAACTTAGGAGAATTCCTTTTAGTATCTACCCATATAATTTGGGTTAATCGACAAGCATGGAACCCACAATGTGAGTGTTTCTTTCAACCATTCATTGTTGCACCATCTCTCATGGGACAAAGAAGTTCTCTAAAGGAAAAAAAAAATTATTTTCCCTTAATTGTTTAGGCTTTTAGAATTTGTTGAGCTTTATGGAACTTTATTAGCAATTTCTGATCTTTCATATGCAATCCTAGGTCTATGAGTCTTTGTTAAGATAGATCTTTGTCATATACCCTTGAGAGCAAGCCTTCAATAATGATAGCCACCAGGCACATGAGGCCATCAAACAGTTGAGTTGTGGCTAGTTCAAACTGAGGTGAATTATGAATGTAAAACACATGCTAGATTCTAAAAGCTTAATTTGGAAAAAAAAGAATATAAAATACCTTTTTACATTTTATGCACACTGAATGCACACTGAAATGATAATATTTTGTATATACTGGTTAAATACACCTTATTAAATTCACTTCAACTGTTTCTTTTCAGTTCAAAAGTTAGAATGGCCAAAATCAGCAAGACAGGAAACAACGTGTGTTGGAGAGGATGTGGAGAAAGGGGAACCCTCTTACACTGCTGGTGGGAATGCAAGTTGGTGCAGCCACTTTGGAGAACAGTGTGGAGATTCCTTAAGAAATTAAAAATAGAGCTTCCCTATAACCCTGCAATTGCACTACTGGGTATTTATCTCAAAGATACAGATGTAGTGAAAAGAAGGGCCATCTGTACCCCAATGTTTATTGCAGCAATGGCCACGGTCGCCAAACTGTGGAAAGAACCAAGATGCCCTTCCATGGACGAATGGATAAGGAAGATGTGGTCGATATACACTGTGGAGTATTATGCCTCCATCAGAAGGGATGAATACCCAACTTTTGTAGCAACATGGACGGGACTGGAAGAGATTATGCTGAGTGAAATAAGTCAAGCAGAGAGAGTCAATTATCATATGGTTTCACTTATTTGCGGAGCATAATAAATAACATGGAGGACATGGGGAGAAGGAGAGGAGAGGGGAGTTGGGAGAAATTGGAGGGGGAGATGAACCATGAGAGACTGTGGACTCTGAAAACCAACCTGAGGGTTTTGAAGGGGCTGGGGGGGGGGGGGGGGGGGGTGGGGGGAGCCAGGTGGTGGGTATTATGGAGGGCACGCATTGCATGGAGCACTGGGTGTGGTGCAAAAACAATGAATTATGTTATGCTGAAAAGAAATAAAAAAAATAAAAAAAATAAAAGTAGCTACTAAAGAATTTAAAATTACATATATGGCCTTCAGCCATGGCTCACATTATATTTCTTTTGCAGAGTTGATCTAGATTCTTTATTGTTTCTGAAAAGAATTTAACTTATTACATAATTGCTTAATCATACTTAAATTCTTAGTTGATTAATGAAATATTTTTAACTTCAGTATTTCTGGCGACAATTGAGACAGAAGGACATATGCATCTCTAATATGGTTTGAGATTAGGAGAATATATAATGCAATGTATCTGATTGTGGAGAGTTTTTATTTACTGTTCAAGCTGTCAAATAACTGCAATGTAGAGACTAACAAATGAGTTAATGTTTAAAAGAAAAAGAACAGAAAAATTTTCCCTGAGTACTCTTTGGAAATACCAATGACCTTGGCATTGAGTTACCACATCTGTGACTTAGCTAGAGGTAATTTTTTTTCCCCATATTAGAAAGAAAAACAGTCTCTCAAAAGGAAGATTAAAAATAAATGACTGGCACTATCATTTTATTATTAAGCACCAATTTTTGTTAGTTCTTGAATTAAATAGCCAGTTTGTAAAAATTGAGTAATAGGAAAAGACCTAGTATAAGAAAATGATGGAACAGTTGGTTTCCTAGGAAGCAATTTGCAGAGGTATTCTACCAGGAGGAGAGTTGATGTTGAATCTTGCATTGTTAAGTGGCTTTGCTCAAAAATGTTATTGGCACAATTATGATGCATTTTTCCATTAGAAAACCAATTTTCACTTAAGTGGTGAAATCAAGCTCCAGCTTGATTGTTATGATGAGAAGGATTATGCTGTCAAATCAGTTGGATCCATGTGAAGACAATGTGTTTGTTTAGACAAATACTGAAAATTATTTGAGTGCAAAAGATCAGCATAACAATAAACCTCCAAGTTCACTGAATAAACTTCAAAGAAAACTTGGCTCTTCTTTCTTAAGTGAGAGTTTTAAAAGACTAGAAAATGCCACAAAGAAAATTTTACTTTTCATAATGAATTTAAAATTTGATTTTGATTTTATATTGATTACCTGGAATACTATATTGCTGTTTTTACTGATGTTAATATTTCCAGTATTTCCCAGTTGTTCACTTCCAATATTGCAAGACATTGTCCTCGGAGCTTTTAATCTGGCACAATTCTTTTGTTGTTTGTTAAAGTACATCATAAAACCAGGAATGGTTAATGGGACAGATCTGTATGCATACACACTTTGGTTAATTTTACTTCATGACCTCTGAATTGAGCCTTGGGATTTTATCTATCTGTAACCTTTGATTTTTTTCCAAAAGATTTAGCTTGCCTTTCCGGCTTGTGGCACTGCCTGGCTCTCGCTCTGCCCTTGCAGATGAAGCATATACTCAACAAATGTTTGCTAAATAAATGAATGGACATCTTCACCTAGAGACTTTTGTAAAGCTGTTGTTATTAGTGAGATGTCTTTAGCTACAGTTTCTGTGAATTACGGAGTCCTAAGATGAGGACTATCACATTAGGTAACAAAACTGAATTCTGTGGTGGTAAATAAAGTGACTTGGCAGTGCTGGTGTCAGGAATTACAGAAATATGGGTTTTTCAATTTGCTTTCCATTTTATATAATCCAGAACTATAAGTCTGGGAGTATATGCATTATATAGACGTTTTGGAAATTGGACAGTTTTAAAGAACATCCTAAGAACTGGGATTTATTTCCATTGAGAATAATGGAGGTTAACAAACCACAGAGGTGGGGCGCCCGAGTGATTCAGTCGTTAAGCCTCCGCCTTTGGCTCAGGTCCTGATCCCAGGGTCCTGGGATGGAGCCCAGCCTCAGGATCCCTGCTCGGCAGGAAGCCTGTTTCTCCTTCTCCTCCACTCCCCCTGCTTGTGTCCCCTCTCTTGCTGTGTCTCTCTCTTGTCAAATAAATATATAAAATCTTAAAAAAAAAAATCCACAGAGGTAGAAAAGCATGAAGATGAATAGGATGGCAGAAGCAGTTATAGCCAGGGGAAAGTCAATGCCTCTTACACTGATACAGAGTATCTAAGTGATTATATAAGAGATGAGTATTAATTTCAGTGTACATAAGAGATTACGTCCAGACTGATGATATTCCTAGGCTTGCAAAAATTGGGAAGGTGATAATGGAGGAGAAGCTATCTACTAACACAGTAATACTGAAAACATGTGCAGATACTTCTAGCATGTTGAAAGGTTTGTGCTGGTCCATCTGGTAGAAACATCATAACATTAGCATAATACTCAAGGATAAATTGCTGGTGGAATGCAGTAAATTGCTGGCAATTAGTGGATACTTACCTTTCTGGAAATGTATGAGGTGGTGGGCATTGTGGAGATCTGATTTTAGAAAGGATCATATTTTGTGAGATAGGAATCAGTGAGTATTACTTTCTGTTGTGACTAGGGCACTCAGGCCAGACAAACGCCAAAATAGGGAAAAAAATATTATTTTAGAAGAAGAGTACTATTTTTAACATTGAGATATAATTGACATATAACATTATATTAGTTTCTTGGGGTGCCTGGGGGGCTCAGTGGGTTAAGCCTCTGCCTTCGGCTCAGATCATGGTCTCAGGGTCCTGGGATAGAGCCCAGTGTCAGGCTGTCTGCTGAGCAGAGAGCCTGCTTTCCCCTCTCTCACTGCCTGTCTCTCTGCCTACTTGTGATCTCTCTCTCAAATAGATAAATAAAATCTTAAAAAAAAAAAAACCAACCCAAAGCATATTAGTTTCAGGTGTACATAGCAATTTGGATATATTGTATAATGATCACCATGGTAAGTTTAGTTAATATCCATCAACTATTTTTTATGTTCCTAGCCCTATGCTAGGTAAAGCAATGGTGAAAAGAATCAATCCTCATTCAGTTAATTTTCAAATGGTAGAAAAAAATGCATTCATTAAATATAAAATTAAATTAAAGATTAAATTTTAAAAAGCATTAATTAAAAAACAAATTAAGTCCTTTTTTATAAAACAAATTTACATTGGCAATGTGACAAGCTTTATGAATGTTAGATTCGTGGTGCTCTGAAAGCTTTAATGAGATTTGATCCTGTTCCTTAAAATACATTTGGAATATGGAATTCTAGATCCTTTTGGAGACTCAAAAGGAGAGTTATCCAGGAGAGAGAAGATAGGAGTTATTCAGGAGAGAGAAGATAGGAGAGAAGATAGGAGGGACAAGTATCTCTAAAGACTAGATATCTTTGGATGCAGTGTCTCAATTTGCTACAGGAGAATGTCCAGCAACAGGCTTTCCCCTGTTTTCCTTTTTGTGGGTGATACATTGGAAAATTCATAAAGAGGTATAGATGCTTCTTTACTTTTGGTGAATACTGTATCCTTGCATTTTTGAACATCTGAAGACATAAGTAGCTTAGTCCGGCTCATCAAGCTGTGCCTTACCGTCATTTTTTTTTTTTTTCCTGGAACTAACCATCCCTGAGTCTACCAAGTCTCACAAGTGGGACCCAAAATACATTGTTATACCTACTAGAAGTTATACCTACCTGAGGAGTTTTCGAGCAGTGACCTACCAGCACTTAGACAAGCATAACATCGTTAAGTGTGGCCCATTTCCCCCCCGTGCATAAAGAAGTGGTTGATTTCCATTTCTTCTGAGATAACCAGGTCTGTAAAACAATGCAGACAGGGTCAAAGCCTTGCTGGTGGACACTCTGAACAGCAGCTCCTAGAATGCTCGTAGTGCAGTGACTCCAAGCACAGGGTTTAGAGGCCAGTTGTTCCAGGAGACTTTTGGGGAGATTGCAGGTGAAAGGACTCCGAGGCCAAAGAAATCCAAAGAGAGCCCTGTTCTTGAACTGCAAAAATCTGATATCCACATTGACCTCCATTTGCTGCATGCTGGGCCAGAATAAGGCTACAGGCTTTCTAGGAGACACTGGTGTGGGCAGTGGTGAAGAAGTGACTCAATTTGGGGAACAATGCATTCCCCTTCTTCTTTGTTAAGCCAACACTGATTTCTTCAGGTAGGTCTGGTCCACTTCCAAAGGGTAAATCCTGATTGGGCAAAGCATATCATGTTAATTTATGTTAATGTATTTCACTGTTTGTTGCCCAATATAGGTCTATCGTGAGACCAAAAATTAATAAAATTCAAAAGGATGTCCACTGAGAAACTTCTGGAAAAGATTTTCCTCCCTATTAACAGGAAGACCTTTGAGGAGAATGCTCTCCGTTCCTAGCTAATATGCTATTCTCTAAATGGATGATGCCTGCTGCTTAGTAGCCCCCTTTCTGTGATAAGGGGAGAGAGACTTCATCACCAACGAATACAACAGAGAAGGACAAACAAAGGAGACTTGAAGCTGTCACCAAGTTCCTGAAAATACCTCGGGACTTTCCGTCTCCCAGATGTCTTAAGTGAACAAGTAATAAACAATAAATGCCCTGAGCTTTCATCACTGCCCAAAGCATTCTCTTGATGGTGTCATTCCCAGCTTGGGCGTCTAGAGTGCTTGCTCACATCCATTAAGCTCTCCCAGAATTCCAGAGGCCTTGGCATATGGGCAAAGTACTTGACTAGGTCAGTAGGATGGCCTTAGTTAGACCCCAGCTGGCCTGATGAAGAGGCACTAGTGTGATAAAGCGACATTGGCAGTAATGTCTGTATCCTCAGCACTGGCTCTCAGTGCACTGGCCCCAGGCCACCTCTTTGGAAAGGATAAATGCAACAGCATTGAATGGATGGACAGTCCAGTGCCTATGCTGATGGTTCCTTATAATCTATTCATGCCTTCCCACTCCACTTTATCCTACACTATTGCTCAAAGTGCTCTGTTGAAGAATATCAGTGGCTGGAGCTCGGAAAGGTTTTAAGAAATTGATGCACTCACGGAGTGCCTGGGTGGCTCAGTGGGTTAAAGCCTCTGCCTTCGGCTCAGGTCATGATCCCAGAGTCCTGGGATCGAGCCCCGCATCGGGCTCTCTGCTCAGCAGGGATCCTGCTTCCTCCTCTCTCTCTGCCTGCCTCTCCACCTACTTGTGATCTCTCTCTGTCAAATAAATGAATAAAAATCTTAAAGAAAAAAAAAAGAAATTGATGCATTCACAATGTCCTTGTTGAATGCTCAGAAACAACCATCCGTTATTCTTTCCTTTTTTTTTTTTTTTTTTTGCAAGGCTTTTAATGACAGTCTCCTAACGAATTCAAGAAACTACGAAAAGGTAGTTTTAATTTCTTTTTTATTAAGTTTTTTATTTTAATTGTAGTATGATTAATATACAGGGTTCTATTAGTTTCAGGTATACGATACAATGATTTAACAACTCTTACATTACTCAGTGCTCATCATGATAAGTGTACTCTTTTTATATATATATATTTTAAGATTTTATTTATTTATTGGACACAGAGAGAGAGATCACAAGTAGGCAGAGAGGCAGGCAGAGAAAGAGGGGAAGCAGGCTCCCCGCTGAGCAGAGAACTTGATGCAGGGCTCCATCCCAGGACTCTGAGATCACGACCTGAGTCGAAGGCAGAGGCTTAACCCACTCAGCCATCCAGGCACCCCCTAATAAGTGTACTCTTAATCTCCTTTACCTATTTCACCCCTCCCTGCCCTACCTTCCTTCTGGTAACCCTCAGTTTGTTCTCTAGAGTTAAGAGTCTGTTTCTCTGTCTCTCTCCCTTTCTCTCTCTCTTTCATCTGTTTTGCTTCTTAAATTCCGCATTGGTGTGAAATCATATGCTATTTGTCTCGGTACCGTATTCTTTAACTCCATCCATGTTGTTGCAAGTGACAAGATTTTAATCTTTTTTTTTTTTTTTTACGGCTGACTAATATTTCATGTTAAATATGTACTACATCTTCTTTATCCATTCATCATTCGATGGACACTTGGACTGCTTCCCTAATTTGGCTATTGTAAATAATGCTACAATAAACATAGAAGTGCATATATCCCTTTGAATTCGTGTATCTTGGAGTAAATACCTTCTAAGGAGATTACAGGATCCTAGAGTAGTTCTAGTTTTTACTTTTTGAGGAACCTCCATACTGTTCCCCACAGTGGCTGCACCGGTTTGCATTCCCCTAAACAGTGTACAGTGGTTCCTTTCTCTAATAGTTTGAATTTCTTAATCTATAATTTCAAAATGTCATGACACTCAGTAAAGAAGCAAGCTCTGTGGGGAGAAGTAATTGCTGCAGGACCCTGGGAAAACTTCAGGGTACTTGTCAGGAGAATTTAGTTCTTGTTCAGACTTGCTACTGTCTAGGATTAGGGTCCTCAGTTTATTCATCTGTAAAATGAAGCATTTAGAAGACTGAGTTTCTTCCACAGAAGTATTGTAGAACTCTCTGACAGTCCTCACGATTTCGCTGCTCTAGTGGAGGCTTCAAACCCAAGCTGTACTCTGCATCGCAGCTCTAATATATATTGTGCTATTTCATTTTTTTTAAAAATGAGGAAGAATGTACATATAACTTCTGGTAGCCACTGGGCTTTATATCAAGTAACTCTTGATAGTTTTATACCCAGAGGGCATAATACATCAAAGGGATGGTCCACTCTGTAACTCTTGACATATTTTACATTGTCAGACCGATGCGTTTTCAGCTACGTATGCCAATACTAAGGTTATACTCAAGGTCTTAAAGTATATTTGGACTCCTTAAATGAAATTGAGTTTTCTGTGTCTCCTAGTATCTTGTATGTGGAAAAAAATTTCTGTTTTGCTAAGGGGTGGGAGTAAGTAATTGTTGCCAGTGATGACAGGAATTGTCTTTCTGTAGAACAAAGAAATAAGTGCTCAACGGCTTTATATAAAATCTTTTATATTACATATAACTAATATAATATTTAATATATTACCAATTACTAATATTAGTAGTAGTAGTATTAATAATAATATTATTATTAATAATACTAGTATTGCACTTATGCCAAATTGATTTATTTTAATTGATGGTCAAAAGCTTTGTATTCTCGGGGCGCCTGGGTGGCTCAGTGGGTTAAAGCCTCTGCCTTCGGCTCAGGTCATGATCTCAGGGTCCTGGGATGGAGCCCCACGTCAGGCTCTCTGCTAAGCAGGAAGCCTGCTTCCTCCTCTCTCTCTCTCTGCCTGCCTCTCTGCCTACTTGTGATCTCTCTCTGTCAAATAAATAAATAAAATCTTAAAAAAAATGCTTTGTATTCTCATACATAGCCAACTCAATATCCTCAACTGAAGATTTCCATGATTTTCCTATAAGCCCATTGAGTACTGTAGACCTTAACTTGCTGAAAGTAAGAGAAAAGGAGGGAAAAAATGGGAAAAGGCCTATTATCATCTGCATTAGGTGTTTTCACCAAAAACAACTGCTGTGCCTGGAGAGAATCCAGGTAGTTAGGGGAATTTTTCTGACTCATCCACAAAGAATTAACCTAGGCTCTTTCCAAAAGAAGACTTAGTGTTCTCTGTGTAGCAATAAAGATTTCCTCTTACCCCAACAATTCAAATGAGGAACTGGCCAAGAATCCAGAGATTAAAAATGAAGGTGTGATATTCCCCTTCCAGCTCTTTTTGGAGCTGATTTTGCTTTTGCAGTGAACAGATACATTTTCAATCAAAAGCAAGATCTTTTTTTTTTTTTTTAACCATCTACACAAATGTAGGTGTTACTACCAAACACCTGAAAATACATTTCTTCTCATCCTAACTGAAAAAGGTACTGTTAGCATAATTCCTATTACTACTGCACTGGTTCTATTTTACTACTGCAAGACAAAGATTCTGTACAGTCTAAGTGCTTCCTGAAAAGTCTCTGCCTTGGCATATTTGGAGTGCCTTGGTTTTTACCTGTCTTCAGATTGACATATTTTATACTACCTGATATTCATGCCACTATCCTTGACAAAAAAGAAATGTGGTTTTCAACTAAGTGTGAATGAGATTCTTGGATTTGTTAAGACCCCTGCCCTGGAATGGGGTGGGGGGGCAGAAGAAGCAGTGTCTCAGCAATCATGCTCAGGGCCCAAATCCTAAGTCTAGATGACAAACTCCTAGTGGTCATGGTAACTATGGGACATTCCCTAACTTCTCTCAATCAGAGGACTAGTCTAGGAAGGTGGTCTACCCATCCAGTTTTCCATTTCCCCATGTATGTGTTTTGAAAATTCAAAGAAAAGAGATGTATGGTCACTGGGAAATTTGGCAAAGAAAATTTGTCTTAAGCTGTCACTCTACTCTTCTACCTGTCTTTCATGGATGAATCCCAAAAAGAGATACAATCTCCTAACTTACTCCCTAAGTGACCCCAAGGTCACTGTACTTATTCCCAGGTAAGACTCACTTTAGAGTCTCAATTTTGCATCCCACCAGTGATTTGCCATTTATGCTTTGAGATAGTCCCACAATGCCAGATAATTCCTTAGATGTCTTGATAGAATGAAGGTTTAAGATTACTTTATGTTTGGGGTGCCTGGATGGCTCAGGTCGTTAAGCATCAGACTCTTGATTTTAGCTCAGGTGATGATCTCAGGGTCATGAGATTGAGCCCCACATCCAGCTCCACACTGGGGAGTGGAGCCTGCTTAAAATTCTCTCTACCCCTCTCCCTCTCCCCCTCCCCTCTGCTCACAAACACATGCTTTCTCTCTAAAAAAAAAAAAATTACTTTATGCTTTTATCTATTTTATACATTTAATTGTCATATATGACATATGTTTTAAAATATTTTTCCATTATTTAAAGATAATTTGAGGGGCACCTGGGTGGCTCAGTGGGTTAAAGCCGCTGCCTTCAGCTCAGGTCATGATCCCAGGGTCCTGGGATGCAGCCCCGCATCGGGCTCCTTGCTCCTTGCTCAGTGGGGAGCCTGCTTCTCTCTCTGCCTCTGCCTGCCTCTCTGCCTGCTTGTGATCTCTGTCAAATAAATAAATTAAAAAAAAAGATAATTTGAAAATGCCATAATATTTTTTCCCTATTTCTCAATTTTGTCATATTAGCAAGAAAGGTACATGGGTGGGTCTATGTGCCAGACTGACAAATTATTTTCTCCCCCAACCATCCAACCGTCCATGCTTTGTCTTTAACATATATATTCATGTACATTTTTCAAGTACACACACATACATAGAGAGACACAGAGAGAGAAAGAAAGGAAGCCATACATGCATCTTTGCTGTTGTTGTTCCTAGAACTTTAACCACCTGCTTCAGTTGTCCAAAATGTAATATTTCGTCTTAATACAAAGATGGCCTAGTTAAATCTTGTAGCATTCTCTTTCCCTTTATCTTTTTGTCAACCAGTGGGCTACAAGGGTGTGGGAAAGACAGTAAGTATCTTTAGTAGCCATGTTCTGTGGAATCACGATTTTTCCACAAAATTCTGGGTGCCATTGATAGAAAAGGAATGGATATTTGTTTTTTCCTCCAAATAGGTTTTAATTATGGTTATGAGCACAGAACATAGAAGCTGTTTTGGACCTACAGTATATGAAATTCAATTTCATGGTGATAAAAAAATAACTGGTGATAGGACAGAAACCCCAAGACACTGTGACAATGGAAAGTTTGGTACAAGATCAAAGACGAGCGTAGGTGGTATAGTGGTAGCGTAGCTGCCTTCCAAGATCAAAGACAATCTCCAACGACTGCAAAGAGTGTCAATACACACTGATGTACTTCTCCGCTTTTACGGTTAGAAAAAATTGGTTGGAAATCGAAGGCTTTCCCAAGTACCTAAGACTGACCAGCAGAGGAACATCCGGGCACAGTGAGCTAGTACTGCTTTCTGCCTGTAGGTGGCAGTAGGGCACCCGCGGGCTCGTGGCCGCCTGTGGCCGGTGACCCAGAACAGATTTCAATCAAGATCATGGGAGACCACAAGCAGAAACTATAGAAGCCAAAAGGAGAACTACGGATCTGAGGAATTGACACCAAACTACAATTTAGCTGAGGCAAAAGAGCCTCGGCTAAATCCCAAATCAGTCGCATGCGCCCAGATACGGTGCTCAGGACTAAACTGCAGAATTCTCTAGTGATCATGACCAAGTAAGAGAGAAGCACAGGTCTCTGAATGAGTGGCTTATGAAGTTTAAACCTTTCAGAGCATGTTTCCTCCTCTGTTGGAGACCCTAGACCAGAAGGGAGATCTGGGTTCGAATTCTACCTCGGCGACTCTTTTGCAGTACTAGCCTGTTCTCACATTTACAACAAAGGCTCATCTGGCTCAGACATTTTAGGGCTCCCCCCACAGGTCCTGTCCTGGCCTCACTGCCCCACATCTGTTCCCTTTCTAAATATTACTCTATCTGTAACAGGAATTCCGGGTTTGGGTTCACAGTCTCCAGCTCAGGTTCAATGTTTTTATATAACTGATTTCCCAGTCCTCACCTTGCTTCACTTCACCCCCACCTTACCTGTGGTCTCTTGATTTCAGCGTATTTCTCTCTCCCCCTCTGTTCCCTAAACCAGGTCCATCTCTGAACTGATTTGTTTTGTCCTCCTCCCACTCTCACTCCATCCTTCTAAGTCAAGCAAATTACTGGAGTTTAGGTATCTTAACCCTAAAGGAGAACAATACCAGAAAAAATATAAGTAACTCTTAGGTGCACTAAATGATGATAGAATGTAAGCTATGGGGAAAAAAAAAAAAAAAGAAAAGCTTAAGGATCTTAGAAAATCTTTGTTTTTTTCATATAAACATTTTAGGTAAATCAGTTTAAGAAAATATGAAATATTTGGTATTTATTGAAAGCATCCATGATGACAGGAAAAGAAAAAAAAGAGAACACATTTTATAAAACATATTTGAATTTATTTTTTTTAAGATTTTTAATTTATTTATTTGACAGACAGAGATCACAATTAGGCAGAGAGACAGAGAGAGGGGGAAGCAGGCTCCCAGCTGAGCAGAGAACCTGATGCAGGGCTCGATCCCAGGACCCTGGGACCATGACCTGAGCCAAAGGCAGAGGCTTTAACCCACTGAGCCACCCAGGTGCCCCAACATATTTGAATTTAAACAGATTAATTAATTTTCACATCCAAAATTAGATTTTGCAATGCACACTCTTTTTTCTTAAGAATGGCAAAAAAAGCATTAAGAAGTAAAATATAGAATTAATTTACTGGGAAGCCCTTGATAATAAGGACAAAAATCACTCATCACCAGGATTTCCTGTAAGAAACCTGCAGAAAGCTCTCTGAAAACTATATGTGCCTTTGTCAGCTTCTGGTTCTTGCTATGTCTTGGCATCTCTTATTTCTCTTTCAGCTAATATTCTCTGGTATCCCTTTCTCAGTAGTAACTGACCTTTGTTTTTATAAGTGTTTGCCATTTTCATAACATAAACTTGCCTTACACGAGTCATTTTGGATCCATCTAATATGACTTCTGTTGACAGAACTACATTTTGTAGCTGTGAAGCCATGACATCCGCAAGCGGAACTATGTAGCCGGAGGGATCACAGGTCCACTTGCCCTGCAGACAGCGGCAGGCTTTGGCAGTGGTCGCAACAATTTTTGTAATGGGTGATCTTTAGAAAAGTATCTTCAGGATAGGAGCGCTTGGGTGGCTCAGTCAGTTAGCATCTGCCTTTGGACCAGGTCATGACCCCAGGTTCCTGGGATGGAACACCACATTGGGCTCCCCGCTTAGCCGAGAGCCTGCTTCTCCGTCTCCCTCTGCCTGCCACTCTGAGTACTTGTGCTCTCTCTCTATCTCTCTGTCAAATAAATAAATAAATAAAAATGTTAAAAAAAAATCCTCGGGATGGAATGTGTCTTGGGGTGCTTAGCAGTTACAAAGCCTCCTGCCTGAATACTTCCATGCACATTCCTGGTTTCCAGAAGTTCCTGGAGGCTAGATTGCTCTGCAGAAAGAGACTGAACTTAGATAGATTAGATGAATTAGATAAACCTAGATTTGAATTCATGTTCAATCTTTTACAATCTGAGTGATGCCAGGTGAGCTCTGACACTTTTCTGAGCTTCTATTTCCTTTTTCTCACAGTGGAAAGAATACCTTATAGTGGAGTTTCCTGGCCTCAGCACTATTGATGTTTTAGGCTAGATAATTCTTTTTTTTTTAAGATTTTATTTATTTATTTGACAGAGAGAGAGATTACAAGTAGGCAGAGAGGCAGGAAAAGAGAGAAGGGGAAGCAGACTCCTGCTGAGCAGAGAGCCTGATGCGGGGCTCGATCCCAGGAGCCCAAGACCATGACCCGACCTGAAAGTAGAGGCTTAACCCACTGAGCCACCCAGGCACCTCTAGGCTAGATAATTCTTGTGATGGGGGCTCTCCAACGCTCTGTACGATGTTCGGCAGCATCCTTAGCCTCTCCCCACCAGACCAGTATTACCAATCTAGTTGTGACAACAAAAAAATGTCTCCAGGCATTGGCCAATGTACCCTGGGGGAAGAAATTACCCCTGACTCACAACGCACTGTCTTACAAGATGTGAGGATTAAATATAATATTTGTGAAATACTTAATATATGGAAATAATGAATTATAACTGGCAGCTTCTTGGGTTTCATTTTCAGTTCTGATTCGAATTAATATTTCGGATACTGAGGATGAAACCACACAAACCAATGAGACAGGAGCCCAGAACCCAGTGATCTTAAGAAGGAATTTAAGGGGTCACTGGGGTGGAGTTGGGCATGAAAGCAATCTGGGCAATCCATGTTGGGTTGCATAGAATATAGTGTCATGCTGAATTACTGATATGAATATTGATAATTATCTGAATTACTGATATGCCCACCAGCCTCTTTGAATTAGACAGAGAGAAGGATAATGCCTTTTCTTTTACAAGGGGGTAAATGCTTTAATTTGGGACGAAAGGAGAGTTGGGCGTACGGCAGTAGCCAATGATAATACTGACAAGTTTCTAAGAGTAACAAACTAAAAAACAACCCAGAGACAACCAGGAGACTATCTTCCTGAGAGAAATACATATTGCAGAAGAAATACAAATCCAGGATCTGTTATTCTTTCAGCAAGATCTTAAAAATGCCTCCCAAGAGAAGATTTCAGTTTTCAATTGTCTCTTCTCTGTTGTTGTTTTATTCTGCAATATGTGATATTTCAACATGATTTACAATGTAGTCTATGAATTATAAGTCGAAAAATCCAGAAATCTGTGCCCATATTCTCCTATGCAACTATAAATATTTCCTTGGAAATCTTTGTGGCAATGCACTATATACTCTGGGTATTGCTCTATGTAGTGTGGACAGTTCTATAAATTAGCTTGAAAGGAAAAGAGTAGTAAATGTGAGTCATGGCACCACATGCTGCTATAAACAAACTGGGGTGGACTCAGTGACATTTTGAAGTCATTCAGAAGTGTTTTGTGAGGTCACCTGTCCTATTAGATGCATATTCTTATTAATGGTCTCTCTGCTGCTTTTTTTTTTTTTTTTTTTTTTTTTTGTGAGGAGCTGGGGAGGAAGTTAGAGGAGTGGAGGCGGGTGGGAGAAGTGTCAGCATTGGCAATTAAATTTATTAACTCAATTACCTGGGGTACCCATAAAAGCTGTAATCATGAGGCCATCTAAAAAGCATTAGCTGTTTTACTGCTAATGGGGCCCTTGCCAACAGGAAATGGAACCAGATGCTGTTGGTGGGTGCCAGCAGCTGTTTGGTGGCACGAAATCAAATAGGTTGGACTGTGGGTAGGGCATCTGGACTCGTGACAGACAGAAAAAAAAAAAAAAAAGCTTTGTGTTTATAGAGTGTCTTTATTCAAGGAATACCAATCCATACATTGCAACAATGAAGGCATGAATCCTCACCAGGATTCCTGGGGTTCCTAACTCCTCCCCTGGGGAGTTAGCCATAAAGATGGGATGATCATTTTATGGGTGGAAAGAACTATAAGCAAGTGCACACAGAGGTATTCCTTCACAGGCCATCTGTGAGACACTGGGCTATAAAACCTTAGCTGCGCTATGCCCCGGGTTTTCCTTCTCCTTCCCGGCTCTCAGCTGAGGTGGCTCTAGAATTTTTAGTGCCCACTTTAAATCTGTCAACCTAAGTATCCAATGAGCCACTCTGTAGGCAGCATCTACCCTGTATTCTGAGGTTTGAAATCACTTGTGATTTTATGAGCAGTTACAGGGTGATCCTTGGACTGCTAAGACCTCAGGGAAGGCATGTGAATATTTAGATCCCTTGTTCATTTATCACATCTTTATTAAAATACGCTAACTGCTGGGGCGCCTGGGTGGCTCAGTTGGTTAAGTAACCGACTCTTGATTTTGGCTCAGGTCATGGTCTCAGGGTTCTGAGATTGAAGGGCTCTGCACTCAGTGGGGAGTCTGCTTGAGATTGTCGCTCTCTTTCCCTTGGCCCCTCCCCCCACACACTCTCTTTCTCAGTCAAATAGATAAGTCTTTGTAAAAAATATATATATGCTAACTGCTGAACGTTAGGTTGAAAAAACAAGGTAAAGGAAAATGGTATTGTCTCATACAGAGCTCTCAGGGCAGACTAAAAACACCCTTACATTTTATGATATGTCTGGGCAATTGTGATGGGTATACACAGTCTGATGCATGTGTGGGTGGTTCAGAGAAAATTCTTGAAAGTCCCTAGAAAGGCACAGCTAAGCTAGATCAGAAGGAAGAGTGAGAGATAACTAGTAAAAAGTGGAGAAAATAGGAGCGCCTGGGTGGCTCAGTGGGTTAAGCCGCTGCCTTCGGCTCAGGTCATGATCTCAGGGTCCTGGGATGGAGTCCCGCATCGGGCTCTCTGCTCACCGGGGAGCCTGCTTCCTTCTCTCTCTCTCTGCCTGCCTCTCTGTCTGCTGTGATCTCTTTCTGTCAAATGAATAAATGAAATCTTAGAAAAAAAAAAGTGGAGAAAATAGTATCATCTGGATGATAGAATATGTCAAAAGGCATAGTGGCAAGAAATAACATTTTCTGTTCCAAAAACAAGTGGTCCCGGAAGTTAGATGATGGGAAAGAAGAGGGAGAAGAAGAGGATGGAGGAAGATGAATGAAAGAATTATGTAAAGGACTAGATAAAGACAGGCACAGGAAGGATTTCAGATTTTGTGCTGAGATCAAACAAGAAGGACAACACAAAGTTAAAAAAAAAAAACCAACAACACAGATTTTCCCTTTCTATAGGTCATTTGGCTGGCATTCAGGAAGTGAGTAAAATTGGAGGTAAGACTGGCACGTGGCAGCTGCAGCAATCCAGAACTGAAGTGATGAGAATCGGGCAGCACGCTGGCAATCATGGAAGGGATTTAGAGATAAACAGCAAATGGAATCATTATTATTTGGCGGCCATTTGGATGAGGGCATTCAAAGATCTGAACTGAGCAGCGGTTGCTGCTAGGGTTGGTCTATTTCCGATTCTGACTCTGGGGTACAGCTACGGGGGTCCTCATCCGCAGTGACTATAGTGTACCAGGGCCCCGTGTATCTGACACGCCTTGGACTGCAATATTTCCCTCTGATTCTTTGTGCCTGGCGAATGCAGAGCTCAGACTGTGTTACCTTTATAATTCTAGGAAGGGCATTCACTTTCCATTCCTTTGAGATGGAAAGTTTACTTTCGATAATTATTACGCACATTAGCCATGCAGATTGTCCAAACAGCTTAACAGTTTGTAAAACTGATTTACAGACTTAAAGAATTTCCAGTGCTCTTCCTACTTATGGGAACATAGCAGTGATCTCCCTGACAAGGCAGGGGTGAAGACAGGGAAAGGCTCTGATAGTGCCTAACCTCTGCTTTTCATAAAGAAGGTACTTCTATGAGGACTATATGGAAGTGCCCTCCTGCTATGCTCACTTCAGTCGCACTGAGTCCTACACTAAGATTAAAATTAAAGAAGATTTATCAATTCAGAAGACAGAATGATTGATAGAATTGACATTTCTCTGTTAATTTATTGATAATGAGGTAAAGCTAAATATTTTGAATATTTATCATATTGGTTGTTTTCTCCAGTCATTATTTGTTTTTATTTGTAGTGCTTTTTACTTACAAAGCATTGTTTTGTTTGTTTGTTTGATTTTTTTTGTTTTGGTGGTAGATACATCTAAAGGTGACCTTCTTTTCTTTTCTTTTATTATTATTTTTAAAGATTTTATTTATTTATTTGACAGAGAAAGAGATCACAAGTAGGCAGAGAGAGGGGGGGAAGCAGGCTCCCCGCTGAGCAGAGAGCCCGATGCGGGGCTCAATCCCAGGACCCTGAGATCATGACCTGAGCTGAAGGCAGAGGCTTAACCCACTGAGCCACCCAGGAGACCCTGAAGGTGACCTTCTTTTAGTCATGTTCTAATAAAATATAATAAAAGTGATGGGATTAAATTGCATTATAGAAGACTCCACCTTAGCAAACTGGAGTGAAATTCTCTGTGGTACTGAAGAAGTAAGCTACCATGGTATTATGGGGCCTCTGAGAGAACCACGTGCAAAGGAATTGCTGAACCATCCGCAATTCCAAGACCTTCTAATCTAAGAGCTAAGGGCGGCTGCTGGCTGAGAGCCAGAAAGAACACGGGGATTTACATACTATAACCCAATGTTATTGAATTCTGCAAGCAACTACATTAGCGTGGAATAGGACCCTTAGCTCTAGAACACAGAGAAGATGAGGCTTGAGAGCACGCTGGTGAGACCCTGAGCATAGGAGCCATTTTATGCTGTCTGGAACCATGAAAACTGAGATTATGAGTGTAGACTTTATCAACTGCAAAGTTTGTGGTGATTTGTTATCCAGAATATGTAACTAATACAATTGTCATTTGATCAAACCTAGTTTTATGTGATTTTTCCACTGTTTTAATTAGGTAGATATACTCTGCCCATATCAGTACTCTGCCAGATCATCAAATAGTCACCTAGCAGTGTGTTCGAGTTTAGAACAAATGCCTGGCTGGCACTCACTAGTAAACAAAATCAAAGAAGCCTCCATATTCCCAATTTATTCATTCACTCTTGATTCATTGATTCATTCATATTTATCTAATGAAACTATTCCTCCTTAACACCAGTTTTATTTCGTCCTTTCCAGATTCTGTCAGCTTTAACTATGCCAATAAGCCTGATCTGCTGTCCTGATATTGTTGCTTTGTAAAACATTCAAGATTTTCGTGACCTTTATTATCCCAAAATGTTACTGTGATGTAACTTGGTTGGGGATTTTGTATTGGGTGTTGGTGTGTGTTCTAAATGGTGCCTGTGCAATTTGGAAGGCGGATTTCTGAAGTTATTGAAATGTCCCTTCTGATGTTATTTCTGATGTCATTTCTCGAGACTGATGCCATAATTTACCATCTTCTTGACTCCCATAATCTGGAGGTGAGAAGCATTGTGAACCTAATACATTATTGTGATGACAGAATTCAAAGGAGCTGTTGATAATTCCTCCATTCTGTGCTGTTGTAGAAATTGAGTTATGATTAGAAATTCCCTATATAGGTAAAATGCATTACTGAATGTTTCCTGACCAGAATTGCTCATAATGAGGTGAAATTGTCTGCCTTAGACTTAGAAGAAAACAATATTTCAGATGTACACGCAAATGAACACACACATTCTATAAATCCAGTAGCTTAAAAGAGATTTCGTTGAACTGATACCATTAAAAGAGCCCAAGGATCAATTGTGCAGCTCTGGGCACCCCATGAAGTACTCCTGGGTCTTTCTTCATTTGATGGTAATAAAACTCTGTTTGCATTTTCATGTTCATTAATGGAGGCATTCTACCATTGAGAAAGATTTAAATTTCCATAAAAATGCAATGAATCTGGAGCTGGCATAAACGTGTTTATAAGATGACAAGTTATGATCAGTGGTTCGTTGGATGTGGTGGTCTCCTCTTTATTAATCCTAGCAGGAGGTCATTGCATCAGCTGCTCATTAATCATTTCTCCTTCGGTGAAATGACTTTGAAAATGTAGCAGTGCGTAACGTAGCTGTCGTTCCATAACAAGCTTGCTAAATACTGGTCTTGCATGACTCAAAGTAACTAGGCATTTGGCAATGAATTTGCAACCCATTTGTGCATTTGGTATTTGCTTTCATTAACTAGTAAATAATAAGCAGGGTTCCAAAGGCTCAAGAAAAAAATATAGGAGTTTAAAAAATGGTATGTTACAATTCAGTGCAATGATATCTCCATATTTCTTCCTAAAGAATGTTAAAATACCTCTAATATATTATATTAGTCATGGTTTACCTTGGTTCAGGTGCCACAGTTTGAGTATGACAAATCTACTACTTTTCTATGAAGAACTTCTGTGATGAATTATAATAACATACAAGGCAATAAATGACTACTCATGTTTAATCTGTATGAGGACTAATTCTGAATAAAGAGAGAATTAACACTGGAGCCAGTTGAGGAGGTTATTTATATATTATGCAAAATAATTACATACAGATTCTCAATTGAAAAATAAAAGACATTAAGCATTGTCAAAAGTGTTTGGGGCAGAGTGAATCCAGGTAAATAGATAACAGAGTTAAAACTAATTTTTGAAATGAAAAGCAAAATGGAAAAAGTATAAAAAAATTAAAGATTAATACTCTTAAGTAAAAAGTGTATAATATCCTAGTATATAGGAATGCATTCAAAGTAAAATAGAAATTTTCTTTTTTTTTTTAAAGATTATCTATTTATTTATTTGACACAGAGAAAGAGAGATCTCAATCAGGCAGAGAGAGAGGGGAAAGCAGGCTCCCTGCTGAGCAGAGAGCCTGACATGGGGCTCAATCCTAGGACCCTGAAATCATGACCTGAGCTGAAAGCAGAGGCTTAACCCACTGAGCCACCCATGCACCCAAAATAGAAATTTTCAATAATTGTTTGTATCTGGGGCACTAGGGTGGCTCAGATGGTTAGGTGTCTACCTTTGGCTCAGGTCATGATCTCAGTTAGGGTCATGGGACCAAGCCCTGCATGGGGCTCCTTGCTCATCAGGGAGTCTGCTTCTCCCTCTCCCTATGCCTCTCCCCACTGGTCTCTCCTCCCCACAAGTTCTCTGTGTTTCAGATAGATAAATAAATAAATAAATAAATAAATAAAATTGTGTAATGAACTAGAACATAAAAAGGAGATGCATAGAAATACATTTTACCTAAACTATATTGACATATATTTGCATCATAGCTGTCTTTTAAGGAAATTATATTTACCTTTAGATATTCTTTGTTGTCATTTTACAAATCTGAATTTTATGATTTAAACATCAGATTGAAAGGTGACTGAAGAGTCACCTTGGCTGTGCTATACTATATCATGGTTTCTATGAATAATTAAAAATAAAATCTTTTTTTAAAATAAAACCTTTAAAAATTATTTTTACTTGATTTTTTTGGTTTAACTGCCATCCAGTGGATTTGTTTCATACAGATATGGATAAATTGATGTATTTACTATAATCATATCCTAATTAATCCTAGGATAGCCAATATATAATTAGAATCATGCTTATTTTATTTGTATATTTGTTTATTTAATTATGTGATCATTTTGCTATTGTGGTGTCATTGAGAGTGGTATCATTACACACTCCATGACTATTTGTTTCATTGTTGGAAAATAAATCTATTACTCCAAAGGTTCATCCATTAATTTTTAACTAGTATTTCATCTAAAGGCATCACTGTAAATTTAGTTATAAAATTCATATTATTACTCATAAATAACTATAATTTCATGAAATCTTAATACTCCAACAGTGCCAAAGAAAAGTAGAAAAGGAATCTAGTTTTTAAGATGATTCAGGATAGTTTTTCAATTACCAGCAAAAAGGTTAAGAGAGCTTTGACATACATCTGGATCTAAAGTAACAGTAATAGATTTTAGACACATTTCAGGATTTGCCATAATATTAGTTTCTATTTCCCTCCCCAAAAAGTATTCTGTAAGACCACGAATTTTAATTTGTTAATCACTCACTCAAAAAGAAAAGAGCAAATATCATCAACACACAACTTTATTCCTCAAGTCTTTTTTAATTTCAGGAGATAGTCAAAAGCCAAAAAATGCAAAAAAAAAAAAAAGAATTAAAAGTTTTCTAATTATTATGACTGTCCGAAAACAAAACCAAACCAATTTCTTGACAGCTAATGTTTGTGTCACAAAGCTAATCAATTGCGTTAGATTCGAGTTAGATGTGTACATCTCAAGGTATTACTATACCTAGAAGAACTGCAACCTGTAGTAGGGATTTTTATGTTCATCTTTCCTTGATCTAGAGTATGGGTTGGAGAGTTCTCTCTCTCTCCCGTCTCTCTCTATATATTAAATTTCCAAAACCCTGGAAAAGAATGCATGAGGATCTGTGGTGGCCAAAATGTCTTCATTTTAAAAAAATAATTTATTTTTATGCTTTGTTGGGTTTGTTTTGTTTTACTAAAAATCAAGGAATCAGAAATTAAGGCTTTGAGTATTCTTATCTTGCCAGATTATTAGGCTTTCATATTTGAATGGAGCCTAAAATTATTTTTTTTCCATAGATGACAGCATCATTCATGCATTAGAGTAGAATGGGCAGTTAGGGGTCTACTTCTCTTCTGAGTTTACATATCCAGTCCAATTGCCAAATAAGTATCTTTGAGTCTCCTTTTCACCATTAGTGGAAAAAAAGACCATTTGAAAACACACTGGCTGTGTGTGTGTGGAGAAATCCATGCCATGAAACTCTTAAAGTGTTAAAAGATAGAAACAGAGTAAGGAAAATTCCAATGTAGGTCTCTCTCCTGGGACAATAAGACAAACAAACAAAGAGGGGTGGGGAAAGGCTCCTGAGTACAGATGTGAGTGCGGCTGTTTCATCTCTCTTTGGCTTCTCTTTCTTGGCTATATAACAGTAGGGATCCTCATTTGACTCCCACAAATTCATAGACGTTACTACAATAGTGCATTATGGGTTTAGGACTGGGGCTAAAATTCAGGGACTAAGCTAATAAATTTTGATCCAAATTCCCCTTTCAAAATTAAATGTAGAGATCACCTGTCTGGAGTTTTCACTTTGCATTATCATAATGGAACTTGATTGTGCCATGGTGTCATATATACATTTCCATTATTTCCCTACAATTTTCATAATTTTTATGAGAATTTACTGAACTGTAACAAAAATTATACACTTTCTGCAGCATTTGTGAAGAATTATTTTTACTGCTAAAGGTAGTAAAATAAAATTAGATTAACTAATAATCAAATGTTTCATAATTTTTGTTGTTACTAATTAAGACTGTTAAGAAAACTCTTAAACTTTGGGGTTATATATGAGTTTGAAACTCATATGTGTATCATATATGAGTTTGACTATTTTATATTTCTTATATAAGTGAGACCATAGTATTTGTATTCCATTTAGCATATGCCCACCAGGTCCTCCATGCTGTCAAAGGTGGCAGGATTTCCTTCTCTCTTAAGGCTGACTAATATTCCACTGTATGTATATACCACACTATTTATTTATTTATTTTCCAGAGAGAGAGAGAGAGAGAAATGGCTAGAGAGGGAACACAAGCAGGGGGAGTGGGAGAGGCAGAAGCAGGCTTCCCGCTGAGCAGGAAGCCTGATGCGGGGCTTGATCCCAGGACCCTAGGATCATGACCTGAGCCGAAGGCAGACGCCTAATGACTGAGCCACCCAGGTGTCCCTATGCCACATATTATTTATCCATTTATCTGTTGATGAACATTTAAGTTATTTGTGGGGAGGGGGAAATTGGGTGGTGATGGTTAGAGAGTCCAAAGTTTCAGTTACACAAGATAAATAGAGATAATAAAGATCTGGAGACCTACACCACAGCATGGTACGTAAAACTAGCAATATTATATACTTAAAATTTTTAAGTTTATATTTATATACTTTTATATTATTTAAATATTATATTTATATGTGATATAAATATAAATAGATATTTATATTATGTTAAGTATTTCTACCACATACACACAAAAATTGTAATAATAAACAGGGTGGGAGGAAACTTTGGGAGGTGATGGGTAGGTTTATGACTTTGCTCACAGTGATGGTGTCATGGTATATACTTCTCTGCAAATTCATAGAGCTGCATATATTAAATATGTACACCTTTTGATATGTTAACCAATCTCAGTAAAGTGGTTTTAAACCATACCCTCTGGTTGATTATGCTATGGCTTATGCTTCTCTGTGACCATTACCTTGGATAATCCCTTCCTAAACTACATCTTGTTTTGAACATGTAATTTTTTGTTTTGGTCTTTTGAATAATGGGTCAGTATCAAACATGACAAAGGAACAGACACTGGAAAAGCACTTTCTTGTGCTTGATCCTGGGGTAGCCTGCTGCAAGTTGAAAGCCATATAGTCCAATCAGTTCCACTTCACCATTGACAGCCAGTCAGCTCTGCAAAGCAATACTTTCTTAATGACCAACATTTGAATGCAGATGCATGAGAAAACATGTCCAGTGCCCGAAGAATGACCACCTAGCTGAGTCCAGGCAAATTGATGACCCATTGAATTGTGAGCTAAATAAATATTTGGGGCTTTTTTTTTCTGTTACTCAAAGTGGATATGGTTTATTATGCAGAAAAAAAGTTAACTGGTATTGAAATTGGTACCAGAAATGAGTCACTGCTCATGACATTGGCTTTGGGACCATGCGACAGGCAGTGGCAACAAGGAAGTTGTTAATGCAGTCCAGTAAAGCAGGGGAAAAACTATTAGGGAAGGCTGAAAAATTTGGTGAGGAAATTGTTTTGGATGCTAGAAAAATGGCAGCTTTTGTGGGTCTGAAACAGTTGGCAAAGCTGTCACTTGTAGTATTTTGAAATCTCAAAAAAGTCCCTAAAACTTTTTGGGTCTGGTTAGAAAGGATGTCAAACATTTGTCAGGTTAACCACACAAAATAAGGTATTATAACAGGCAGCTGAGCTAAACAGGGGACCATTTAATATGTAAGCAAAATTTAGAGGGCAGACAGACAAACAAGACTTGCTGGGTTAGAAAATAAACTTTACTCTCAGTTCATCCTCTCTATCTTATAAATGGTTTTTAAAGAAAATGCAGTTTAAGGAGAAATATTCAGGCAAGGGTATGGCTGTACAAATCACAAACTTCTCTTAAAACTTCCCAACTATTTATGTTGTGCCTAGTAGATACTACAAACTAGACCAGGATTTTTCAACCTCAATACTATTGACATTTGGGACTAGATAATTCTTCACTGTGGGGAGTGTCTTGTTCACTGGAAGATGTTTAGGAATATCCTTGGCCTTTACCCACTTAATGATAGAACACCACTCTTCATTCCAATTGTGAGAACCAAAAAATGTTTCCTGACATTTTAAAATGTCTCTGAAGAGCAAAATCACCCTCCACTGAGAGCAGATGAGTCAGACAAAAGAGATTCTAAGGATCTTTATGACATTGTCCATAGAAGCCTGAAATGTCCAGAGTAGAGGAAGGCTGATCTCAAAAAGAACTTTTGATGGATTCCTGCTTGACTAGAGTGGGCCTCAATTTGATAGGTAGCAATTTCACAGATGTTTAAGAGAGTTTTATTAACAAATGGCCATACCGATTAGATAAAAATGGGATGATACTGTTCAAGTTTCTAAAAGACTTTTGGGCCTTCCTACAGGCAAGTAACAGGCTAACAAAGCAACTGCATTGTAAGTACAGAGCATTTTTTTAACATAAAAAAAAAATGTGTGAGTGCGTGAATCCAAGAATCCAGAGAGAGAACAGTCAAGAATAACAGAAGATAATGGAATGGGGAATCACTCTCGGGGAACAGAACTGGGCCCTCATAAAGAAACATCCCAGGGTATAAGGGCTGTGGCAACAGGTACCTTTCAGGACTTCAGAGGACTTATACAGCAGACTATATTTGCCTTTTGTCTCCTCGTCCCTTTGACCTACAGAATCTTTTATGACTATCCCATTCCTATTTCACCATGGGGTACTCATATGAGAAGGTCAGACAACTTGTTTTTTATTTCATAGGTTTTGGAATCAAGAATAACTACACCAAAAAATTTTCATTAAATTTGATTATGGACTTTCTGGTCTTGGATTTCAAGATTGGTCCCATGATTATCCAATAAGATTTCTGGGGGTCCCGGGAAGAAATAAGTGTCTTTTGCTTTGCAAGAAAGGTGAAGCATTGGGGTATCAGGGCACCCTGTGGTGGATACTGTTATAATCCTGCTTCCTGTTCATGCCTTGCATATTCATGCCTGCAATGGTCTCCTCTAACACCGAATCTTGGACTATCCACATGGCTTCTTTTGGCCAATGGCACAAGAGCAAATCCACCTGACATGAAAAGATAATTGAAAAAAGCTTGCCTCTTGGAGCTTATCTTCTCTTGATGCTCTTTGACGTCTACATTTCCACCTTGTAGAGATGGCTGCACTGGCCTACTGGATAAAGAAGGCATGTTCACCAAGTCACTCTCATGATCAGCTGATGAGTCAACCTCCAGAAGCAGAAGCAACTCAAAAGCAGAAGTAGCAGCTAAACACAGAAGCTTGAGCAAACCTAGCCAAGACTGGAAGAATAGCTTAGTTGAGCCCAAGTGAAATTACTAACCTATATACACACCTTTGAACAAAATACATGATTGCTGTGTGAAGCCACTAAATTGTAGGAGAATATAATAATTAAATAATTATTTCTAGAGAATCTGCTGCTAGCTGTAATTCATGTTAAAAATACTGCAAGAATGTTAGATTTCGGGGCGCCTGGGTGGCTCAGTGGGTTAAGTCTCTGCCTTCGGCTCAGGTCATGATCTCAGGGTCCTGGAATCAAGCCCCACATCGGGGTCTCGCTCAGCGGGGAGCCTGCTTCCCTTTCTCTGCCTGCTGCTCTTCCTACTTGTGATCTCTCTCTCTGTCAAATAAATAAAACTTAAAAAAAAAAAAGAATGTTAGATTTCTGTACCACTATATTTCCTTTTTACTAATGTTTGCATAAAGCCTATCCACAGTAGCTCCTCAAAACTTATTTAGTGAAGAGAAAATAATTGTAAACAGCCTCTAATTGGTTTAGATAATGGTGTCATGTTTTGGGTTACCAAATTGTCTTTGGTGATAACTTAGAACATATTTCCCCTTTACATGGGTCCCCTATTAATTTCAAATGACTCAATCTCTCACTTTCTTTCCTTCCAATTCTGAGACTTTGTGGTTAAAGGAAGCTTTTAGTAAAGCCTGTCAACATCCTCACAAAATAAGCTCAATATGATGATATATAAGCAGTTGCTATTCTCCCTTAAAAATTATTCTTAATTATGAGAATGCCCTTTATTAACAAGATTATAGAAAGAGTATATTGGCATAAGCATACTAAAAGGGAGCTAGAGAGGGCAACTCTTCATCTTCATGTGGGAGGAAAATCGAAAATAGCAATATGCTCGATAGGCTATGTGCATGGTCTAATCACAGGCCTTGCAAGTCACTTTATTAATTAACATATAAATGGCTGCTATTTAAAGCTCTATCTCTGAATGAATCACTACATGATACATCAACTAGATATTCCGATTAATGAGACAGCATTCCATAATATTATAGAAAATGGGTATCTCTATTAGGACACTGGGAAATTGGAGGGAATGGTGAAGAGTGTGGCAGATGTCTTCATCAGACAGAGAGCTGTGTGACAGGCACCCAGATCCACTTTGATTGGAATAGCCTTGGGGAGTAGGAAATGAGCCAGGACAGGGCAGGGGAGGGGGGATACAGTTGTATATGTGTTACCTATTATGAAAGGATTTGCTTAATGCATTTGTGTAGTTTTTACAAAAGGATTCTAGCCTGCATCATTTCATTTGAAGACAGAACTCTTATCTGAGAGAATGGGAAAGAAGTGATATACAGTCCCTATTATTTCACAAAATATTTGAAACTAAATCATTGCTACCTTTTGTTGAAAAACAGACTGTTAGACATTGTTCTGTTCTATTAAATACCATAAACCCAGGCACACCTGGGTGGCACAGTCATTAAGCATCTGCCTTCAGCTCAGGTCATGATCCCAGGGTCCTGGGATCAAGCCCCGCATCAGGCTCCCACTTGGCCGGAAGTCTTCTTCTCCCTCTCCCACTCCCCCTCCTTGTGTTCCCTCTCTCACTGTGTCTCTCTCTGTCAAATAAATAAATAAAATCTTTAAAATAAATAAATAAATACCATAAACCAAGTAATATATTTTTATGAAATATATTTTATAGAAATACTATAAAACTCATAATATATGAACTTGTATAATGCTCCAAAATTTTTGGAGTAATTTAATTTTTAGCCAAGAAAAATTTATTATTACTTTTCCTGGACAACAATAATAAATGTAATATGCAGCAACATTTTTGTATTGAAAAGTGAAGAGAAACAAAGGGTGGCACGTCCCTACCTGACTAAATGTGGAATATTTAGTTAACAAATTATTTTATCTAGTTACATTATTTTTAAAGCTATATTGAGTTTAAAAATATATATATTTTAGGGGCACCTGGGTGGCTCAGTCGGTTAAGCAGCTGACTCTTGATTTAATCTCAGGTCATGATCTCAGGGTCCTGGAACAGAGCACCAAGTCAGGCTCCACACACAGTGGGGAGTCCGCTTCAGGATTCTTTCTCTCCCTCTGCTCCTTCTCTTGCCTGCTCTCTCTCTCTCTTTCTCCAAAATAAATAAATAAATTCTCTCTCTCTCTCTCTATATATATATATACACATTATATTTATAAATATAAATTATATATATATAATGTAACTTTAACCATATAAATTAAATATAGGATTATATATATTGACATCTTTGCAATCTTATAGAAACAATCTCTTCTGATCTATATAAAATTTTATAAGGATCAATTTTATTTCACAGCAATAGTTGCATCTAGATGTTTCCTATATATGTTAGTACTATGCACATTAGATTTTCTTTAATAATTCTAATTTCAAGTAATATTTCCCTGTCTTTTTGAATGGGTCATTAAACCTGGTATTAAATAATACTACTTAATTAGCTTAATAAGTATTGCCTAATACAAATCTTATAATTAGAGAATAAAACTTTTTTTTCAATAATTAAAAAGGGATACACTGAAGACCTCCTTATGATCACATCAATTTTTGCAGGGTAATATTTGTGGTATGTATGATGTTGACATATCTATAATTTTAGTATAGATTTTTTCATCATGGAATCTTTTGTAAAAAAGGAATAGTGAGACCTTCCTTTCTTACCATCCATGTTGGATTCAGATTTCAACAAGTGCAAAGATTTCATCATCATTTCTGCTAGGAATGAACTCACTTCATTTTATTGTAACAAGTTATTTTTGAAGATCAGTGCCTAATTTTGCATGAGACATTGAATGACACAGTAATCATTTAAGAATGGCTTCCCAATATTTATTCCATTAGTACATGTAGGTTCAATTTTTAACTTGATGATAGAATTGGATTTGATTATACTTAACATTTTTGCCTACCTAGATAATCTGATTCTAGGTCGATACATTTAAAAATATTATTATATATCAAAAAGGTGATAATTTTAAAGTTTTACTGATGTAAACATTTTGAGTTTCACCTAAGCTAACTTTTCTGTAGTTTTTATATATTTTCTCCTGTAATATTTTTGGTCCTTGCAATAATCTTTAGTTCTACAACTGTCAGGTAGTTATTTATACTTTCTTTTTTAAAAATTTTATTTTATTTAAAGTAAATTAATTAACATATAGAGTGTCATCAGTTTCAGGGGTAGAGTTCAGTTATTTATCAGTTGCATATAACACCGAGCGTTCATTATATCACGTGCTTTCCTTAATGCCAATCACCCAGTGACCCCATCCCCACACACACCTCCTCTTCAGTAACCTCAGTTTGTTTTCTATAGTAAAGAATATCTTATGGTTTATCTCCCTCTCTGATTTAGTTTTATTTTATTTTTCCCTCCCTTCCCCTATGGTTCTCTGTTTTGTTTCTTAAATACCACATATAAGTGGAATCATATGATAACTGTTTTTCCCTGATTGATTTATTTCAGTTAGCAGAATACCCTCTAATTCCATCCATGTTGTTAAAAATGGTAATATTTCATTGTTTTGATGGCACAGTAATATTCCATTGTCTATATATACCACATATTTTTTTATCATTCATCTACCAATGGACATCTTGGCTTTTTCCATAGTTTGCTTATTATGGACATTTCTGCTATAAGCATTGGGGTGCAGGTATCCCTTCAGAGCACTACATTTGTATCCTTTGGGTAAATATATAGTAGTGCAATTGCTGGGTTGTAGGGTAGCTCTATTCTTACTTTTTAAAAAGATATTATGTATTTATTTGACAGAGAGATAGAGAGAGAGCACAAGCAGGCAGAGTGACAGGCAGAGGGTGAGGGAGAAGCAAGTTCTTCACTGGGCAGGGAGCCTGACATGGGCCTCAATCTCAGGACCCTGAGATCATGACCTGAGCTGAAGGCAGAGGCTTAACCCACTGAGCTACCCAGATGCCCTTATTTTTAAGTTTTAAGGAACCACCATACTGTTTTCCATAGTGGCTATACTATCTTGCATTCTCACCAACAGTGTAAGAGGGTTCCCCTTTCCTCACATCCTTGTCAACATTTGTTTTTTCCTGACTTGTTAATTTTAGCCATTCTGACTGGTGTGAGGTGGTATCTCATTGTGGTTTTGATCTGCATTTCCCTGATGACAAGTAATGTCAAGCATCTTTTCATGTGTTTGTTAGTTATTTGTGTATCTTCTTTGGAGAAATGTCTGTTCATGTCTTCTGCCCATTTCTTTATTGGATTATTTCTTTTGGGGGTGTTGACTTTGATAAGTTTTATAGATCTTGGACACTAACCCTTTATCTGATAAGAGATTTGCAAATATCTTCTCCCATTTTGCTGATTGTCTTTTTGTTTTGTTGACTGTCTCCTTTGCTGTGCAAAAGATTTTGATCTTGATGAAGTCCCAATAGTTCATTTTTGCTTTTGTTTCCCTTGCCTTTGGAGAAGTGTCTAGGAAGAAGTTGTTGTCAAGGTCAGAGAGTTCTCTCTGCCTGTGTTCTCCTCTAGGATGTTGTTGGTTTCCTCTCTCACACTTAGGTCTTTCAACCATTTTGAGTTAATTTTTGTGTATGGTGTAAGTAAATGGTCCAGTTTCATTCTTCTACACATGGCCATTCAATTTTCCCAAAATCATTTGTTGAAGACACTTTTTTGTTTGTTTATTTTTGTTTTTGTTTTTCCATTGGACACTGTTTCCTGCTTTGTTGAAGATCAGTTTACCATATAGTTCAGGGTCCATTTCTGGGTTCTCTATTCTGTTCTATTGATCTATTTGTCTATTATTGTGCCAGTACCTTACTGTCTTCATGATGACAGCTTTGTAATAGAGCTTGAAGTCTGGAATTGTGATGCCACCAGCTTTGGTTTTCTTTTTCAACACTCCTCTGGCTATTTGGGGTCTTTTCTGGTTCCATACAAATTTTAGAATTGCTTGTTCCAGTTCTGTGGAAAATGATAATGGTATTTTGATAGGAACTGCTTTGAATGTGTGGAAGGCTTTGGGCAGCATAGACATTTTAACAATATTTGTTCTTCCAGTCCATGAGCATGGAACATTTTTCCACTTATTTGTATCTTCCTCAATTTCTTTCATAAGTGTTCTATAGTTTTCAGAATACAGATCCTTTGCCTCAGAGCTGGTTCTTTGAAATAATTAATAAGATTGATAAACCCTTGGCCAGAGAAAGGACCCAAATACATAAAATCATGAATGTAAGAGGAGAGATCACAACCAACACTGGAGAAATACAATCAATTATAAGAGAATATTATGAGCAATTATAGGCTGACAAATTAGGCAGTCTGGAAGAAAAGGATAAATTCCTAGAAACATATAAACTACCAAAACTGAAACAGGAAGAAATAGAAGAACTAAATAGACCCATAACCAGCAAAGACATTGAATCAGTAATCAAAAATTTCCAAACAAACAAGAGTCCAGGGCTGAATAGCTTCTCATTCTCAGCAGAATTCTATCAAACATTAAAGAATAATGAATGCCTATTTTTATGAAACTGTTCCAAAAAATACAAATGGAAGGAAAACTTCCAAATTCATTCTGTGAGACCAGCATTACCTTGATCCCAAAACCAGAAACCCCACTAAAAAGGAGACTTATAGACCAATGTCCCTGACGAACATGTATGCAAAAATTCTCACCAAGATACTAACTAATAGGATCCAACAGTACATTAAGAGGATTATTCACCATGAACAAGTGGGATTCATTCCTTGGCTGCAAGGGTACTTCAACATCCCCAAATCAATCAATGTAATACACCACATTAATTAAAAAAAGGGCAAGAACCATGTGATCCTCTCAATAGATACAGAAAAAAGCAGTTGACAAAGTACAGCATCTTTTCTTGATTAAAACCCTTCACAATGTAGGGATAAAGGGAATATACCTCAATATCATAAAAGTCATAAACGAAAGACCCACACCGAATATCATCCTCCATGGGGAAAAATTGAGAGCTTTCTCCCTAAGGCAAGGAACACGACAGGGATGTCCACTCTCACCACTGTTGTTCAACACAGTACTGGAAGTCCTAGCCTCAGCAATCAGACAAAAAAAAGGAATAAAAAGCACCCACACTGGCGAAGAAGTCAAACTTTAATTCTTCACAGAAGACATGATACTCTATATAGAAAACCCAAAAGACTCCACCAAAATTTTCTAGAACTGATAGAGGAATACAGCAAAGTTGCAGCTTATAACATCAATGCACAAAAGTCAGTTGTATATCTATACACTAACAATGAAGCAGCAGAGAGAAAAATGAAGGAATCCATCCCATTTTACAACTAAATCAAGGAATCAATCCTATTTACAACTGTACCCAAAACCATAAGAAACCTAGGAATAAACTTAATATTAGTCTTTCTTCTATCTCGTCCTTTCAAATTCTTTTCCAATTTCTTCTTTCTCTAAGAACATGTCATATAATTTCTATACATACTCTCAACTCCCCAGCAAAGGGATATAATATAAATCATTAAATCTTCTGCAAAGTTGACTAGAAAGAAAATCATGAGAACATTCTCCTTTTAATGAGCCTGGTTATCTTAACTCTTTATTACATTGCTACCATGATTTTATTAGTTGTATAGTAATACTCTAATGTATTTAAAATTGGACACATTAGAGGAAATTTAACATGGACCCAAAGGCCTTTGGTGTGTATGTGTGACTGTACAT
The DNA here is from genome assembly GCA_004024625.1 of Mellivora capensis. NCBI lineage: Eukaryota > Metazoa > Chordata > Mammalia > Carnivora > Mustelidae > Mellivora > Mellivora capensis. The sequence continues at coordinate 24,065 of PISX010001151.1, read as the reverse complement.
ATGTACAAAATCAAGTGACAAATCCTAGGCAGAAAAATCTAAATGTAGACTACCAGTTATTTCTAAAATCATGGAGCTTATTTTTGAGAGTCTTGTACTGAAGAGTGTCATGATTTACAGTTCACCAGAGTCTCTGGCAATGCTACATAAATACTTCATGAAATATTCTATGGAGAGTATTAGCATTTTGAGATACAGCAGAAATTATTTATATGCCTTTCCTTTTGGTAAACAATTTGTGTCAGTAAATATGAAGACATGAAGGACTCATATGTTTTGTTTATAGTTGGGAACTCTTGCTTGGGGATTTACTATAAGGTGAGGCTCTGCCTGCTGAGATTCTATTAAGCCGCAATTAAAGCAAGTTCTTTTTTTTTTAATATCTTAAGATTAGTACCATTAGGAAATGCATAGTTTGCAATTTGAATTTGTTCTAAGGCATATTTTATAAATCTTCAGTATTTTAAGGAGTTAACTATTTCCTATGGGCCAAAAGCACATTTTCTTTCTTCACTCAACTTCAGAAAAGAAGGAAGAAAATCTTCTTACATGAGGTTGGGGGAGGCGGAAAACTACCATTCCAAATAAACATAAACACCCTACCCAGACTACTGAACTTTCAATATATTCAAAAATAAATATTTACATATAATAGACATAGATGCCTCTAATTTCTCCATTGTTCTTAATCCCTTGAGCACATCATATTTCTAAATTAACACCAATTTTAAGTAATTACATTTATTCAGGACTTCAGGGAGAATAAAATGAAGAAAGATGGCCTGTTCTGCTTAACATTTATCAAATATCTGCTCTTGTCCAAGCAACCATTGGTTGTGCCATGGACACAAAAATGAAATACCATGTGATGCTTGCCTTTGGAGCACTTTTTAGTAGGGAAAAAGCAAAGAAAGAAAGATGTATACACCATAATAGAGAGATTAAAAAAATAATTGTTATGACACACATGAAAATAAAAATTGTTATGATGATAAAATAAAAATAATTTTTATGACAAAATGATACTGCAGATAATAAGGAGGATTAGAGAGAATAATAAAGAGAATTAAAAATCCCTTCATGAATTAAGTTAATAGTGTTAATGTCCGGAAATTTCTAATATACGCCTGACTTAAAATGTTTAGGACAGAGATAATTGTATTCATGATACCAAAGTAAACATAAATCAGTTTTACCCCGTGTCTTGTTTTAATACATATTCTTCTAGACTCTTTTCTTGATTCTTTTTTTTTTTTAAAGATTTTATTTATTTATTTGTCAGAGAGAGAGAGAGAGTGAGCACAGGAAGACAGAGTGGCAGGCAGAGGCAGAGGGCTTCCTGCCGAGCAAGGAGCCCAATGTGGGACTCGATCCCAGGATGCTGGGATCATGAGCTGAGCTGAAGGCAGCCGCTTAACCAACTGAGCCACCCAGGCATCCCTCTTTTCTTGATTCTAAAGAGTTATAGGAATGACAAGACAACATGATCACACATGCTTTACATTTGTTAGTGATTTAAGTTTATATTTAAATTTATCATCACTTTTATAATTGGGAATTTATACATGTTTTCATGTTTTAAGAGTGCTAAGTCCAAATTGTTTTCTGTGTCATGTTTTATTAGTTTAATTTCCCCTGTGTCCAGATAATACTTGGAAGCATTATATATGCCGTTATTGAAGTGAAAAGTACATCTGAAGTCTAAATATCTGAAGATACTACAGAGAAGTCCCTTCTCCATCCCTTCCTCCAGATCAGCTAAAGATATCTCACAGACACCCGTATATGCAGGTACTTCTGATCCCTCAGTGTGACTATTAGCTCTCAAGAAAGATCTGAAATCTGAGAGAGTCATTGGTTGATTTGAGGTTTGTTTTGTTTTGTTTTGTTTTTAACTGACATGCCTGGCAGCCATTATTTAGAGAGAATTTTTGTGCTCGTTACATCCTGCCAGTTTATGGATAAGAAAAATCACATTCTTATTCTTTCTTAAAAACAACCAAACTTGAAACTAAAATCAAATAAAAAGACAAACCATAACCAAACCAAAACAAAACCCCTCATATCCAATTCGTCTGTTATTGTTGTTTGATTTTACATAGATTAACTTTCTTACATTAATAAGTCATAGAGTGAAGCAGTTTATAAACTTACTTAAACACTATACTGATGGCCCTTAGGGAAAAAAAAATCTAATCTTGATATCTTTACCTTATTAGGGAGATTTTCAGATAAAGATCTCTCATTAGTAAGATCTCTATGGAACCCGACTCATCTCCTTCTTATGAAGGACCTAAAGACAAAATATTTGAAGCTCCAAATTGCTCTGATGGTTGAATCAGTGATGTGGAAATCCTTGCACATAAGAACAATATCAGAAATTGAAAACTATTATTGATCCACTTGTCTGGGAGTCTTGAGCAACGTACCTATAATCTTTCAGTGTCTATTGCAAGAAATATAAATTCTATATGATCTACAATCTCAAGGAAACTTGATACACCATCCATGTTTGTGCTTGTAATTTACTTATTTATGTGCTTATTTATGATTTGATCTACAAGAGAAGTGTTTGAAAGACGCCATTAGAGTGGTTGGAAGGTCAAGTATTCCACTGGGAAGAATAACGGAATGTGGGATAAAGATAAGTAATCCCATGCACATTGCCATGCTTGGGTGATAAACTTAGGAGTTTTGTTACAAATTCTACACACACACACAAACACACACACACAACTTCTAAACCTCTGGGTATTTACATTTTTCTTGTAAGATCATAAAGGCAATAAACATGCTTACTGTGGTTTCTAGACTTGGTGTTAAAAGCTGTGATTTAGGAAACAATCAACATTTAAATAGGGAAAATTAGAACATAAAGTAACTTGTTGTCACATAAATTATTTTTATGATATACTACTGTAGCTATGTTATGCATAGGCATGTTCTCATTTAAAATTGGGTTGCATGAATATTGTTTATGTCTTGACAATATGCATGCTTTTTTCCCTATAAAATGATCCTAAATGCTTTTTGCATATTCCATAAGCACATCCTACAGAGCTCTTAGTAATAAGGCACTGGCTTAAAGGTTAGAAGAGTTACCTTAAATTGGTGACTGTGCCCTATTCTGCTCCTCTGTTTTCATGGCCTCTAGGCACTTAATTTTTTAGGAAAATAATGTGGAATGGCAAATGGCTATCTATTCTAGGCTAATTCAGGGACGTAATACTGAAATACTGACACATGTTAGATGTTCTTATTGAATAATGGTATAGCTCAGAGTTTATTAACATAATATTTCTAGTAACTTTCTTCTACCACGGTATGTTTTGATACTTCTCCCATTTAACAGAATTTGTAAGAATATCCCCAACTAAAATTCTAGGGGCACCAGTTGATGTTTCTTTCATGGGCAGCTACTGGACCAAAAACATTACAGCTAAACCAGCCCTACTCACATCTTCTAATCAAAATGCTCATTAAAAAATAAAAAAAAAATTCTTACAATGATTTTAGGTGTGGTGTATTGTAGAAGGTTTAAATTGAGGTGGAACTATTTACAGAATGTCTCTATGTTAGGTAAGAATGATGAAATAAGATAGTGTAAGGTAATGATATCCTGAAGTTATCAAACAGTTTCGGGATAAAAGTAGAGATGGCCTGTTGATAAGAAACTTTCTATATTCCCCAGTTGGCCAAGTTTCACATATGGCTTAAATTATTCTCTGCCATTTTTTCTCTCTGCCTTTCTCTCCTGAATATGTAAATTGAATGCGTGGATGCAAAATCTTAAAAAAATACAAACTTCTCACTTACAAAAAACCTTTTCAGCATCCAAACTTTTGGGGCATACTCACAAAATTGGCCCTGTGAAACCCAAGAGAAGTCTGAGTCAAAAAAAACTTTTGCTTTTTTACCAGTCTTTCTTCTTTCCCTTGAGGTAAATATATGGCATTGCCAAGAAAAAACCTGCCTCCATCCTCCTAAGTTCATCATTGTCTCCACTGCTATGTAACACTCTCCAACAAGAGCTCACCTGTCCCTGGTACTTCCCAGATTATGAAGTGACTATAGCCCTCCATTTCATGTACACAACTCCCCTAGATGAGCTAAAAAGTTAACACCTCTATGTTATATGCAGATGGGGAGGCTGACGTTCAGACGGCTTAGTGAGTGGTGGAGCTAGAACTAGAATCCATATCTAGTAAGTAATTTTGATGCTCTTCAGATTGTTGCCATGCAGCCCATCATGCCCACCCTGTGCTCATGCTAACCCTAGAATTATAGAACTGGAATGGTCCCAGGGTTGCTTAACTAGTCTCAGTACATATGCTTAAATACATGCCCCCTTTAGGAAAATTAGAAAAATGTGCTCTCAGATGGACCCTCCTGGCACATTACTTGTCTAGCAAAAAGGGGTAGGTAGGGGTACCTGGGTGGCTCAGTGGGTTAAGCCTCTGCTTTTGGCTCAGGTCATGATCTCAGGGTCCTGGGATCCAGTCCCACATGGAGCTCTCTGCTCAGCAGGGGGCCTGCTTCCTCCTCTCTCTCCTCCTGCCTCTCTGCCTGCTTGTGATCTCTCTCTCTCTGTCAAATAAATAAATAAAATCTTTAAAGGGGTGGGGGTACAAAGAAAAAAATGTGGCTTCAGCTTTGGTGAGTAGTGACCCAGCCTGTTCATAGCATAACCAGGGCAAGTAAGAGAGCACAAGATCTCTGAGTGAGCTTCCAAAACAAGGGGCTTGCCTTCTCACTGCCTGTGCTGCGTTCCAGCCTGCTCATCTCCACTCCACTCAGCACTCCCTTGTACTCACCACATTTAACACCTTAACAAGATAAAAATAAACTTGTTTTCAATTTCCATATTACAAAACCTTGCCAGTGGTTCTGTCAGGTATATTGCTCCCTCTCCTATCTGCCTTTTCATTTTCAAAGAGCTAAGAAAGTTTTGAAAATATGAATGAAAATACGTATGAGCAAAACAAAATTTTTAAGATTGAAAAAAATATGATTTTGCCATAATTAGGTTCCCATCAGTAGAACCTGAGGATCAAAGGATTAGGCACAGATCAGGGATATGGGCATTCTTTGTAGTTTAGTCATTCAACTTTAAAAAAAATTTTTTTTAAAGATTTTATTTATTTATTTGACAGAGATCACAGTAGACAGAGAGGCAGGCAGAGAGAGAGAGAGGGAAGCAGGCTCCCTGCTGAGCAGAGAGCCCGATGCGGGACTGGATCCCAGGACCCTGAGATCATGACCTGAGCCGAAGGCAGCGGCCTAACCCACTGAGCCACCCAGATGCCATGATTTTTTTTTTTTTTAAATTATACCCCTTCGATCTCCAGCTTTCTTTTTCTGTATTTATCTTTTATGTTTTTGAAAGATTTAGTGTAATTCTGTGGATTTGGAAAACAACATAATTGATGGGTTATTTGTACAAACAAATCCACATTAATGTAAAGTTGGAAATATGTTACAAATGAGTCTGATTTCTCAATTTAGCTTCCTCAGATGTGACTGGTAATTGGTCTTAAGAAACAACTCACTATTTCCTCTTCTAAGAGACTTATGACAGTTGAGCAGCAATCAGGAATGAATAAACCCAAGGGCGGAGAACAATCTCATACACCCCAACAGAAAATAATTGCAGCATTCATTTCTAAAATCTGTAGCAAAGCTTTGAACAGATTCTCTTGAACTCTATTACAGCATATACCGCAATATGGGTTCTATAAAGATGAAATATAACAACTCACTTTTGCTAAATTAAATGTAGACTTTAAGTTTTTGAATCAAACAACTGCCTTAATCATAAAGTCAATATAAAACTAACAACAAACATTCAAGAATGCATCCAATATGTCCATGTATCGCAGAAGCTATAGTTCAATGAAATAAAAATGCATCAGAATTAAAACTTTAAAATCATTTTGAGGCAAGTTAATGTTCAAACTTTGAATATGACACAATTTTCATATTTGAAATCAACTCTCCTTTGTGCACCTCAAATGATTCCCGAAAATAGTTTTAAAAATAAACAAGAGAAGGTAAAGCAGTATTTATTTAGAAAGTTATCTAATAGCTATTGATATTTCACATCAGATATTAAAACAGAAAAATAAAAGCATCTGCTTTCTAAGGTCTTTGAAATATTTTATTTCAGCATCACCAACACTATGGTTGGGAATATAGTAAAAACTATTTATTGTTGGTGATCAGTCTTTTCTAGAATCCTGAGCTTTGTGGCTTAATATATAAAAGGTCTCAACAGTGGGCAGTGTCCTTTTTTAATTTTTTTTTTTTTTTTTTACTTTGGCAGTGTACAAAGAGGATGTCAAAATTAAGCAAGATAGAAATTAACTTGCCTCACTAGAAACCAATAGGGTTGTTGTTAATTAAAACATTGACTTTGGTTTAAAAATATATGTGTCTTGGGGCACCTGGGTGGCTCAGTTGGTTAAAGCCTCTGCCTTCGGCTCAGGTCATGATCCCAGGGTCCTTGAATCAAGCCCTACATTGGGCTTTCTGGTCAGCGGAGAGCCTGCTTCCCCCCTCCTCTCTCTGCCTGCCTCTCTGCCTACTTGTGATCTCTATCTGTCAAATAAATAAATAAATTAAATACTTAAAAAACAAAAATAAAAATCTATGTATCTTATTTACCATATACCATAAAACACCCTATAATTATATATAATTAATATGTAAAATTAATTATATATTAATATGCTCATATCAGTATAATATAACTACATTGATATATGTTATCGATTTATGAATTTTATAAAATGTTATATAATATATAATAATTATATACAATATATAATAAATATATTAAATATATATCTTTAACCATTGTTTTTATCAAAGTAGGTTGATTGCCATAATAAACAACCTCATAAATTAAAGGGGCCAAACATAATAACATTTTTTTTCCTGCTTACATAATGATACATCACAGATATTCTTGGTTGAGTTGTCATTTTGCATCTTAGGTTCCATCCATTTTAATTCTACCCCTCTTTAAATTTGGGAAATTCTTCATTCAATGGTCAAATAACCTAAGGCCTTCAGAGTAGGAGGACTGAGAATTGAGACTTTAACCAATAAATGTGTCTCCTTATAAGAAATATGGGGGAAGACAGGAAGCAAGTCTCTAGGTTTACACTTTTGAGGGATGTACTATGGAAATACAAGTGCCGTTTGATTTTGACCATTCTATATCCGTAATTCTTCTTGTCCTATTCTCAATAGCCCTTCTATGTCCTACCAGGCTTTCTCAGGAGCCTCCCCTCCTTATCCCAAGAGAAAGAACCTTCTGCTCTTGTCCCTCCTTTCGTCTTGAAAATACTGATGCATCAGGTTGTTTTCCTCCTTGACTAAGAGCAAATGAAATTCTACTTAAAACATATTAATATTCTTCAAGAGTAAGACCAGTGGAGTTACACATAATGTAAACATACTCATTTTATTAACAGGCATTACACTTGCTTCTTGTGAATTTGAACTCTAGCATCACTGTGCTGAGAGCGAGACGATACCTTGATGAGAAGACTCTCATTACATAGGATCTCCACAGTAGATGCCAACATTTTTAATAATTACAATGGATGACCCCATTTCCCAACTACAAATCTTATGTTGTCTCTCTGCATTTCTGCCTTAATAAAACGGGGATGGCAATCTCCATTCATTTTGCTACAATAGAAAAACCTGAAAACTGAAATCTCTATAAAATTGTGCAATTGAGTGTTGGGACAGATAAAATGTGTAGAGGAGGACAGATGTTGGAACTTTGATAATGGCTTGATATTCTACTAGAAGAATGCCTAATGTATCTATCTCTCTCTTTTTTTTTTTTAAAGGACTTTGGGGTGCCTGGGTGATATAGTCAGTTAACCATCCAACTCTTGGTTTGGGCTCAGGTAGTGATCTCAGGGTGGTGAGATAGAACCCAGCATCAGGCTCCATGCTGATTGTGGAGTCTGCTATAGTTTCTCTCTCCCTCTCCCTTTGTCCCTCCCCCCATGCACTCCCTCTCTCTCTCTCACATAAATAAATAAATCCTTAAAAAAAAAAAGGACTTTACTTTTCAAGATCAGTTTTAGGTTTACAATAAGGAGGGTACAAAAATATCTCATATACCCCCTGCTCCCACACACGAATAGTCTTCCCCATTGTCAAGATCATCAGCACAATGGTACCTTGTTTACTTACATTGATACATCAGAATCACCTGAAATCCATAGTTTACTTAAGGGTTCACTCTTCATGTTGTACATTCAATGGGTTTGGACAAATGCATAATGACCAGTATCGATTTTTATACCCCCAGAGTATTTTCACTGCCCTAAAATCCTCTGTGTGATGCTTATTCATCTCCCATTCCCTCCTCACAGCAGACAATCACTGAGCTTTTTGCTTCCATAGTTTTGCCTTCCCAGAGTGTCATATAGTTGGAATCATACAGTATGTGGCCTTCGCAGATTGGTTTCTTTCACTTAGTAATTTATATTTGTTTCCTCCATGTCTTCCTGGCTTGATGGCTCATTTCTTTTGATTTTGGATATTAGTCCACTGTTTAGGTGTACCACAGTTTATCTACCAATTCTACTGTGGGACATATTATTTTTGTTTCATAAGCCCATAATCATGCAACCCGACACACAGTAAGTGCCTTATAAACATTGGGTAAACAAATGAATATTGCTAGAACACCATTAAAATCTGTAGGTCTTAAGTGAGGCCTGGATTTTTTCACAACAATCAGATTTTAAGAATAAATCACACTTTGAAACTGTCTAATAAGTTACTTAAATCAAAAAAATTTTTTATTAATATTGATATTAATTCAGAGAGGGCAAATAAAAGATTCCAGAACAGTTCTTTTTTTTTTTTTAAGATTCTTTTTTTTAAAATTTTATTTATTCATTTGACAGACAGAGATCACAAGTAGGCAGAGAGGCAGGCAGAGAGAGAGGGGAAACAGGCTCCCTGCTGAGCAGAGGGCCCAACACGGGAGTTGATTCCAGGACGTTGGGATCATGACCTGAGCTGAAGGCAGAGGCTTTAACCCACTGAGCCACCCAGCTGCCCCCAGAACAGCTCTTAATAAATATTCATATAAGAGTTCTGGTTTTAAAACACAAAAATGGAGTAGAAATTACAATAAAACCTCAGTATACTAAAATTTGATTATATACACTTTGTATCATTCAAGTAATGTTTATGATTTTGGGCTTCTGTTCAAATTTAATTTTATGTTTTCTGGCAAAAATATTAATTTATAATAACAGCTGTACTCTTCAAATGTAAGTACTATTTGTATCTTGAACCTGGCATTAGCATCAGTGTGAAGAAGCATTAGTGTGAAGAAGAGGATTTGGAAAACATATTTGAATTAGCCCATTTAAATAAATAGTCTTATGTTTTGTAGGTGTGGCTTACCAAGTGGAAGGGTTTACTTATCTGTAAGGTCAGATGTGCCTATAGGCTATTTTGTTGTTGGGTAAACTGAATTCCATATCTGATGTTGTTTTAGGATAATAGCCTAAATGTAAATTATACATATGTTTCACAGAAATTTTAGTGTCTATGGTTTAATTAGTATCTTCAATATTTATTTCAGTGTTTTTAGCCACCAGCCATGTTAGAGAACAAGGTAAACTATTTTTCAGATTTCCTGGATGGAGTTTTGGTTCTGGCAGTTCCTGTTCCTTCAACAGGACTGGAAACTGTGTACTCATTAGGAGAGTTTTTATCATACATATTTCTCATTATTATTCCCTTCACTATTTGAGAACACATGCACGAGAGTAAAGTTTGAAGATGGGCTTCTTTAATGTGTTTTGTTCTCTATCTCTTATTCTCTCTCTGTGTATCTCTTATAAATGTTCCTGTTTTCTTTTGAATCATTCAAATACTATGAGTTGTTAAAGTAATGCTTTCCTGTGCCAACAGATTAGGGGATGCGAGTGTGAAGCTAATAACATGTGAACAGATTTATTAGGAAAGATAATATTATTCTGCTATCACCCATTGTGTGTAACCTTTAGGAAGTCAAAATCCAAGGTGAGGCAACAGAAATATCTGAACGTTGAACGGAAAAGTCACCTGTAAACATTTAAAATCATGCCGAAACACAAAATAATAACTGAGAAAAAAGTTTTACAGACACTCCAATGAAGTAAACTATTGACTTTATATATGTATAAAAATAGGACTTCACGTGCCATCACACTACAGACAAGATTGTTTTTTTATATGCTCAGTGGGTCTGCTCTCTTTCTGAAAATAACACAAATGATAAATACACTTCCTCCAAAACAAGACAGGACCAGCTACTTTGTACTTTGGCCTTATGTTCACTTCCCTTAGGAGCATCTGACCCTAACAGCAGATGCTTGGCAGTTTCCTGGGGTGCAGGGCCAGTGTGTTCTGCACTCACCCTGGAAATCATCTAGTGGAGCTCATGTGGCAAGTGATGCATGAAAATAGGAGGAAAAACATCTCCACACTGTAAGCCTTCAGTTCTCTTAAGCCACGTACATTAAAAGAGAAAGAGATATCTGATAGTGTTGTTTTCCTTTAGTCTTATTTCAGAGCATTGGGTTGAGCTTCAGAAGAGATAGCTGCATTATATGTTAGGATGAGAAAATCTATTTAAAAGGATGTTCAAATAAACTAGAAAAGAACAAAGACATAGAAGGAAGCTAGATAAAAGAGCTAGTCTGATCATCAGGTAGAAGTTATCTTGAAGAGAAAATGAGACCTGATTTTCCTGTTTGGTTTTGTGTTCTCCCTTTCTAGGATGATGGAACCTTAAAACGACTCTGCTCTTGAGACCAGATGTCTAATGCCCAGCCTGACCTGAATTTCTTTAGCGCTTTCTTATTGTTTAGAATTTGCAAACATTAACACCTTTTTATTGAAAAATGTTTTTTTTTACAGAAACTACTAATTACAATTGCTTAAGAGCTCATCTTACAGTTTAGAAGATAAATTACTTCTTTTTGGAAAAGAACAGGGTGGAGGATATGTGTCTCATCCTAAGATTGAGTAGGCTATGCAAATATTAGAATTTAAGAAATACATTAACTTCCACTTTCTTTCTGAGATTTTATATTACTCTTATTTAAAAATACTTTGAAAGTCATTAAGTTAAGCAAGCACAGCCAACATGGTCTTTTAATACTTATTTTTAAGGCATCCATATATTAAAAACCAGACATAAATGTCTAAAATATATATCTACATAAAATACATAATACAGTTTCATAAAATTTTTTCAAAGGTGCGGAGTAAAAGTCTACAGAGCTCTATCCTAGCAGAGCTAGATTAATGAAAATGAGGCCCTATTTTAAAAAAATATGAATATGTGAAAACATTGGTAGTTTTGGTAGGGGAAGAGAGATTGAATGAATTAAAGAGTTCTAGGAGTTTTCATAAAAGAACAATGAACTATTAAGGTCTTTGCAAATGGTCAATGCTGGTAATCTTTCCTCCATGGAAACTAGCATAGCCGCTCCATCAGCAGTAAGCAGGCGCAATGAGCAGTGTTTATTACTTCCTATTTGCCTTAGTGCTTCCTATTTGCCAAGCCATCTGTTAAATACTTTTTATAGATTGTCACACCAGTATGTGGTGAGTGGACTCCCAAGTCGATGCTTACTGACCCAAGAGCCCATGAGCTAATCCCTCAAGTGCCCCCTAAAGATTAAGCAAAATATAAATCTTGGATCTCCTTGTGGTAGAGATACCCCAAAATACACAACAGTAAATGATTAGGCACAGGTCTTTCTATGATAGACTATGCAGCAGGATAAAGGGAAGAAGGAAGTAAGCGGACACCGGACTGATTAGGAAAAGCTTTTTGGTAACCACTGAAAACAGGCAGCATCTACTTGTTGGTGTTAAAGATAGTGGCGATGGTGGGAGAAGATAATTCCAATTTAGAAAAATACATGAAACAAGGCACAGAACATAATGTACCCATGAGACTGCCTTTGATTAAAGAGCATTGGCAGAATTCAACTCAATTCAAAATTGCCTGAGGCCCCCTCCTCACTCCCTCTATAGCACAACCCAACAAGATACTTTGGCAGAAATCACTATGTTGTGAGATAAATTGCCAGTGGAAACAAACTGAGGAGAGTAAGCTATTTGGAGCTTATTCTTGAAAATGACTCATTCAACTCTGTATGATTTTGTTTTCTCAGTCTAAAATGATTAGCTACATGACTTGAATAGCTAAACATATTCAAAGAGTAAAAATGTGTTTGTATCTTGGAAATAATGGCAAAATGAAATGGGAAATAGGACAGGGATGTGGGCATTTTCTGGAAGAATTTTTCCCTGGTGCAAAACATTTTTCCTGGAGTGACCACTCCCAGTTAAGCACAATATACTGTCCCCTTCACTTGCTTCTTCAGAGGTGAAGAGGGAAATATTCAATTTAATGGAAAAGGAGACCAATTCAGTGAAGAATAATTCAATGTAATTCAATGCAGGACAAGATTAACATTTCAGGTTCATCTGTAAGATATTAAATAACTCACTTATCTTACCATAGAAATCTTAAAAATAGATCCATCTCTATTTTTTAAATTTCATGAAACCAAATTTTTAAAAAGTTATTTTTAAGTCTGTGAAATCAGAATAAAAAAATAGTACCTAGGTGATTTCAGATTAAATAACATGTCCTAGAGCAATGGAGTATATGTTTGATTAAAAAATAGTGTGTGTGTGTGTGTGTGTGTGTGTGTGTGTGAGACAACCTTTAATTTTTTCCAAGAAAGAATAAATAATAAAAGAAAAACACTGCTACTCTTCTCACTTTTTTTTAGCATAATAGATATTTTAAATGTAAAGTACATGATTTTACAATAAAGAGTTTTGATTTAGGTTGCATAAATTAAGTTGCATAAACTTGCTATGTTTTCCTTATTTTTATTATTTCCTGGTAGAAAAGTAAAGTGTTACAGTGACTGGCCTTGGTCTTGTGGATTGGACTGGGAACACCTGATCTCAGGCAATAGTTCAAAAACATTTTATAATTTTAGTAATTGTGAGGCAGAATATTCTATTTTAACAAGGACACAATATGAGATTAGACTTATTTTGTTTTCTCTATGGGCTTCAAACTAATTTTCCCTAAACCCCTCTTCCCTATTCTTTGTCAAATTCTGAAATATATTCCTTAAATTTTCTATTCATTTTCAAGGATTAGAGCAGTTTCACTTCAGTTATTTAAAAGTCCCAACAAAAATTTTTTAAAGATTCATTTATTTATTTGAGAGAGAGAGTGAGGGAGCAGGGGCGGCGTAGAGGGGTAGACTAAGAGAGAGAAAGAAAGAAGAGAGAGAAGCAGACATCCTGCTGATCATAGAATCCCACACCTGGCTCAACCTGACCCTGAAATCATGATCTGAGCCAAAATCAAGAGTTGGAGGCTTAACCGACTGAGCCACCCAGGTGCCCGTAAAAGTCCTAAAAAATTTGAATCAAAATTTTAACCTCTTCTTCGATTCAAATTTAATATCCTTTGTAACTCAGGCCATCCCTAGGATTCTCAGACCAAAAATAGGAAAGGGGGCAGGATCTTTTTTTTTTTTTTTCTCTCCTTACTATATTATGCTTACTTCTCTACTCCTGCTATTTCTGGCTTCTATGGGATCTAGGGTGAGGGACAGAGTAAGGGTAAATTAGACAGAAAAGTCAAATTCCTCTTTGCTTGGTGCTGATGTACTTTGGCACTATATGGTGCATGACCAAATTATGGCTATCTCTTGCATGCAGTTCTTTTGTGTAATTTTGAGACCCTTCTTTTGGGGACTGCTGCGCCGAACTGTTACCTGAGGTCAATACTCTATTCAAATAACTTCTTATACATTGTTCCAAACTCCTGCCTTCCAACACTATACCTACAGTCTTTCTAATAGAATACCTGGGCCTGGAAGGCAGATATCCTGGGTCAAATCTTTGTAAGATAAACATACATATCAAAGAGCAAAGGCCACTGTAATTCAGGCATCATTGCCCTAACAAATCCCAGAAGCACAGGTTACATTCATCACTCTCCTCTTTCCTTGTCCTGTTCCCTAAGCACTTACAACCAACTGCTCTACTTGAGAATTCAAGAGAGTCAAGTCCAAATCTTCACATCCTTCCCAAACTCTAGAGGACAATATCACATTTACTAAAAATGGAAGACCATTGTGCTAAATGATGTGCCACAGCAGGGTCAGATATATTTTTACAGACTAGCTAATATCCAGCCAGAAAGAAAATCATGGTCTCTACTCTGGAAACCAACCCACTGCCATCACCTCCATCACAGTGTCATCAAGGAATTCCTGTGATGCTCACTTGTCTTGAAGTGGGTGAGGGAGTATGTCCCAGTCCTCTCTATTTCCACTGATCGCTGTAAAGAATTATTTTCTTGGGGGCGCCTGGGTGGCTCAGTGGGTTAAAGCCTCTGCCTTAGACTCAGGTCATGATCTCAGGGTCCTGGGATCGAGCCCCGAATGGGGCTCTCTGATCAGCAGGGAGTCTGCTTCCTCCTCTCTCTCTGCCTTCCTCTCTGCCTACTTGTGATCTCTGTCTGTCAAATAAATAAATAAAATCTTCAAAAAAAAAAAAAGAATTATTTTCTTCTCCTCAATGAAGCTCTGGCCTTCTTTCATTTAGCCTGCATACTGGTAGCTGAACTATTTTTGATACTTCTTAGCAAACCTTGAAGTGTGTGGCCTAGAAATGTGGAAATTCATTGTCATGGTGCTAAGAATTGCTGCCTCAGATAAAAATCTCTGAGACAATTGAAAATGCCCTATCCAAGCTTTATGAGATTTATTAATATTTTTGCCAAGTCATTTGTTTGAATATTGTGAAAAACATTGATCTAGACAAACCAGAATTGTGAATGCTAGAGATTTCTTTTTTAAGTGAAGGTTAATTGTAAGGCCTTTATTACTTAAAGAAATTATAGTGAATGACCAAACTCTGCTTGATTTTAGAATAGGCATACATAAGAACAATATGATTCTGTCTTCTACTTGGAAACTTTAATCTACAAATCAAGTGCTGTGTGACAATGTTTCCAAGCACAACAGTCAGGTTTAATTTGAAAGTATGGTATGTGCTTCCCAGTAGAAAATTTTACAAGCACTGCTACTGAATTCTCAAGAAATTGCCATATGAAAATTTTCTTCATGTTCCTCAGTGTAAGCTCTCTCAAACCCTCATCTCTGGCAGAATGAATGGCTTATTTATAGTCTTTACAGAATCATTTCCATTTCACAATTCAATATAGCCAAAATTTAATATTTTGATTCTTCATGGTTGTATAATGTGTTTGCATGCATGTGTGTGTGTGTGAGAGAGAGAGTTGTTCAACATCCTTGACAATCTCTAATCTCCTTTAATTACCAAACACAATACTTTGGAATCAACCCAAATAAAAGCAACAAACTTAATGAAAAACAGAGCATCAAGAAAGTAGATAAATGGCTACAGCTTCCACCTTCACTCTTCTTTTACACATTAATTCAGTTCATCAGTCCAATGTGGGGTTTAGGAAGCTCAGACAGCTGGTGACTTATTATTAATGGTAGCAGTAACTATGATACTAACATTTATTTATTGGATATTTTACAGATACCAGAAACTAACATCGAATGGTATAAAATGTTGCCATTTTAAGCCGATATGTTTGTAACGGTCTTTCACATAAAGAGTAATTTAAAAAGATGAGGAGCTTCTTTTTATGGTAGGGGTTTAATAGATGAAAATGTTCAATTGAAAAATAAAGCAAGAAGAAATCACTGTATTTTTTTCTTTCACACCATTTTTTAGGAACATATGATCTAATTATTTTTAGATGACTCTGGGTAACTTGAGGGTCATAAAATACTAACTTTTAAACAAGATAGAATCATTATATATTAAAATGTTCAATTATGTAAGTATTAGTATGAATTTGTCTAGTAACTCAGAATCTAGACTTAATAATATCTTAAAATCACACTTTTATTGCAACAAAGATGTGCATTTTATGTAGAACCTAAAATTAGACTGCAGGATTATTTGATGGCAGATAGAAAAAAAGAGAAAAAAAAAACTTGACATCTATCTTTACTTTTTATTTTTCCTTGTAAGGTAGTATTAATTCACCTAAAATTTTAAATTATTCAGAGAATTTTTCTCATTTTATTTTCATTAGATTGATGCAAAATTTGTATGAAACAAGGATAGGCTCTCATTTTTTAATCATGGAATTTTAAATATTGGGTGAGGATTTTGTCTTCTTAATCCCTAGTATACTCTTTTTCCTATGTTAATTAAACTGAAAAAAAAAAGTAGATGATTCTGTAACTATTCACCAAATTATATGGAAGACTGTCTTACTCTAGCAAAGTGCCTAGTATATGGTGAAAACTGCATAAATATGTGGGATAAATGAGCTTACTTCCACCCCAAACTTAATGAAATAGGAAAATATCAAAACCTAAGGTCGGGATATTACTTGGTTCTTATTGTAAAAATTATGATGATGACAAAATGAGACACTAAAACATGGAAAAAATAATGACAAGCCACTATGTTTCAACAATGTCTGTTAGTCACATTATTTTATTTATTACTCTATACTTAGATAACAGATTTCATCTCTATCCCCTCTTAAGCAATTTAAAAAATAAGCCAAAATCAGTGTAGAAATGCTACTCTTAATATACAGCAAAAGGCAAAGAAAAAAACCTATAGAATGTAGCAATGCTTTTTTGAAAGACATTTTTGTATTACCTAGGGAAAAATACACATTCAATGTATATCTGAGTGTAGTAATTTGGTATCATCAAATATTATATATTTGTTTATAATCTCATCTCTATCTAAAATATATTCATATTTACTTATAACAAATGATATACTTAAAATGAGGGTGTTAAAATATATGTAGACCGAGCAAACCAAGGCTACAAAAAAAAAAAAAGAAGGAATATAACATACAAACCATAAAAGGGTAATGTTATTAGTCTGACATATTACCAGAGGCTTGCACCATCCCTCTTAGGAGAGTCTCCCTTAAAGGCAACCTCTATCTTATCAGGATGGAGGAACACACTAGCTCTTCTAGATAGATTACAGTTTCCTTTGCACTAATTTCTATGTGGGGCCTCATATAAGTAACCTTGTGTGATGACATATCAAAGACTATCATAAAATATGTTTATGTCAAATATGGTATATATTTATGTGTTACCTATTATACTGTTCACTGGTAATGTCTATGTCACAGTATTAAAATACATTAGGAATTCACACCCAACTTTCCCTTATACTTATGCTCCTTAGGCAAGTGTTTCAATGGGTTTGCTATAGGTTCAGATGAACTTGTAAAAAAGAAACAGTGATTATGTAACCAATTATGTGGCCTTAATACTTTTATCACTTGGGTATATGTGTTAGCACCACTAGTTGCAAGACAAGGAAACCCATTCATATTACTGATAGTTTCTTGAAGGATATATGGTTTAGGTTATACACTTTAGTTCTTGGATCTGTTTTGCTTGTCATTTCCACGGTCTCTACTTTCAAAGAATTTGGTACAGATCTCCTTGTGTTGCGGCTGTTGCTTCTGTAACTGGGCCTTCTGATCTAGAGAATAACAACCTGGTTTAGATGTAGTGGAGGAGGGACTTCACTCTGGATATGCCAAAGCCTCTGTTCTATCAGTAAGATGATTCTTTTAGATCTGCATAGTTTTAGCTCATGATATCTCTCTGATACCTCTGATATCTTTTAATTTCAGCTTCCTTATGATCTAATGTTTTAGTGCTTCTTTTTCAGATTCCTCGAAATAATTTGAGCTAGCCAAATTAATTTTGACCCCCCTTTTTTTTTATACTGGAAAATGCTCTCAGTTGTTGAACAACTTATGGTTTCCCATGACCAGGAATCCTTGCCTCATCCCCTCAATATAGGGGGCTGAGCTAGTGTAATGTGTTCTACTCCTCGTAGATGATGAGGATATTTTAAAGATGTTTGGATGGAAGATTTCAATTTGGCCCTTGATGTGAATGCCAAAGCCTTTCTAAAAAAATTTTTTTTAATTTTTTTATTCTTTTATTTTTCTCTCTTTGAGTCTTTTCTGTCCTTCCTATAGATACTTTCACACACCTACATTCCTTACTGCCCATAACCTTTTATCTGTGAAATTCTGTTTCTATCTTCGATTCATTCAAGTGCCATCCCTTATCTTAGAAATTTGTTTATACTTAGCCAATCCAAAACCAACAAAAAAGAATGGTCCATAATCCTTTGTTTCTATGATGAACTTGAAATTTTGGAGGATGCAGATCTTAAACTGGGACTTGAAGAGACTGATGCACAAATCTAACTGCTTGACTGCATGAAAGGAATGAGACCAACTATTTATAAGAAGAACAATTTACATATGAGTTGATTTATTAGGTAAACTAAAAATTAAGAGAAAACTTCTAAACTCTATTAGTTATCTGGAAAACAGGTCATATATGGGAATGGTTATTGATTAAGGAGTGAAATGATCTAGATAGGTAACTTATTAGAAGATCAGACACATAATGATCTCCAAATAAAGTCAGCTCAACATGCACAGATGTGGAATGTGAACAGAACTTTATGTCCACCATACAACACTCTGATTAAATACATGAATTATGAATCAGGTACCAGTAGTATATTTTTGTCAAAGAAATGAGCAACGTATAGGAATGGAACTGATTTATACAAATCATATAAATAATATAATCTCTGTGCTTGTAATTCCATTTGAGATCCTGTTATTTAGGGATATTATAACTGTAAATGATAGAATACTAATATAAATTCTATTTTTTAGATTGGAATTTGGGGCTCAAGTAACTCTACAATTCATAGTGATGAATGTGGCTAGCTTTAGTCAGTCTAGATATTGGATCTCAAATGACAGTATCAGAACACAATTTTCCCATTTTGCAGCTCTTCTTTTCTTTTTGTCTCCTTCTTTTCAAGTTAGTTAACCCCTCAAAAAGTCCAAAGGTTTTGTTTTAACATTACATTTTCTAACAATCCTACAGAAATTATGTGCTTTATTTTGAATAGTGTCAGCAAAATAATTGAGTTAATTCCCTGAGCTGACTTGGATCATGTGTTCATCACTGAAATAACTGTGTCAACTCACAGAGTGGAAGGTACTGACTAGCCAGGCCTGCAATCCATGCCTGCTGCTAGGTAGGAAGATGCTGAGCTTTGGAGAGTAACACCATTCCCCCTGCCAAAACTACATGAAATGAGGATAGGAGAGGGATGGTTTCCTCTCCCCTGAAGTACATCATTCTGTTATGAACAAATGAAAATGTGGGTAACTCAGAACCATAAATGACAACTCAGAAATTAATGTATCTAATCTATCACTAGAGATTAAGTGATAAAAGTCAGATGATGAGCGATTTGACCAGGGTCATTTAATGGCTCCTTAGAATTGGTGATAGATCCCAGATGTTCTGGTCTCTCGTTAGGTGTCAATTCCTCTTGTCTCCTGTAAAGCACTGTTTAGGATAATACTGGGAGCTGGGAGTTGGGCTTTGGGCGTATTCTGTGACTGTTCTCTCTTAGAATGCGTAGTGTTCCACCTCTGGTCAAACTTTAGACTTATGCAAACTTAAACACATTAAAATAATAGAGAAAATGGGTGATAGAACTATAATATACAAAAATCAGAATGTACTCAATGTACTTGATCCCACTGTCCCCATTTGGGCATTCTGCAACTGTCTGTCTACCATGTGATGCTAGAACTTTAATGTTTAGTGGGTACAGTTGATTTCTCCCTAGTACACCATCTTTAGCTCTCTAAAATGTTCCAGATAACTGATAAGTTATATCCAGATAACTGATAAATATATATAAGAAATAAAGTTGAATAAGTTACCATCTTATTTTATTTCATATTTATATTTTCTAGGGGATTTAAGATTGTAATGATCATAATGCATATCTTTTTTTGCCTTGGAGTTACTATAAAAACGATACTTAGGAAACAAATTTTGTTTATACCGGTTATAAGAAATACATGCTAAACAGTATATAAATAGCTATCATAATTATATCATAGTTGTTATACTGAAGACAGCAGATTGTTCTGGTTCCATAATTATCTGGCAGAAAAAAAAACAATGAGATCATGGATTTCATTGGTCATCACAGTGGTCAGTCAATACTTCTTACTGCTCATGGTAGATGAAATTACATGAAGAAAACTGAAACTATCACATGGAAATTTAAATCACATTGCAATTAGGTATTGCAATGCCTCTCTGCTGGGGGAAATGAAATACAAGGTTTAACAGTTTCTGAATCTTTGCATTTCTTACATATTTTCTTAGTAACAAGAGTGTAATATTCTATTCTATTTAATTCAGAAACTCTTGTTCAGAGAGAGAGAGAGAGAAAGAGATAGTGATTGATGACACATTATGCCGTCCTTTCTTCCCCCAAACCATCACTATTTCTATGGCTCCGAACTTGCAAAACAGAAATGATTCTATTGTCTTGATTTTTCTTTTCTTTTGGATTTACTTGTGTGTAAACACAAGTTATTGAGAGATTCTAAATGACTGCTTATTCAGCAAACTCTCTAAAGTTCCTGAATTCTCATTGTTATCTGTCAGTCTACATACAGTCTCAATTTACTGCCTTTTAGAATAAACACTACCAGTAAACTCCTAAAAAAGAAAATAAAACAAAACCCACAAACAAACAAAAATAACAGCAAAAAACAAACACAGACAAACAAACCTGTGGATTTGCACAGCAGGTAGTTTGGGACAGAACCATGGGCCAGCATCTGTACTTTAAATGATATGTTCCTGAATTTTACAACATGAATATATTGTAATGTTGATCTCGTCTTTACCAAATCTATTAGGTGTTAGGAAAGGAAAGTCTGTTTCTCAGGACTGTATATTCATTTTATTTTATTTTATTTTTTTAAAGATTTTATTTATTTATTTGACAGACAGAGATCACAAGTAGGCAGAGAGGCAGGCAGAGAGAGAGGAAGGGGGAAGCAAGTTCCTTGCTGAGCCAAAAGTCCAATGTGTAGCTCCATCCCAGGACCCTGAGATGAAGACCTGAGCCGAAGGCAGAGGCTTAACCCACTGAGCTACCCACGCACCCCTCCATATTAATTTTAAACATTTGCTTTTTTTATATCTCCCTTGACCCTGAAGTTTACAGGCTGAGGTCTGCCCAAGCCTGCCTGGTCAAGACAAGCTAAGTACTTGTCTAAGTAGCTTAAGAGTCCCAAGAACGTTGATGCTGAACATTTAGTGAAGAACACGAGGAAATCGTTGAAAGTATGTGTACTTTCCATTGTCAAGACTGATGATGTTGAGGAGTGCTGCCCAGAAAAAATAGAATCTAGCACTCCTCCTTTGCCCTGGCAATTGCCAAAGTAGAAATAAATTTAACTGCTAGAAGCTGCTTATATCCTCATGACCCAAGGCCATGCATTATTTAGGCTTTATAATGACAATACAAATTTCATAGTTAAGTGCCTGTGAATTGCAAGGGAGAATAACCTAGTAACATATGATTTGAGTGCATATATATTGCATTTTATCGTATGAATTCCTCAAAAAAATGGGATTGAAGCATACGTTCCAGTAACATAATTTATGCAGTATTTCTTGTTGGTAGTAATTAATCTTACCTCTTGCAACAAGAAAGAATTGAAGATGGGTAGTATCTCTCAATTTTCTGAGTGTGTGGTCACGTGCTTCTAAGTAAAAAGAGGCAATGAGAGAGAGACCGACTGAGAGAGGTCTGGTTCCTTGCTAATCTCTGAATACCTCCCTAATAACTATTTTAGGAACTAGAATTGGTAAATAAATAAGCTCATGCTGCAGAGGATATGATGCTCTCATGACCCTACTGGAGGCCCACAACCGGAAAGTGTTTTAGGATTGGAGCCACCTTCAGATAAAGATGTAATTGCTCCAGGAATATAATCCTGAACACAATTCTGCAGCACTTTCTCTCTCTTGGGGTTGAGGTGAGCTCTCCAGTGGCAAGGCTTACACTGCTCTGTATCTCTAGAGTAGCAATAAATAAAATGTACATAGTTATACCAAAATGTTCAGATTGATCCTATGTATTTTACAATAAGAAGTAGCCTGACATATTTATTTTGGAAATTACATGTCACCCCTGTGGGAGCAAGGCTCAGAAATAGTCTTTAACAATGATTCTAGACTTAATTTTCCTGTTTACCTCTTCTAGAAATTTAAGGATGTCATAAAGAACAAGTCTGACTGCCTTTCCAGAAATTAAGGGACCAAAATATTGGACTGTTACAAGATCTATTATGAAAGTTTTACTCAAATGTACCTATGTGTTTTCCTTTTTTATTACTTTTTGAGGGGTATGTGGCACCTAACAATATGGCATCAAGTCTCTGATAATCCAAAGATGAATTTATGTCAAGGTCTTTGGGTTAACCAACATAAACTGCATTTTGTTCATTTTTCTAGGCACTAAGACCAGATGCTTGGAAGGAGCAGTGGTGAATCATCCCTGGCTGGAAATTTTTCCTTCTGAATTGTACCTTAGATGTATGGCTTTCCAGTGGAGATAGGTTTCAACTGTCTCTTGAGTTCCATAAGGTTTCTGTTTATGGCAGTGGGAGGGGACATAAGTGAGAAAACGGAAAAGAAAGGAGCTAGAAATAAAATTACACAATAACCTTAGCATCATGCATTTCTGTTCAGTGTTAGGCCTTCATAATGTGTCCATATGACTGAATACTAATGGAAGTCTCTACTCACCTGGAACCTCCCACAGGTGAAGTGGGTCCTCTCCCTATTCTTCTCTGGCTATGTATGGTATTACAGATTGCTTTTCAGTCTCAGACTTGCTTCTTTATGGGATGGAATGTGCTGCTTGACATTGTATAGTTGCTCTTATTTGAATATGGAGCCAGAAGGGGGCAATGTTAACCTTAGTTTTTAAATCAGGTAAAATGTTTGTTTTTATTTGAATTTTTTTTTTTTTAATTTGGAGATTTTGAGCTACACATACTACTTTGTGTTATATAGATCTCAACCAATGTTTAGCATATTTTCAAGATTCCAAATTTTAGTTAATATATCCTTTCATTAGCTATTAAATAATAGAAATAGGAGAATAACATCAACATTCTTGTATTTTACTAGGAAATATTCTGTGAAAAAGTGTCTTCATTTTCAATGCAAATACTTGCTTTTTTGTTATGTTATGCACAAATCAAGGGCAAAAATGACATTGATTTAAAGTAACAGAACAAAACACAAAGTTAGGCACAGCAAGTTAAACGATGTTTGAGATACATTTTATTCATGCAAAGATTCGGGCTAATAAAAAGTATGTATCACCCATGTATTTTTGGAGGCATATAAATTTGGAAAACAGTGCCAGTTGTCACTTATAAATTTCTCTAGCATATAATTAGAGTCAATAATATGAAAATCTAATTTGGTGCTGATCAACTTCCATGAATTTATTGTTTCCTAAATTTACTGTAATGTCTTCCTGGATCTTATAATATGTAGCTTCTGTGTGATCACTTAGATTCTATTTAAAAAGAAAAGACTATGGAAAAGAGCTTCTTCATTGTCAATATCTGACCTATACTTATCCTTCACTCTGTCTTCTTCCAATTCTGCTTGCAAACCCCTTATTTCCTCACAGATCTCTGAACTACTATTAAAAAACATGTCCCATCTAATATCTTTTATATAGAATAGAAGTAAGAAGATTACTTAATTTTAATGCCAAGTCAGAAATGTAGTAGATTTGCCCAGTTTCTTCACTTCCATGAGCTTCCCCAAAGCTCAGCCTAGGGGCACTTCTGACAGAAGGGAGTGCTAAAATTCTTGCCTCCCCTAATTATCAAGAAGGAAGCCAAAATTTCCCAAAAGAGTTGAACCACCAGACTTTGTCAGGCAGTAGGAAGGAAAGGAAAGGAAGTTATATATCATACTGGTTATTATCGTAGCAGAATTATT